>WHYT01016792.1:25892-130418 GCA_009806455.1 Tetrax tetrax
GGGGGGGGGGGGGGGGGGGAGAAACAACAAAAGAAATCAAAAGAAATGTGGATTCTGATCAAGGGAGTTTTTACATTGTCTGCTAGTAGCAGAATTTGGAGGCGTGGCTGGGGGGGCAGCAGCAGGAAGAGTAAGAAGCCAAAAGTATAATGATTTTGAAGAAATCACTAAACAGTGAACATTTAAACCCAGAATCTTCATTTCTTCATTTATCTTTAAAACTGTACTTCATCTCTATTTATAACATGACTTAATGTCAAAATCACAGTTCTGGAATAGTTTCTGAAATAATCAATTACAGTACATCATTAAAATTCCCAGATAAACTTTTAAGACAGTGGTTCCCCTAGCATATTTCATAACTGAAATAAAAAAAAAAATTCATTAGACAAACACTACTCTTGGTCTAAGGCCATTCACAAGAACAAAATCTGAAACTGTACAAGAAAAACATGTGTTGTTCCTAGCCTGTAAGTCTGTGTGCTTAAAAAAATAAACATCACACAGGAAATCTTATCTATTTTTCACCGTAGTGACTGATTAGACTTACCTTCCCTTACTGTACCTGCATGAATATATTTCAGGGAAAAAAATACTTTGTGGGTTTTCTTGGTTAAAAACACAACCTCTTGAGGAAAAAAGTTTAAGCTACCTCTTCTGTTATTGAAAAAAAAAATTCTTTGAAAATACTGCCCTATAGCTACTTAAAATATATTCATCACTTGTAGTTTAGAAAGAGTGATCATGTGAACTTATTACTGGTAACAATTATGTCAGAGATCTGTCAAAAAATACCAACTAATGAAAACACAGGACAGAATATAAACTCCAGAGCTCAGCCTGAACTGAAGGATAATTTTAATGACCCAGATGTATATTTTGCTATAATGAAAGAGTTTTTAAAAATTTTGACACCTACCTTCTCTCTTTTTTTCTTTTAATGAAAAAAAGCCTTAATTTTCAACTATGCTGTAAAGAAAGGGATGTGGAAACTGTTGCAGTAAGGGGGAAAAAAAGACAAAATACTAAAGGATGACATCCACTTGCCAGCCTTACAGGCAATCGGGAGTAAGGTCAAGATTACTTCAGCCAAAACGTGACTTGTTTTGGCTTTCAGTTCAACAGTATTACATACTTACATACAAACCAGCAACATCTCTACTTTTCTCTACTTTCTTGAAAGCTCAGAATATAAGTGAGTTGCTGTAAATTTTGAGAAAAGATGACATCTGATAAACTACCACTCTACATTAGAATCCCCTAATATTAATCTGCAAATTCCTTTTTAATTTTCATGAACCAAGTTCTCATCAAGCTGGTGGCAGTGAGAAGTCTTCCAGGATGAAGTGCACACTGAGCAATTCCAGTAAGCAGAAGTTGTAACAAGAGAGAGAGAAACTGATGCAAGGCAAACACTTGAAACCAGATAAGCAACTGTTCCTGGAAATGAACTCCAGGTATGCCATTAAGAAAAATTCTGGAAACCTCCACACTGAGGAGTTAATATCTTTGAGGAACGTGGTTGTACTACAAAGAGTAACCTTTGGTACACTTTTTCCAAGACTTGACACTCTATGGGAAGTTAAACAGCCGTGTCCACAGGACAATGCTGAAAAAAGGAGGGTGCGTGTCCAACTGCAGTGAAGAGTTGGCTTGCAGAATGATAGACACGCTAATGACAGGAGGAACTTACTCCTTTTTGCAACTATTTGAGAAAAAGATTAAATATTAACAACTCATTGCTATATTGTCTCAAACTCTTACTTACACTTGACCAACACTACATCTACATTTTCCTGCTTCTTCCCTTTCTGCCCTACGAAGTTCCGTTACAGGCTCCTTGGTACACTTTTTTTTTTTCTTCTTCTGTGAAGGAGAATAGATCCATCATGCTTTACTACATAAGCATCACTAACATGTCCACAATATTTTTTAACTGATTTCTAAGAAAATAAAAAAATATTTCAGCTGATTGAAATTATTTAATTTAAAAAAAAAAAAAAAGAACACTATATATTTTCCTGACTACAATTGAGTTCATAGGATAATGGTAAAAAAATTTGGTTATATCATTAATGTCTCCTGCTGTTTCACTTGTTACTTAAAATCTGGAAAAATATCCTGGCATAAAATGATAGTCACGTTACTGCCCTGTTTAATAGTTCCAAAAATTGTCCCACTGCTTATTTTCCATGTTCAGTTTAAAAGTTCAGAAATAGCTTACAAACCACAGCTGGATCCTCAAAAAATTTAACATTTCATTTTTCCTCATCTTCCTTAATTTGATGAACATCTTCAAGAAGTTCACTAATACAGCATGGTATACCTTAGAACTTCTTGAGCCACCAAGCACTCTGCATTTTTTCATTTGATCCCACACAATTAAAACCGCAAGTCGGTATACTTATTAAATTTTCACGGAGATTGATTCCTGCAGAGACTTCAAAGACTTTTTCCCCCCTTACAGACATGTAATTATACAAAACCCAAACTTTCTCCTCATTGAGAAAACCAAGCTTTCTACATAGGAACTTTTGCTGCTTTTCTGGGTAAAAAAAAAAGAAACCCCACACAGCAGTACGGGCGAGGCAGTAACTGGCTGAAAAACAGCTTTAAAGAGACTTGACAGTCCTGGTAGGCAACAGGTAGACAACATACTGCGACGTGTTCAGCAAAGGCCACAAAGATAATCAGGGGCTGGAAAACACGAGCAAAAAAGAGAAAAACTCTAAAAAAATTCATAACCAGAGGTAATGCTGAGTTAAACCTGTACCTTTTCAGTAAGCTGGTTCCTATTAGAGGAGCTATGTGCGAATAAGTCACTCAAGGAAAATACAGAGACCATACTTACACTAGTATCAAAAATGCATATATGACATTGCTCTTTCACAAGCAAAAAACATAGTGACCTCGTGTGTATAAAGCATTTGCATACGTACTTCTTGCTTGTGTACCATTAACAAATGCCAGGGAGCAGGGGAAATCATACTCAACCAAAAATTATGCTAATATGTTAGCCTATTAAAAGGAAAAATAATTAAAATAAATACTTAAACTGTGTATGTAAAAGTCCAATTACAGCTGTAGAATCACAGAAACTGAGTGGTAAAGCTACTATGTACTAACACACTATTGTACTCCGCACAAACACTAGAGCAGCTCAATTAATTCATTTTAATTACTGCAAACCACTACAAAATGTATCCATTTACCACATATTAACTCAATGGTTTAAAGTGCAGCTAAACATTGATGCACAAAAACCACAAGAGACGATCAAGTGACAGAATTCTACATTGAAAAAATTAGTAAATGCTAAATGCAGAAACACAAATTCACAAAACTGAATCGAGTAAAGCTGATGAGATAGAACTGAATAAGCTGACTTTTTCTTAAAGAAAGCATGTTCTCCTTGTTTGTTTTTTTTCTATGTAGAAAATACAGATGACTAATTTGGTTATAATTTTACAGCATAAATCCCCAACTCTTAAAACGTTTAGTTGTCATTTGAATTTGTTAAGATTGATGAATCGTTGTTATCGATTTTGCAGAGCAGAAGTCCTCTCAAGGGGCTGTAGAGAAACAATCAATATATTTTGACAGCTGTTCCAGTAACATCACTGCCCAGTAAAACCTACTGTTCCTCCTTTCTCCCCCAGGCTGTTTAGGACAACTCTATTTTTAATCTGGCATACAATGACTCCTTTTTTTTTTTTATTTTCCCCCAACTTTGCAATGGATAGTACTGATCTTAAGCTACTTCAAGATTTTATTTATGTAAATATAACTTACTCTTTCTTTTTGATAGAGGAAAACAACTACTGATATGGAAATTTGCATGCCAGCTGCAACTGGCAAAAATAATCTACTTCAGCAAACTCGACTGTTCAGTGAAATTCAGAGCTTTGATTAAAAAAAAAAAAAAATTAAAAAGCCACAAACTACAACATAAAATGCTTACTGACGCTGTAGTTGAAGGTGGAAAACGTCACGTGGGAAGAACATCAAGCCACCTACAAAACTTCTAATATTCCGGTCACCAGTTGAAATCTAAGAAAAAGATTTTAGGTCACTGACCCACCTTAAAGTAAAAACTTTTAGAATTTGACATTTTCTACAGTAAATATTCCATTTTGAACTCCAAGTCAGGGAGAGAATCATTAGACAAATCCCTTCATACATGTCTAGAAAGGTGCAAGAAAAAGCTGGAAGGCAAAGTCACTTACAGCTGTACTCACAGAAGCACAAAGCAACCCCTGTGCCACTCTGCCACGCTTGTAAAAACCACGCGTTTCCTCAGAACTGCACAGAGCTTTAAGTCAGCAGTTGGACTTGCTGCAGCATGAACTGATTTGGTCTGACTGAAAACGTTCTTCGTAAGGTCAAAACTACACATAATTTGGTTATTAGCCCAGAAAAGCTCAAACAACAAGTCCAAGGACAGAACAACTACGTTATGCTTAATGGTGCGTATGCATTCAATATCATTAATTCCTTCATGTTGTTTATTATTATTTATACATCTCTGTGGCTTGAAGACAATTTGTCTGTCCTATATATATTCCAATTAGTACTGTCAGAAATAAAGCTCTTGGCTCTACCAGTTGCCTGGCAGCACAACTGCCAGCTCCCCAAGCACTACACCTGCCATGGCCAGAGATCCTCATCAGTGCCACAGCTTTTAACGTCACCTCCAGCGGCACAGCTACCACTACCACTGTTTTGTCTTACAAACAAACCAACAAAATGCACATACATACACACACACCCCCCAAAAAAACCTCAAATGACAAGCCCATAACCAAAATCACTAGTTGTTCCCATTTTCAGTGCTGTAGTTGTTGATACCAGCTACTGCCTGGTAATTCTAAAACAAAATGTTTGGTACCACAGCACCTAGGTGCCAATCAAGTACTGAAATCATTATCAATTACAAACTGGCATGAATGTATTGTTTTGATATGAGAAAACATAGGTGATGCTGACAAAGAAACAACCAACTGAGAACAAGAAGTAGTAAGACATCCAGTTCTGAAACACTTTATGGTATCCTACTCATTGGTTTACTAATCTAAGCTTTCTCCAAGTAAAGCTGACCCACTGCAGAACTATACACACAAGAGATGACAATTACTTGACATTTATCTAGAATTATTCTGAATAATGTCAGTAAAAATATTTGTGCTTTATTTAAAGCATCACTTTGTCTCCTGAAGCACTGCAACAGCACAGGGAAGGATAAGAGAAACAAGAATCAGCTCTGTGTATGCAAAACCTAAAATTATAACTATTAGACTTAGATTGGGATGGTTGGGATGTTAAAGATAAAAAGAATAGCTTTTCAGTGAATTAATAAACAGCCATCTTAATAATCATTCAGAAAATACTGTATCTTTAAATTAGGAAAAAATAAAGGACATGCACATACAATACAAAGATGGGGAAAAAAAAAAAAGATTCAGCCTACTTCCCAGTCACAGGCTGCTTTACAGGTTACAGCCTGTAGACGTGGAAGTGACAAAATGTTTCACTATCACTTTGCCAAGGGGTGAATTTTACATGTTCATTATTAAGATTTGATTCTGGCTGATCTACTTCCTACATCTGCTCCCACTCGTGACAACACTTGTGCATACGATTCTGCTGGCTGGGCTGAAACGCTGACGGAAACGAGGGGGTTGGTTTGCTTTGGTGGTGGTGGTTTTTCTAATATTATCACTAACCTATTCTTCACTTTTGCTAAAGTAGGTAACTCAGAAGTTTTATTATGCAAATTCTAGAAACAGCAGTAACTTTTCTCCACTACATTTCATTGCAGATTTTAGACATGGTAGTTCACAAGATGTGTGCCAATTTAGTCAGACCTATATCCCATGGCATTTTAACTTTTCAAGATCTCTCAGGGGGGTTGGGGGGGGAGAAAGAAAATAGAAAGAGAAGCAGGCTTTTTCCACCACCACCACCACTACTGCTCTCTGCTTTGAGCACAAAAAGCTACCAGCTACTCCCATGGGTTTAACAACTGGAAGTGGAGAGAGACAGGGAACAGGTTTCAGCAGGAGATGTTGGATGCTATTTGGTGGAAGAAAAAACACCTGGGAGCAACAAAGAATAGTTTGACAAATTGCAGAGGGTAATATATAGATGAAACTATTCACTATACTAACTTAACTGTCTACTTCAAGTCACATATTTTTTTTAAAGATAATTAATTTTCTCAGCACAAGATTTTATTACACCTTGCAGTAACAACAAATTTGCACTATGTGGTTCTTGTTTTTAACTTCTGTTTGCTGTTACGGAGACAGAGAAATGTCAAGAATTTCTAGTAAAATGTTATTTTGGGTATCCTTGATACTGTTCAGCACCGACAGCTTTGTAAGACCTTTGGGGATATCAGTGTTCCATAAATTTAGCAGCTGAGTTCTCACACCAGGCTGCATTTTTTGTCACGTAACTTAACAAAATCTACACCTGCACAAGATCATCAGTTTTTGGTTTCCACTGAGCTACGAGATGAAAATACTTGTTTCATAGCAAGTAGTAGTGACACACTGTCCTTACTGCAGTCTCTTCTGGAGAAGCAGAATGACAACTGGAATACCTCAAACTAATAAGAATCCTTAGCAGCAAGTGTTTCCAGTTGACAAAGGATAAAAGGACAAAATCTATATCTTTAGTCAACCTTTGACCTTGAAAGCAGAATGAGAGATAAGTTTAAACATGAAAGAAGATTTAGTTTTTAATTTCAGATATTTAAAATGGATGAATACCAGTTTGTAAATGTGGAATTCAGTATTTTTCATACAGAAGCAACTTAAAAGCAAATTGGTAAAGACAAAGCCAGAATTGCTTTGGAACGTATCTGCAACTGGCTGTGAATGGAATTTCCTTCTCCGTGTTCCTACTTTTATACACTGTCATACTGCACAACTGATAACTTTCAACTGCCTAGCATACAATCTATTTACTAAATGGGAGTCCAAATCTGGCCCAGATAAAGCAATCTGGACCAAATCTTATTTTGCTGTAACTACTGCTTTTAGTCAGCAAAGAATTTGGACATAAGTTGAGTATGATTTAACAGCTAATATGACAGGAATTTATTTAATGGCCATAAGAAAGTTAATCAACTCTCATACAACATGATCTTGTCATGTATGTTAATTCTGCAAAAATGCAGTTTTATTTGTTTAAGTAGAATGATTACTGACCCCGTAACAGACAATAAAATTATAGTTAAGGAGATGCGATGTCTTCAGAAGTCTGGTACGTGTATACACTACCAGACCTTTTCCAATAAAGTGTTCCACAGAAGTAGCTATTATCCACCTGGTGCTATTTGCTAGCATGAATCAGGAACATACTAATGCTGACATATAACATTGCCTGTTGTGACATATTAGATAGCAACTAACACAAAAAGACACTAAAAAAAAATTAAAAAAAAATATTCTACTGCTAGTGACTGCAAATTACTATTTAAAAGCCTAGAGGAAGAGGAAACAAGAATGGATTTGTTACCCAAACAGAGCTCTCTTCTTCCAACTCAAGATATCACCACACTTCCTGCCATAGATGACTTCTCACTGGGCTCTTAAAAATTCTCCTGAAGAGCAAATATTGGTTTTTATTACGTACTTTAGTTAGGGGTATTTCAGTAAAAGACCTTAGGAGGTCTTAAGTCAGAAAGACAAATAGTGGCCATAAATAAATTCAGGCTAGAAACTGAAAGAATTTTTTAACCACTGGAAGGAGAAAGCTTTTTAGTATCCTTGCAACTGGAAGACAACAATCAAGCTAGTTTTAACAACCAGCACAACTGATTTATTTTAATTCAGACAGAGCTCTTCCATGCACAGCTGACTAATAACTAGCGAGAGGCAAGCTAGAAACTGAAAGAACTTTTTAAGCCAATGTTTCCAAATTTTTCTACCCATTCATTTTGGAACAAAAGGATATGTATGCATGTACTCCATAAACAATTCATCAATTAAAAACAAATACATGCAGTGTGTATATTTCAAGCGTGTGGTAATTTTCAAGTAATTTATATTGCTTTAATTTAAAAATATCTTCTTACAGATATTTATTATTAACTATCAGCTGCAGTTACTTTGTGCCAAAGTGTAAGAACACATCTGTTACTGAAAAACAGACCTTGAGCATGCTGACACAGTTGGAATCCTGGCGAACAGCAAGCAGGAGAGAAAGTAGAAGTTCTGCCTAGGACAACATAATAAAGTCCCTTGAGTATAGTCCCCAAAACAGAAGTTATCACTCAAAATATTCCACTTAACAGTTCTGTCCTTTGCTTGCATTTAAAGCTTCCTATGCATAAACCACATAAGCTTTAGTGGTGATTGAAACATGTATTCTTTCTGTTCTTAAACTTGGCCTAACGTGCACGTTAGCCACAGACTCAGTCATCACACATGTACTAGCTATGGATGGCCGCGTAGATTGTTACTGTTCATCTCCCACTGACTACAAAGTTTGTATGACATGACGCAGCAGTTCATCTAGGACATACAGAGGCTCTGTCACAGAAGAGAAGGTTCCACATCTGCTTGTCTACAAATCCTAACCACTAGAAAGCGGTTCTAAAACAAGTACTCTATCTTCTCCATTCCATAAACCCAACTTGATGGCCAGAACCAAGTATGTAACATCCTTAAGCACAAGAACCTTAGCTAAAAAGAGCCTCAGCGACACCCAAATAAAAACAGCATTCTGTTAGACAGTTAGTCTTCTGTAGATGGAAGGCTTTGTTCAAAGCTTTGCAAAGTTTTACTTTGCTCAAGAATACTACCTTCTACTCTATTAATAAAGGAAAACTTCCACACAGTCTCACTAATGCATTTCTCAAGGAAAAAATAACATCAAAACCTGGACTTGAGATCTAGCTGGCAGCAGTAAAGTCATTTAATGTCATTTGACATATGAATTCCTATGCATGATACGTTAATTACAAAAAGATCAGTTCTTGAACTCATAAAAAATAAATTATTCTAAAAGTCTAAGTGTTTTGCAAGATATGATGCCTCCCTATCACCCAAAAAAAATCACCAGCAAGAAGTCAAAGTGTTCTACTTGAAAAATGCCAAAGTATTGACAAAAAAGAAAAAAGAAAAAACGAAAAACAAAAACCAAAAACCACCCACCACCTAAAAAAAAACAAAACCACCCACACAACCAAACTCAAACTGTTTTGAAACAATTTTAAAGTTCATAACAAGTAAAGTTTCTCAGCCAAACTGAACTTATCAGACATTTCATTCATAAAAACATCAAAATTGTAGTTTACCATTTCCAGGCAGAATAAAAACAACAATAAAAAAATTACTCAATGCAAATCAAGTACAGCATCAAAAGTCATCTGACATCTAGTTTCCATTACAATGCAACTATTTTCTTTCATAACCCTTTAACATAAGACTTGAGGAGTACCACGAAAGCTGGGTTTGGAAGCATAAACCATTTCAGCATATGAATACATTCTCTTTCTTAACATTGGCAAAATAATTCAGTAGGATTACACCCTCAACATTCTTCGTAAAAGAAGAAAGTATGAAATACAAGTTGAACACAAAGCACTTCTCATTCACTCACAATTCCTATTTGAGCTGTGCCACAGTATGTGATGATAAAACTTGTTGATATACTACGAAGGTGACAGATAACATTGTGGCATGAGATTCGCTTTTGCGATGACTAAGAATGAACTGGCCAAACGACACATTTTAGAAATATTGTTTCTGTTATTATAAAATCTCAAATGTAATTTAATATATAAACTCTATTAATATTTTTAAATGTCAGATGACATATCCTGACATCACCCAACCACAACATATTGTTCAAGCTAAATTCAAACAATGGTTGGAATTCATAGTCAGCAAAAAGCAGTTCATTGCTCCTCACTTTAGAAAGTGTTCCCAAATTTAAGTCAAGAGTTACTTTATCCAGTTTATATATTTACTTCAAGTAACTTATTTTTTTATAATGTCTTGATGCTTTCCAGCTCTTTTCCATATAAATCAGTTTGATATGCTATAATCTATTTAAAAAAAAAAAAAAAAAAAAAGAACTCAGTTAAACTTGGTCTCCTCTGTTCTAGGTTTGTATTGCTATCGAGGTCACCCAGGCTCTTAAATGACTGCTGCAGAGGGATCACAAACAGCGCTGCTTCCTTTCCTGCGTGGTTTGAGACGAACACGTAGCAGCTTTAGGAACACATTATAAACACTAAAATGCTGACCTTTCTCTCCCCTAGCAAAAAGTATAATTTAGCTATTTATATGACCTGTACTTGATTAATTCTCCAAGCTACATGAAAAAAAAAAAAGGGGGGGGGGAATCCACCAGAGTCCCACAAAGCTTTGTGGAGGGAATCCCCCGCAGTGACTCGCTAGAGGGCACGGTTGAGCCAGAAATGTGCTGCGGCCGGCAGAGCGGGGCTGGGGGATGGAGGGATACAAAAAGCTCTTCTCTTCCAATGCACCAAAAATGGCTAGCAAAATGTTTAAATTGATTCTTATCAGAATTATCCTTTTCATCGTGCCTAAAACAAGATTACCAAGATGCTTTTTCAAGAGCTGTCTGGCTCTCTTCAATATCCTCAACTGGAAGAGGCTGGATGAGCAGACACTTGCTAGCCCAAGGTTTAATTAGGCATTGCAAAGAAAAATCTAAGAGCCATGGTACACACAAGTGTTCCAGGGAAAAGAACAGACTTACCTGGAGGAATTTCTTGGAAAAGTCACGATAAATTATTTTGTATATGTACTGGATTGCAAGCTGCAGGGTCTAGATTTCATAACGACGCTTCATAGCCAGCAGCCTGAAAGGCAGTACCTACTTTTCAAACAAGAGTATCCCTGAAGGTGTCTAAAATCAGAAGTTAGTAAGTTTTGATACATCATTTCTTGTCTTCCTCCCGCATGAACCTCTACACGGAGTTGGAAATAACCATTACAAATTGGAGGAACACAACAACTTCCCTGAAGCCAAGTGCCACAGCAGTGCTGCATAAGAAAAGACAATTCCCTCACCTTCCTTACCTTGGTTCAAGTTCACCTGTCACACAGAATAAGACACAAAACCCAGTCTGTTGATGGCTCATCACTTTAAAATATTACAATTTACTACAGTATACTGTAGCAGTATTACCAATATCTGAGGTACTGCTGCAAATTCTGCGACAGGCAGATTAACAGGAGAGACTGAATTGCTCCACAGAATTTAGCTTATCTTCATTTTACTGCAGCTGACTCTTCAGTACGAACCAGTATCTTTATTTTAAAAGTATTTCTGGTTTTCAGTAGGCAGATATAAACAACAGTGAAGAAAAATAATCCAATTGGTCCGAAATATATTCGGAAATGCTCCATGTTAAGGACGTTACCAGGCGAGTAGATCGTATTTTCTCTATAAAGCAGTTTAACCTCTGACTTAACAGCTTTAAGGCAATTGTGCTACCTAATCAGCCACTGTATCTCTTGGTCTCCCTTCCTGCAGTTGCTGAAATCATTAGTCAGGGAATTGGTGAGGAAGCTATAGAAACTCACACTAGCAGCAGGGAATAAAAGTCTTTAATGGTAATAACTCACACTAAAAATGACAATTTATGGCTTTTTACAGCATGTAATATAATTTACGGGATGTTACACATTGATGTGTATGCCTAATGAGTGTTGTAGAAAGCTATAAATCATCAGCATTTCCAACTTTCCATTAAGAACTCATTTACTACACTATTCCAGAAGTATATCCTCATCATAACCACACCCTTGTCTGGCTCTATTAAAAGATGGGTAAAGGACAGAAAAGGCAGATATAACAGTGGTCCAATGCAGCATTAAAACAAAAAATATGCTCCAACAAATATAGTAGAATAAAAAAAAAAGTCTTTGCTGACAAATGTGCTGACTCCCCTGGTCTTATTTATTTTATTCACCACCAAGGGAATACACAAAGAAACATTTTACCACATTCATCCTCTGAAATGCAACATCTCATTTAAAAAGGTAATATAAAAGGGGAAAAGAGACAGGAAGACTGTCTCCAGAGCAACACAGTTCTCTCCATCGGTGACTACTGCCATACCGAATCTTGTGTTATGAGTTTGCATAATTGCAGTATTCATAAAATCGGAATTCAAAGTTCAGTAGTCAGCCTTAAATAAGTGCAAGTTACCCTAAACAAAGTCTTAACACTGAGAAGAGAAACAAAAAATAGAGAATTCTGATTTTAAAAAGCATTCAGCATTTTTTAAAATAAAATAAAAAAAAAATCAGAACAATCACAGTATATCTGAATATTTGTTTGGAGTTTGGTTGTTTTTTTTTCTTCAGGCATTAGTTTCTCAATCTCTGGTATGTATTATTATAACTCAGTCCAAAATCAAGTGAAATTACTTAAATTTTCAGATTACATGATCCCACGTGAGATGTTGCAAGAGATGCCTGGGATTTTATTAAGGAATGTTCTTTTAAAAAATGAAAAAATCCTCAGAGACAGAATGGAACTTCTGTTCAAACTGAATGCAAAAGACACACACTCAGAACTATTAACAACCTCAAAGGAATGGGAGAAAGTCCAACTTTTTGCTCACTTATGTGCAAAACCAGTGTATTTTCTAGCACAACAGACTGGAACTTTAACTCCTACATACACATGCCGTAGGCACTTATATACCAACTGGGAACACCAGATGCATTTTCCTGCTCTGTAAGAGGCAGTCACACCTTAAGAGGGCAACCTAACTACAGAGCTAGCAGATTTAACCAGTGTTAAGGGTTGTTTTATCAGTGAAGAAATTGAAGATGTTCCATTGCTTTCTGATGCTCAAAACAGTTCCACTCTCCCCAAATTTTTAAATTGTAACACTTGAAAATATCTGTCATATACGTAACTGAGCATGCACTGAAAACACAGGTACTACGGTTTGCAGGTTTTTAAACAGTCTTCTTATTTTCTAGAAGGGACCATGCAACTCTACCCTGAAACTCAGAAATTCTGCCTTCAGATTAATTTCTTACAAAACTAAGTGTGTTACAACAGCATAGGCAAAGTGTGCTTCAGACAAGCCATCGAACATTCTCAATACAAAACTCAAAACCATTTCAAGACTGTTGAAATTCATAACCAGAGATTATGAATCGATTCAACCAGGTCTGAAGTGGAACTGAATCCCAGCTCTGCCATGCTTCCAGTAGAACAGCACGCTGCTCCAGGTGAGAAATTTTATGATACTTCATGGTTCACGTGAACCATGCAGAACTGTATTCTTGAGTTTTACCAAATCTAAACATTTATAGGGGAAAAAAAATAATCTTTCGGAAAGTCTGACTATATCTTTACATAAACAGTTTGGACCTTAACCAATCAGTTCTGAGGCTTAACTTTCGTTAAGCTTCCTCAGCACGTACCTTTACTTCATAACCATATGCCAGCAGCAAAGCCCTCTGGAAGGCTACAGGACCAAAACGGGAAAGGCTCATCAGCCTTTTATGTTGTAGCAGCAAGCACTGCTGACCAGTCTGAACAGGTGACCAAGCAAAGACATATTTAAGTTTTGTGGGGTTTTTTGCCCATTCAGAGTCCCATCTGATTCCAGACTTCTGACATGCCTGTCAAGTTCAAACTATTTGATGGACAAGACTTGTGTCCTGTGGTGCATCACCGCTACTGCAACAATCAGCAATTCTGCACAGTATCAAAAAATGCTTCTGGGTCGCACATCTACCCTCTTGCTCACCAACTGCTGCATTAAGTGTCAGATCACAAACTTGCTCTTGTCCCTTCAAGATCAGCTGCTAAGCAAGCAGTTTAACATTGTGTTTTGTGGCTTCCATCCCAGTCATGATAACCTCACTGCCAGAATGCCAAGTAGGCCACACGCTTCTCCCTGCTTTACTGCACCCTGAACTGGAAGCAGAAACCTGGCAGAAAAATAAATTAAAATAAAAAATAATCATGCAGCAACAAAGAATAGCACTCCCAAACATATCCCATTAGAAAATGGATACTAAACAGTACGTGACTGAACATAAAGCATCCCTTTTGCTAGAAAATCAACAGACCACTAAGTCTTGACAGGACCATAACTGGAAAGTATCAGTTCTTTTTTCTTTCATCAATTTCTCCTCCTGTAAGTACACCAAGGTTGTTTTGATTTCCCTTATCTCTCCACAGGCTGGAAAGCAAAATAAACCCTCTTTATTCTTGGTGATAAAAAAATTCTCTGTAAAGCACTCAGAAGATAAATAAAAATTAAATTATTCCATGCAGAAGTAGAAATATAGACAAGAAAAAAAATAAAGATAAAATACTGGAAAATATATTTACAAAGTAGAGTAGTAAAGTAATGTTAAGTTTATTTTGTGTGAGGCTTTTTTTGCATTTGACAGATTCAATCTATCTGGATCTGGAAACATACAGAACAGTTACAAATACTACTTCTAGGAATCTTATCTGTATTTCACATACTATTAAGTGTTGAATGACATCAACTTGAAAAAAAATGGATGTATAGATTTTTAAAATACTTCCTCAGTTTAATAATTTAAGTGTCTTAATCTAGGTTGTACAGAGATGGAGATGCCGATTTACTAGAGAATAAATTACAGACAAAATTGGAGAAGGAAAAAAAAAAACAAAACAAACGAAACAACCAAACAGAAAAGGTTACAAGCCCCCATACATGAAATTCCATCCGAAGACAAGAAAAATGCATTTTATTGGAAGAGTCCTTGAACACTGAAATAGCCTAGACAGCTCATGCAGTCTCCATCTTTGGAGATACTCAAAGCACTGGACATGCCCCTGGGCAGCCTGCTCTAGTTGACCCTGGTGTGGTTCTGGTCGGGCTACAAAATCTCCAGAGGTCCCTTGATAGTAAATTCTTTATTATCAGACACCAATAAACACTTGGTAAATACCAAGTGTTACAACAATAAAAAAAAAAAAATCCTTTCAAGTACAACAAATTACCCATCAAGTACAACCATCACCCATAAAACAAACTAAGTGCCCATATCCTCTTTTCATCTAGAACACTATGTGTGACAAAAGAATATTTCTCAATCTTTTCTAAAAGATGTAACAGAAATACGCGATTCTTAGAGACAGATGGAGAAGTACACTGCTAGAGTCAGATGAATTTTTATTTGTCCAAACTAGAGCCTCAGATTTGTATTATGCTAAGAACTCTTTGAGGTATACCCTGACTAAAAGACCAAGCAATTCAGCAGTTCCCAGATGTTTATTTTGCTGGGGAATTTTTAGTGGACCCCTTGAGGCGAATTAAACATGTTTGTGCTTGAACATTAAAAAAAAAAAAAAAAAAAAAAAAGCAATGCATTGGGTAGAGTCCTATGGCCACAAGCAGTTCTACAAGGAGTCCGCAAAGATGTGTCACAAGCAGGCTCCTTGTATACTCCTGCACCAGCAGCACTCCTGCATGCAAGCATCAACATGGGGCATCCCAGCCTGGCGTTGGGTCCATCCTCCAGCCCAGCTCTGTTGACCAAATTTGGCCCCTGAGCCCTGGAATTCCAGGACAGCTACAGGACAATGCGGCAGCTGTTTCAGACCTCATCACCTCAGGAAACTTCACTCAGTCACAAGGAGTTGCTGTGTCCCTGGCACTCTTCTTCCAGACACTTTAACCTCTTCTGCAGTTGGCCCTTCATGCTCTCCATGCCACATCATTCCTTGGGCACAAATTACAAAGCAGTTACAAATTTGATTTCCCCTTCAATCTGTACCAGAGCCCATGAAACCACAGCCCACTTAAACCTGACTGTAGCCACTGCACAGTTTTTACATAAATAAAACTACTCGTCTTGTAATTCACCTGGCAATGTTTTTTCTTAAACATCCAGGAATTTTCTCACATCATTATCTGCAGAATATGATATAATCAAATATTAATTGAACATACTAAAAAAATCTGGAAACATTAATTGCCAGTTTGCAAGGGAAAGAGTAAAAAATTGTTAGAGCTAGAAGTAAAACACAGTATTCCATCTATAGCACACTCTTAGCAGAGAAACTCTCAGAAATCTTCACTTCTCCAAAGCACACAATTCACGCCCTCAAGCACTTTGGCCTGCTCAGCAATGATAAAGGTTTAAGCTTTTGCTGTCACCTTAAAAACAATTATATCTCCCAAAAATTCCATTCCATGTAAAGCCAGATATTACTGATCCCACACTGTGAGAAGGCCTCTTAACTTCTCTTTACACAATTACAGCAACTACAATACTACACTAAGAGCCAAAAGCAACATCTGCTAAGCTCCAAGCCTTCCCAACATTTTCAAAGAGCTACTGATTTTATTTGGTTACGTTTCCTATCAAAGGTTCGGCCTCTGTCACTTTCAAAGTACAAAACAGTAGTTGCTGCTTTTTCTAAGAGCTGCAAAACTAGCCTCAAGACTGTTAGCTGGGACAAGAAAGCAAAACCAGGAACAATTAAGCCTCAAGCAAAAAATGTGAAATTAATATATATTAATCGTATGAGACAATCCAAGAGAATCCCTGTCTGAAACAATACCATGAAAATTATGGAAAAGCGAGGAAATGGCCAATAAACCATGTACCTGAGATCAGCTACCTAGGTCAAAAAAAATAAGAACACGGCGCTCCCAATATGAAGTTCACAGTCCTATTAATTAGTCCAAACAAACCCAACTGTAAAATGTTGGGAGACGCAAACAAACCTAGAATAAAGAGCAAATAAGTGACACTTCTTTTACCTCTACCAGTCCAGGTGAGGTTTTCCCACACATAGGCACTTAGTTTCTTCCCTATACTAGATTTTAGCCATTAAAATTAACAGATCATATTCATTAGATTTGCACTCTTTAAGCAGCTGAAAATATTAACCACATTGATGTTAAGCGCAATTTACTGCAAGGCAGCACTTCCAGCAAAAGTCCCTTTTGCTAATAAGGCTGGGAGATTTATACCACGTAAGAGTAAACCAATGGCTACAATTCAGAGAGCGCTTTAACTCATCCAGTAGCACATGGCTGTAAATCCTCAAAACAGTTAAATGCAAAAGACAATTAGGGAAATCAGCACTTAGACTTGTCAGTTTCTTCAAGTTTATGGACTGTTGTATCAGAAAGATAGTTGGACAAACATTCATGAATTGTACTTAAAACCAACTTTTTTGATACCAGGAATGAGTCAGCATTCATTCAAAGATTTTTGAGTACCAGACCAATATCAAGACCACTGTGTATATTCATATTTGTATTTCATCACCTCCAAAACCAAGCACTGAGAGAATTGATCCTTCAGATGATTCATGAGCTATGCTAAACTGGAAGAAAAAAAAAAAAAAAGCAAAAACCCACATATTCCTGCAACAAAAGATGGACTTGCTGCAACATTCAAGTCATCTGTAAAAATAAGTGCTGATCAAAGCAAGCAGATTTTTTTAAATTACTACAATACCAAAGGGGGGGTGGGAACACTACCAAAACCAACTCCAAACAAACAAAAAACCCACACACAATCCCCCAAAACACATACAATACAACAAACACCACTCTCTCAATTCATTTAAAACTGCACTCCCTTGGAACTTACTAGTTCTGAAGGTAAAAAAAAAAAAAAATAAAAAATCATTGATTTAATGACTTATGCAGTAGCCAAAGCTTAAATTAATGACAATATTTGATTATTTATTTGCAAGAAGAAAAATAGGAAATATCTTTTTTTCTAAGCAAGAAAAATACTCAGTCCCTCAGGAATAGTTAAGAAATAAGCTATCAGGTATTAGCCTCTGAATCAAATTCCAGTTTCAAATCCTCACTGAATTTTCCCCAGCTCTTGTTCTAAGTTACCTATTTACATTGCATAATAAAAGCTGGTTTTCAGCACAGTAAACTTTCTTCGTCCCGTTCTTCCTCTCTAACAAAATATACTTTAAGCACACAGCTTTCAAATACAGAAGACCGAAGTCTGGCAAAGCTAGCATTTGAGTGTTAGTTTTCTCTCACCAGTTGTTGTTTCAGTTAGCAGGTCACCCTGATCCCGCCATCCTGCAGTATTCAGCCTTCTAAGATGAGCTATTTGTTACAGGCAAACACGCTGGACATTTCAGTAGCACCCAGTTTACAAATGCAATTTGCTTAATACAACATCATACACATCACACACTCAATCCTGTCACCTTTACAGTCCAAGGTCAAGACTCTGTTCCCAACATGCATTTTCATAGAAAAACATACCACCAATTCTTGGAAGATCAAAGGGCAACAACCAACTTCAGTTTTATCATCTACTAGGTTTGCATTGCAAGATGACTTATAGGAGCAGATAACAATAGGGGAGGTTTTTTCCTTGGCTCTCATATAGTCAACACTAAATTTGCAAGGGGAAGAGACATGACTGGTGCAGCAGAGTAGAGGTGCTCCACTTCCAGAGGTAAAGACTTACCTTTAAAACATCCTGCAACTCATCTTCTCCAGACTTCATCACCAAACAGTAAGTGACATGACTTCAGCCTCAGAAGTACTTACCATATGCAACACTTAAGAACTACATTTTAGAAGCTGCATTTTATGAGACAGAAAACATTCCACTGAAGCTCTCAAGGACTTCAAAGTCCTTTGAAATCCAACAGCACTGCCTTTTCCAAAGCAGCTGTACACTAAGCACAATGCAGCAAAAACAAGGCATTATTAAATGGTTATCCAAAGACTCCTCAAAATCCTGTTGTCAGAACCGAAGCTGAAGTCCACTGAATTCTACGAAATTAGAAATAAGAATTCTAGCTTCAAGTTTTCAGCACAGAAGCTCCTCTCCAAGTAAGGAGTCACCACCTCACCTTCCTGCAGAAAAAATGGTGCAGACCAGGTTAAAGGTCTGCTGCTCTCCATCAACTGTGTTCCAGGCACCTCCTGAAGAGTTAGAATTTTCAAGCAAAATCACTTGTTGATCCTATTGAGAGCACCAGTATGCCTCAATTTGCCATTCCCTTTTTCAGCGCATTTATTGAAAACACTAAATCTATGACTACACACTTATACAAACTTCTCCTTGCAAAAACCATTCACATTAGAGAACATTCTAAGATTACAGAGGTATAATTTCAGATTTAAGTTACTACTTCCATCACAATCTGCAAGTTTCAAGACTATAGCATTATATACACGACCATTTTTGCTGATTTGGAGTTCGCTACACTAGTACAAAGATCAGGTAGCCCTACATGCTGTTAACATGACTGCAAAATAAACCCCACCAAATTCCACGAGGAACCTTCCTGTCACTTCCAAAGCAATTTAGCATCCAAACTGAGATGACGCTAAAATAACAAACTGGAAGAATGCATGTTATGAATTCAAAAACTTGCACGGGCAAACTGTTTTATTTCCTCAAAACTATAACTCTGTTCTCGTGGAAAGTGTCTCTGCATGTGTAGGTACTCCAAACAGCTAAGTATATAAAAACCATTTATAAATCAAATTAATATTTTGCTTATTTAAGTCTGTTTCTACACTGAGGTATTCAATTTAGAGATTTACAGGTCAGCAGTGCAGCAACTGCAACATTACCACAGACCATTCCAATTGAGTTGGAATAGTTAATGGTTTAACACTATTTGATGAATTTAATTCATTTATAATGCAGATAAGCACAACTAAAGCAAATTAACAGAATCTGTGGAAATTAACTTGTCTTTATTCCCAGAGCAATAAAATTCTGCATATAGCAATCTTTAATAATAGAATCTTGACAATATTTTTAAAATGTTAAAAAATAAGTGAGAAAGAAATGGTTATGCAAATTTATGTATAGGAGATTAAACTCTTCATAGAGGTTTTTTCCTTCACTAAAACAAAAAAAGCCCTCATCAGTTAGGGGTAGTTCTCACTTGTTTTGAGAAAGCAGGTGCTACAGTCCTAGATGAAAGACAGCTGTAGCTCTCAGACTAAGTAATTCTGCACATTCCAAGTTAACTGTGGAGATGCTCATTACTGCAGATATAGAAGTCTACAATTTAAAATCACAGAAGGAAGGGCTGCTGTCACATGGAAACACCAAATAAATACTTCTGGGGATTTCCTTTGTTTTCAGTTAAACAGATGGAGTGGTTAAGTGCTTATTTCCCATTTGTCAACATGTGTAGGAATTCCGAGACAAGACTGAAATGGATGCTGAAGCAGCAAGCCGTCCTTATTAAGTCCTTATTAAGAAATATGGCAGTGCAGTCTGCAATATTTAGCTCTCCTCTAGGTATAGAAGTATGACATTTGTTGCAAAGCCTTACGGTTCAGGATATGTTTGTTTCCTTACGCAGCTTATTCAAGCCAGCTGTTGAAATCAAAGCTAACATTACAAAACCCGTCTCTGCACCATCACTTTCTTTTCCTAGCCACAACTGATTTATATTGTGTTCAATTTAGAGACTGAAACCACACAATAATACAAGTCTAGTTGAAACTAGTGCTAGATGGGATATCTCCTTAATTTTCCTTCCCAACATGAAATTTAAAATGCATGTAATGACAGAGCTGATACTTCTCTTAGTTTCACTTACAAAATATTCCCAACAACAATAAAAATCCTCTAGTAGATTTAAGATGATTCTTCTTCAAAGATGCCTTGAGGAGACACGATCATCCCATCTCTGCTCATTTTGATTAATCTCTAAGGTAAAATGCACAGAGTTCAGTTCACATTCTTATCAGTATCAGCAGTTTTAATAGGTGACAGAAACAAGAACGACATAGTAGAGTTCATTTTAATTCCACTTGAACATTCTGAATAATTTTCTGGCATTTTATCAGTGTTTTTACTCCATATTGTTTTGTCTTACATGGGGACAGGCACGGGTATATTTATATCTATAATCTCTTACTTAGCAAAGTAAAAGAGACGGGGTCTCAAAATGTAGGAAGTAATTGTGGAACCCTCTATAATTGGCAGTTAACAGTATTACTTTCCCCTCAGTACTTCAATTACTTCACTAAGCTTATCAAAAACCTTAAAAGTAAAGCCATAAATGATTTATTTAAAAAAAAATCCCAACTCTGAACACCTAAAAACCAACCAACCAACTTGCTCTAAACTTTGTGGTTCGTACTAATGACCTCTACACTGCGGAAGCCGCAGATAAGGATGACATCTCTTTTGTAAACATCCTGTCACTGAAACAGAGCTCACTGGGCCTATGATCTAAACAAGTACTATGCTAGCTTTTAATAACACATTATTCTTAACCTTTTCAGTTTTATTTCTTTAAATAAGCCTTTATTGAAAGTCAGGAAAGCTGGAACTCATTAAACTCTGCAATACTGTGAGTAAGCCTGTAGGTAAAATACAATGAAGTACGCTTCTGCCAGCTGAGTACATTGGTTAGCTCTGGACTGTCTCCACTGGCTCTAAATATGCCTTTAGTAACTGTTTATATGTCTGGACGTAAGTTAAAAATAGATGGAGTTAGTTTGTATCTAAATGGCATCTTTATTTAAAACTGAAATTAAAACCAAATTCACTTGGAAAACTCCTGATCATATTTTAGAACTGCATTATGCTATACAGCATACTAGAATATATCCTCTAAAAAATATACATACATTGCTGAGCATAAAGTACTATATAAATGCAAACTCGTTGCTCTCCCATTATTGTCACTTGGACATTAAAAAAGAAGAATAAGCTTCCTGGAGCTGAATTGCTATGAAGAAAACTGTCCAATTCTGACATGATAAAGTGTAATTCCCTTGTAAACTCTAAAATATATTATGCCAGAGTAGACTTCATTGGCAAATATAATGGGTAACTTTTTGTGGGGTTTTTTGTTGGTTGGTGTTCCCCCCCTCCCTTATCTCTGCAGCAAAAGAGGACATTTTGCCCATAAAAATGCTCTCTAGGCTAGTGCCTTAACTACAGCACGTGGTTGAAGCTCGTGCAGTTTAGGAAACCCAGAGGGCAGAGGTTCCAATGTACTTTTGGTCAACTACACGTCTACAGCAGCTAAACTGTTACAAACATGCAAAAATATTCTGGAACTTTAACAACAGCTGCCACAAGCTTGAAATTACTTTACTTTGCATTGAACCAACTGGCTTATGCTGGCCACAACTTCGGCATATAAGCCGGGTGCCCAGCCTAGGGCCTGATTTTCTCTCTGGATGTAATGGGAGACAGTCACAGGCTGACATCCAAAGCTGTGAGTCTACATGTTAAGCTAGTTTATGGTATGAACGCTGCTCTGCAGTCTGACCCAAATTCTACACACATACATAGACACACACAAACTCATATGCAGCTTTTGGAACACAGTTTTTGTCCTTTTATAGAAGTTAACGTCAAGTTTGGGATGAAAATTTTAACATACCAGTCCAACAGGTGTTTAATTAAGCTACATGTGGTTCTCCCTGTCTAGTTGCACTATCGCTGGGGCAAGCAGAGATAGTAAAGCTGTTTCATCATACTTTTTTCACTGAATATTTGATCTAAGGGTCCTTTGTTTAAACAAAGCAAAAAAAAAAAAAAAAACCTAAAAAAAAAAAAACCCACCACTACTACACACAGTCCTTTATTCCACAACAGACCTTGCACAGCCCCGTAAACAGAATACAGATGTTGATTTTGGTTTTACTGCTTCTTATTTAAAAAGAATAAAATCACATAGAGGAAGAGTTGCTAACAGCTACCACTTCTCTTGTACTGGACAATTCCTTATCAGAACCACATGCACATTAACATGCCCATACACCAAACTGCATGGAAGACGCTCTCTAAGGGAGATCATTCCTCTGCCTTGGAGCTGTTACAGTTGCAGTGTTATTTATATAACCCAATTTGAACAAAAACCACTCAAGGTCTTCCAATCCAAATCAGTTTTATCTAGCGTTAGACTTGTAGGCAAGTGCAGTGCATAGGCAACCATTTTTGTTATAAAGGATAACGTAACTGTGCACAGCAGCTTTAGCTTTGGAACCTACTCCCACATCATAACACTGATTTCCGCTTACTAAATAACTGCAGGCAAGCACGTTTAATGCATTGAAAGCCAGGAAGAGGTCTTGGAGGTGGCAGGGGACACGTACCAGTGGCATTCCCTGTACCATGACAGAGGATTCCAGTTTTTTACAGAGAGTAAGATGAGAGCTGGGTCAACCGGTGCTATTAATTTATGAGACCAACTATACGCATTGCTTATCGACTGATATTATAGCTGCTGATAAAAGGCAATGAACGCTGGTATTTGAACAGGGATCTGCACGTTACAATTCTTGGGTTCTATACCTGATCCTGACCCTAACACATCTTGAAGTAACTCTAGGCCCCTCCCTGTACAGTTACAATAGTGGCATTTTCACTTCTTCAACCCACTAACTTGAAAACAAGCTGAGAGGAGAGAGCAATGGTCTTCAGGGAAAGTCTTTGGAAGCCTCAACGAGCATGTGGTTAGTTCACAATAGGACAGTGTTGTAAAAACGCATTTTGGGGCAATAAAAAAAAAAGTAAATAAAAGCATAATTGGCAAAATAATTAAATATACTATTTAACTGGTTGGTCTGGGGAAGTAGGACTGTTTGTTCTACATAGTCATCATCAAGCATTGTTAATTACCTTGATCTTGACTAGTGATTATCAAATGGAATATACGCAAGGGACAGCAAATTCTGCTATGAAACAATCATTCCTTTCACCGGCAGCCAGAAGAGATAAACTACATACTTACAACATTTAATGCAAATGTACTTTTCAACCCCTCTTGACAGTTAATGACAGTTGCTTATGTTAATTTTTTATAGCCCAAATTTTGGTATACCTAAAATTTGGGCCATTATTAAGTCTGGAAGAAACTGTTCCACATAAATCTGTATATATAGTGAAATGGATTATTGAATTAAAATTGCTGTTAAAGTCTTGTTACCTTATCAAGTAATTCAACCAAGATAATCAGCAATAATGATTATAATTTGGCTGTTAGCCAACAAGAGGCCAGCTATTATCTTGGTTCTCAACAGATTTCATGTAAACTAGCTTTGGTGCTCTGAAGAGCTGTCATAGTTTGCACCTCTCTCAGCCTGGGGCAAAGATAAATTCTATTGGTCTTGCTTGGCACGGTACCTGCTCTGATTTAGGCTTCTGAGAAAACAGTAACAGACAAAGCAGTAAAATGCAGTAAAAGAATTAATTTTTTTTTACAAAAAAAAAAAGTTGACGTTTCACATCACTTTCAGAGATTATACTACTTTCATTATCTTGCCTCCATAGCCTGCAGTATAATACAATACACATGTAATACATTGCAAATTTAGCAGAGTGAAACTGCAGAAAAGTGTGATCCAGGTTCTCAGAGTCTAGTAGAAATAAAGGAAATGCCAAAGGTCAATGAGATTTATAAATAAAGACAGTATCAAAACAGACTAAGTACAGGTATTAGCTATAACTTCTGCCAAGAAAACTTTCTCAGAGGAAACAAATATTTAAGGTGTCAGTCAGAAAAGAAGCTGCTAATCAAATTCAAGACTTAAAATTTATTTACTCCTTTGTGAATATTTACATGCTACCACATTACACTGTCCTCTTTATTACTCTACTGCTCAGCTCAAAGTCAATGGTTTATTTCTTGCTGCTTGGAATTTTACATTTCTGAATTGCATGTGAATTAAAGTACAGTACTTCCCCAGAGTGAAACAAGATATGTAGTTAAGAGCACCCTCTAACAGATGGAGAGGAGTTTTACGGATGATTCACTGTATCTTCACAAGGTAGCCCACAGGACACATCACTTTTGAACACAGCCATTCTGAGAGCGAACCCTGCCGATAAACACAGAGCAGATATAATTACGAGCACTAGTAACGCTCCGTAGTAGCAAAAGGGACTTGAATTAATGGTGCTTAGAGAGTCAGAGGAGTATGCTGTTGATGCCTTGGGTACCAAGAAAGGAATAATCAGCATTTAACAGAGCTCATAAAATTCAGTCTTAGCTACGACTTTCCTGTTCTAGGGAAAAGGAGATAAAATGCAGACAGATTTGATGACATTAATTAATGTTTACTTTTTCATTCCTCATACACTAGGTAATATCTATGTCTTCATACACCAGGACACAAATTTTATAAACAACTGAGAAACTTGACCTCGTACCTTGCAGTAAGAAGTAAAGTACAGAATTAAGTCTAAAAAGCTTTTTCAGACATAATGAGTATTTATATTCAAATAGAGGTCCACAAATACAGTTCACCTCGATATAAGTAGGAATTCTCTGCCTTTAAAAATATAACTGTAAAGACAAATAAACTGTACTTATAATGACAAAAAGTTATATTTCTAGGATTATTGCTGTAAAGTTACTTTCAAAGAAAGATATAGCATTCCTTAAAACCAGAGGCCAGAATATTGTCATCACAATGTATGGGTCCTACGAAAGGGATCTTAATCCCACAGTCACATTTACTTTGCAGTAAAACCCACAGTCTCGATGAATCTAAGGGAATATGTAATTAAAGCCCCATACTTTTAACTGCATTAATTAAATATAGTCCTGAATAACTGAAGGAAAAAAGTTTAACTGAGGGAAGGAGTATTAGCTGTTTTTCTATAAAAAGACAGAGGACATCAAACACTGCTCTTGTATGCCATGCACCACAGCCATACTCTCAGGCTGTTTAGTCTATTTGCAATAAAATAAAGTTATACAGGACGTGACAGCTTTCACTGCAGATGAGAAGGCAAAGCACATATTCAGTAGTATCACTGTTAGGACATTCCTAATATCATTACATCCTTTTGAAATTAAACACTTTTGGAAAGGTAAGGTTTTGTCTAAAACTGAGAAGATAACTTACATGGAAACATTATTTTTTTTAAATCCTAGTATGAATGAAAAAATACACAGTAGAATGAAATGTTTTTATAATATTTGCCTGCTGAATGCTTCCAGTACAGACAGTTCGAGCACTAATGGTCAGCTGTCAGAAAAGATCCTCAGGAACTGCAGTTTTGACATTGTTTGACCTGAATCAGTTCAGTTTTGTAAACACCTGTTTACAAATGTTTACAAAGCTTGGAGCCTGGCAGTAAGCCATGTGAAATCAAGCACAGTGGTTTCTATTAATACAGGATGTGTGATCCTTTCTAAACTTAGAGCTGGAGTTCATTTCATTACTAGGTTAGGTGTGGGTTTCTGTCATACTTGACTTGATTGACTCGCTATGACAGAGAAGAGAGGAAACCTAGTTTAGAGCCCAGCAACCTACTAACTCTGTAATAGTTAGCTGTGCTAGACAGGTTATTTCTTATTTAATTACTTCAAGCCTGTTACTGACATCATGACATAGTGCATAATTGAATTAAAGTAACCGTACCTGAAGGGTAATCATCCTCCAGAAGACACTATTTTATCTCACATTTGACACGTTTATCATACCCTTGTAGTTCTGACATACTGTTAAGGGTTCCACTGTTACAACTAGTTACCTATGGAGATACTGTAGTTGTGTTGTTAATTTTAATGCCACCAAGTTACATACTTTCTGCTTTAGAGCTTCTTGCTTAAGTGAAGATGTAGGAGATTAATAGTTTTTAGAGATGGTGGGGACATCGGTAAACCAGAAGCATTTATTGACCAAGCTTTTCTTGCAAATTTACCTGTCAATAAAATGTTGATTATAAGATGCTGAACTCTACATGAAAAGAAGATAAATACTAAGTCAAACTAGAACTTGTTATTTACAGTACTCTCTGATTTTAGAGCTAGTCTGCATGATTGGGATTAACATATTAACTGCATTTACACCCAGAACAGGCTGCTGATGGATTTTATAATAAGTCTTGAGAGGGCAAGTAGCAGATAGTACACTTCAGCATTTGAAACCGTTTGACATAGGAGATGTGACAGTCCAATGACTTTGTAAAAAGAGAATTTGAATTTAAAAGCATTGCTTGGTTAAGAATCTAACTCTTCTTGCATTTATTATAACATGCACAAAAATTTTGGTGGGTTTTTTTTTTTTTTTTTGCATTGACTGGTATATTAATTTCTAAAATTCATGTTTCAGACCTAAGAAATTGCCTTAGCCTGAGGCATCCAGAAAATACAGCAAATTTTCTTAAGCAGTTCATCATACACGTTCTATCAAGAAAATTCTAGGTAACTTTTACTTGGACTCAAGTTTTTCACTTGGGTGCCCAGAATAACGATGATGTACGTTAGGCATGAGTAAGTTACTCCAGACTAAACCTGGAAAGATGTGATTTAACAGAATGTTAACTGAGCATCTGCAATGCAAAATAAGAGGTACATAAACAACAAAGTAAAATATTTGGTATCTTAAGAAGAAATAATTGGAATCTCACTGAAGGCAGAGAGCTCCCAGCCATTCTAGATCTAGGGGAGAAAAGGGCACACCGCATCACTCTTGACAGTATTTCCATCACAGCACGGCAATGCATCAGAGAAATCTCTGTTACAGAACACTAACATAAATTTTATCTAAAGGGAGTGGGAAATTAAATGCAAAGGTTTCAGGTCACGTAAAAGAAACCTTTCAGTGCCATGTTTAATGATACTCAGATGTAAAAGTACATTGTATTAAAATGAGTCATCTGACAGGTGCAACATGCATACTGCAACTGCGTTTTCATCAAACTGTATTTTCAAATACAAACTCATTACAAAACAAACAGCCTCTCAAACAAGGTTGCTCCATGAACAGAATTAACATTGATCAAGTTACTGGCTTGAGAATCCATTTTTTTTTAAGACACTAATGCTGAATAGGTCATGGGAGCACTGAATACTTCAATTCCATCCTGGGTGGTATCATGTGATCCTTACTAAGTGGGAAAAGCAAACTTCAGCAAAAGTGTTGGCTATAACCATACCACCAGAGAAGAAAAAAAAGGATTTTGTATTATCATTACTACTACATTCAGCGTATTCTGGGTTAGTACATCTATCCCGTCCTCAGAAATCAAGAGTTCTGTTAACTATGCTAAAGGTTGTATTTTGTGATGATATCAAAACCAGAAGTTTCCTGATAAACTTAGTCTTTATTGGAACAAGTATGTCATAAGCTTTAAGACACAGGGCATATTTCTTTCCAGAAAAAGCAATAGAGACAGAACTTTCAAAGGTGCTCTCAACAACAGCTGATGTTACAAACCACTTATGTTCTCCAAACACCTTGCTACTTTTTATAATCTGAGCAAATGTTGTTCCTTAGCTCCAATAAAAACATTTCAGTTCATCACAGCACTTAGATTCGCAGTTTCAGAAGCAAATCTTCCAGTTAAAAAACAGCAGTGAGGTTAACAAAAAAAAATAATTCATAGATGAATGTATTGCTTTATCGAGATTAAAAAAAAAATAAAAATAAGTAAGACAAGCTGAAGAACCAAGACTAAATCTGGAAGCAACCAAAACCAAACAATATCGAACCCAAGATGAACAGCACAGCATGTATATTTTAAAAAGCACAGATTTTGTATGCCATTAGGATTCAGAGAACCTATTTCCAGCCTGACATGCATTCACAAATTCGTAAGTTACCTATAAACTTGATTCTGAGACTGCCAGACCAAAAAATAAAAAAACAAAAAAACCCCACCAAAACATTGAAATAAACGCATTTCTTCACAGATTTCACAAAGTTTATAAACTTGTCAGAAGTCTCACCTGTGATCTGATGCCTTTTCTGAGGGCTGGCATTTTGACTATCAGCATATGATCTTCCTTCCTAGCCCAGGATACTACTGATCATTACTAAAAGCTAGTGCTAACTTTAGGGAAGCATAAGCAAAGACAACTTCTTTTTCATTTAGTTATTAAAAGAGCTGTTGCTTTATGTTTTCAGAATCCAGCTATACAACTGTGTATCGTTACTGTGATATTACAAAGTGTCCAGTTTACTCCTCCACCATCTCTACACTAGCAAGCTGGCTTTTATCACTGTTCTTGAATTACAAAGAAGTTGCAAATCATGCTCGAGGTAGTGGTATGCACTTAGAAAACAAGTATATCCTTAGGAAAGCTAGCCATGTGGCAGCCTACGATTGTTGCTTATGTTCCGCTAATTGAAGTGCTAACAAGTGTGACTGCCAAAGGAGGGGTTGGGGGCGGGGGGGAGAAGTAAGTTTCTACATGAAGATTAATAAGTGTTCACTTTGGATATACAAGCATGGAGTTAGGCCTACTTGAAATAATCTTCAAAGCACTTCATTCTCCTTTACTGTGCATGTAGTTTCAAATTTCTCTGTCTAGTAGTAAGCATGATGTGCTACCATTCACAAAAAGCCATTAATCTGTTTTTCCTACTGCTGGCTAGTCAAACAATCAACATTCAAAGATCAATTTCTGTAGCACACAACTTCCAAATGAGAGCTACAGCCTGAACAACAAATTCTAATCAATAACTCCTGCAGCTTTCATGTTCTGTTCCTAGCCGTGTATTTCTGTGTTTGACATACTTATGATTTTGTTTTTGTTAAAGGTGTAACACAAGCATGCTTTCTTCTACAGCTACCTTTTGGATATTTTCTGGATAGTAAGTACTCACAAGCAGTTGGCAGTCTCTTCTTTTTAGCATCTATGCAGCCAGACAGGATTTGTTAAAATATAAATAGTACCTATTCAAACCGGGCTTTGAGTTTTGTGTATCTGCTCACTTACGCTTCAAGTGGGGAGGAAAAAGAGGGGCTTAACTACCACTCGATTTTACAATGCAAACAAAATACTTCACAAGTAATACTTGAAAAACTAGCCAGTTTCTTTACCATAACCTCAAATAATGAGATGTGGTAAGAGGAAGTGCAACTCTCAACACTTTTCCAGCTGTGCGGCAGAAACTGATATTTGGCCTCAGGAAAGACATAAGATTTCCGCACATAGAGTCAGAAATCAGAAATCTGGACGTAAAGTCGGGGGGAGGGGGGAAAGCTGCTACTTAACGCAATGCAAAATTTTAAGCCTTGTATTTTTTTTAACCTTACTTCACCACAGGAACAACCACGCACACACATACACCCCAACCAAACACAAACACTCCAACACACTGCAGAGTTGTTTACCTTACAAAAGAAACACTTCTTTCCTCATCCAGACCAGCTATTCACAAACAATTTGCAGCTCTCAAGATACTTCAGGTGTCTGCACGGACCTCTAAAAAGCAAGACAGGTACTGGGCACCTGACCTCGCTCACAAACAGCACTCTGCACTCACGGGGCAGAGGGCAGCCCCACCTGGATTTCAAATAAAAAAGCTGAGATATAAAAATACCCCCACCGTGCCCTTCCAGGGCGGCGCTTCCCCTCTCACCCCGCTCTCCCCGGCGGCACTCCCCGCCATGGCCGCCCCCCCCGCCTCTCCCACCCCACGCGCGGTCTCTCCCGCCCGCCCGCCTCGACCGCTCTGGAAGCTTCACCGCCGCGCATGCGCACTGCTAACGTGCTGCGCGGCACTGCTTCAAGATGGCGGCCGGGCCGCAGAGAAGCGGGTCGAGGCTTTTCTGTAGAGCAGGCGCCCTTCCCTCAGCTACACGAAGTTTATAGAGGGGCTCGGTTTCGGATAATTCAGTCTGTGGTTACAGCCTGGTGGTATTTTGTGCGGAGTGAACTGTTTGAGGAGAGAGGCCCAAATAGAGAAATCAAGCAAAAATTAGATGTGTTTCTGTGAATATGGTTTTCACTGGAAAATTTTTTGAAAATTTTCTACCTTTCATATTTCAGTGATTTTTTTTTTTATTTTTATGTTTATTGTGGAAGCGCCATGAGGCATGTCAAGTGCTTTCTGAATCAGAAGCCATTTCCTCAGTCTCTAACGCTCCGAGCGCTTCACTCCGTGCTCCCTGAAGCTGGTCCTGTCCTTCCAGTTGTGTTACTCTAACACCCACATAGAGTTGCAAGCAGTAATAACTGGCAAATTTTTCACCATTAGGACAAAAATCTTACTCCGAATGGGCAATAACTACATGTACGAGTACGTTGGGCTAAATGCCGGCGAGCGTTGTGTCAGAGGCCACTGTGTAAAGCAGAACCGCACCACCTCTCAAGGCAGCCGGCAGTGAGAGAGTATTGTTTTACCTTCTAACAGATTATTAAAAATCAATTGTTTGTTAACATTTTTTGTTGCAAATGAGTAAATAGAAACACTGGAGTATGCCATGCACAGCTATTGTCTTTATTTAGAAAGTTGCATGGAATTGAAAGAGAAAAAGAGTTTTTTCTTAAGAAAACTTCTACAATCTCTTTTTAAATGTCCTTCTTTAAAAATTGAAATGGTCTAACTACCTTTCTTTTTGCTAATTATTAAGTCATTAGCAGAGCATTAAATAGTGAAAGAAAATGTGAAGGGCACTCTTGAAATATTTTCTCTGGTTTATTTTTTTTTTCTTTTTCTGCCAATGGGAATAGAATTCTGCCAGCTTTGTGACTTTATTGTTATTATTTCCTAAATAAAGTATAAATTTACCTAGCTAATATAGATAACATTGCAGTATAAGAAAAAAAATCTCAATGAATGGACAGTTTATTTAGGGTAAAACAAAAACTGCCTAAGGATAGCAGAACTTCTTTTATATTCTTTTTATACTTTGCTACTTCTTGTTCAATAAGGATTTTTTTAAATGTTAGAAACATTTAATGAAAAAAAGAAAATGTCCCTACACAATGAACCAGCTGTTCTATCCAGCTGGTTAAAATAATTGACCAAAGTGCAACCAGTTGCATTATTTCCCTCATAATTTTTGTGAGCAATCCCGCTCATACCCACTACAGACATTAGGAGAGGTCCTGATACTGGTTATAGCTTCAGGGAGACTGGCTGCAGCGGAGTTACAGACCATTGCAAACAAATTAGAGCATAAAGCAAAGCTCATACTTTCTGAGAGACAGTACAATCTCTGGTGCCGTAGGAACAGTCTACAGAAATACTGTCTAAAATAATTTGAAGAGAACTCTCTAAAGCAGAATTTACATGTTTTTTACACAATCATCATATAAAGCTATCAAGGAAGGCATTCAGAATAATTATACCATGAAAACTGAGCATGCAAGTTTTAAGACTTGAACATAAAGGGCATGAAAGCATTCTTAAAACAAACTAAGGCTACAAATTAAATCCAGTGAGAAAGCAGCAGACTGGTTATGCGTAAGCTGAGGTTGATGTCAGCCTATAAACCAATAAAGAGGATCTGAGGTAAGAGCCGGAATAGCTTTCAAGCATATGTTGCCTTGTCTAGTTTTGACTGATACAATAGGACTAACAATAGGCCAAAAGAAATTATATCTGGTTTATTGATAACATCTTAAAGTATCTGTCTTGGATCATGATAAACACAGTGTTTACAGCAGGAGCTTGAGAAAGCTGTCATTTTAAATCGAAGTCAAAACAGTCATTTTTGAGAAAGATGGGTGTGGATACCTCCCAAGTCTGAGCTGTAATAATGCTTTTACCTCAGGCAAATGACCCAGACAATTACTGAAAAGGGTTATTAGCAAGAACAAGGTGAACTGAAGAAGTACAGATGACTGGAGTGTTAAACTGAACAAATTTTCATGTTTTATGAAACCTTACCAGATTCGTGTACAGGAGTTCACTTAGGTGAACTGCTTGTCAGAAGACGGGTAAGGATCAAAGGGGTAGAAATCAGATGGCAAGGACAGGTGATCAAGAAGCGTGTGAGAAGATAATCTAAGCAAATTATGGGGTGAAAGGTGTGTATAAGTCATATGATACTACATTATTTTAAGAAACTAATTGGGAAAGTGCATTCTTTTGCCCTGCTCCTCTATACTCTGAAGAATACAACAAGAGTGAGAAAAAAGTTACCCATTCCACTCTAAATGAAAAAGGGAATTTGTATTGAATCATATGCATGATGGAGGCTGCGGTCCAAGATGTGTCTTATACAATTTAAAGCTTAAAAAAGCAAGGATGAACAGAGTAATCTACCATTAGAAAGTAATATGAAAGTGATTTCTTATTGTTCAAACCATGGTTTACACATTTAATGAAGTAGGGAGGCTGAGCAATAACGCTGTGGATGCTTTAAGTGTGATACTGTAAGGATATTAAAATGTTTATGCTGAAAATGTATAAGATTGTTGCATAACTAACAGGATTGTAACTAATAATATCCATAACACCATTTAGTTAGGTGGAGTATAGTCAACTTACTGCATTACTTTTTCAATAAATTCTATTTTAGCCTCCTTGAATAAAGACAGACTAACCTAACCGTACAATTTCACAAAAATATGGTGATTGCTTTATGGTAAGGGCACAGTACAAGTTTTTCTGTACAATTCATTGTCACTCAGGAATTGCAGCATCCTTTCTTTTCAAGCAGCAGTCCTTGGCAGAAATAATGTTTTACTCTATTGTTAAAAATGTCATAGGGATAATGGGAAAGGGAACTATGTGCTGAATTGGAGACAGTTCTTTAAATACTGATGATGGAAAGTAATATATATATATGTACGATTCATTTTACTTAAACTGAAATAAATTGAGGAGGGAAGGAAAGTGATTTCACGGCTGCTCTTGGGTGTGCTACTGAATTCCTTTTCTCCGTGTGGATCTAAATCCAAAATTCAAGGCAGGTTTTCCTTGACGTTCAGTAATTACTGTGAGTATGGATTTGGAAGCTTGGGGTGTTGGAAGAATCAAGGTTTGGATTTGTCTCATCTATGATTGACAGAAGGCTTATAGATATATGAATTTAATCTAGATTTGTCATCTCAGTGCACATGACTGAATCTGCTGTCATCTGAAAAGTTATGTAGTGTTTCGACTTCAGTAGAAAATGACAGTATTTGTAAAATACACACAGAATATAATGCTAACAACAACTTTCTGAGAATATAATGCAAAAAATATGCTTTCATCAGTTACATAGAAAAATAGGCTATTAGCAGATTTATAAGAAAAATATTTTATTTAATTTAATAATTTAAACAATACTGTAAGGAATTTTTTTTTAAATATTATTCTTATTAGCAACTTTTCCCTGAAGAAGGAGAGGTAACTCATAAGAATATGGACAACACTTGGTGTATTTTATTATTAGGCACAAGCTCTTTAACATAAGTCCTTTCAGATGTTAAATTATCTTGTGAAAGCCAAAGGGCTCTTCTGAAGTACTTTCTTCCATGCACCTTATGGCTTCAGTACAGTGGCATTAAAGAACTTATATTTCATAGTGTAATTGAAAATCACTCAATTTTATCCTAGTAAAAGGATGGGAAATGTTAGATTATTCTATATTTTTCTAAGCTGAATGTGTTCAGGACAGCTGACAGGTGTTCAAGATAAGGATGAGTCTAATAGTAATTATCCTACCTTTTGAACTAATGAGTCCGTTAAATAGTCACGGAAGCGCTTTACGGAGCAGAGGAAGTGAGAGCAAACACTGGTGCAGATTTAAGCTCAGTAACTATAACAAAAACAACGTCTTAAATAAACTTGTCTGATAAAGTTGATAAGAAAAGCCTCTAAGCAATAGTTTTGCTGATGGCACGGAAAGGTAATGAAAATAAAAATTAGAAATAAAGATTTTCCTCCTCGCTTCACTAAAATAGTGCAGGAGTGATTCTTGAATGAAAACAGTCCAACAAAGGATATTCTGAGGGTATGACTCCGTGTGTGTGTTAGATATAGGTGTAGAAACTCAAATATATTGAAACTGTTTTAAAAATTAAGTACATACTGTTCATAGTATTTCTTTTTCACACTATGCTTTATCACTGGCTCCTTTTATTACTTTCAGTAACTAAAGAAAATGCTACCAGTTCTGAACTATAATGACATTTTGCATACAGACATTGTAGACATACCTTTAAAGATAAAATTTGTAACTAAATAAGATTTCTTTGGGACTTCTAGTTTGTTCTTCTTCCATTATTATATTGTATCTGTCTCCATATCAGAATATGCTTATCTTGTGTCATTTCAAAGCCAGATTAAAAGGCCAGAAATAATTACAATTTTTATTTAAAGCAGAACTAAGTTGCGGGTCATGTCATCCAAATAATTATACTGCTGTCAAAGGAAACTTTACTTACCGTGCTTCCTGCTGGAGTAGTTTATGGTTGACACATGGTCCATTTAGTTCATTTCTATGACTTGCTTATTTTGTCAAAAGAGCTTGTGATAAAATAAGAGAATATGTCCAGACTCAGAAGTGGTAAAGTTCTCCCTAATCCTTGCAGGTGTTTTAAACTTTGAAGCATAAGGACCCCTATCTTTCTCTAATCTATTTCTATGATCCTTTCCAAGATACACTTGATCACGTAATATTTGTGATGCCTAACGTTTTATTGGAACACTTCTACAACTTGTATTTCTTCCTTGTCAATAGGAAAAGCACAAGTTATAAAATGTTCAAGGTAATGAAAATTAAGAGTAAACACTTCAGGGTAAGGCAATGAAGCAACCAAATGGGTTTCACTAGCAATTAAACTTTGTGAGAAGTCTTAAAATGTGGAATTCAGTTTTTAATGCTATGAATATATAGAAGATCCATAGAAAAATGGAATATCTAATACCTAGGGCAAATCAAGATGAAATAAAAGTATAGAAATTAACAGAATACTCTTATTTTCCAGGTGGGATTTTCTGTGCAGTGCAAGTTGGCATTACCTGAACATTTGGTAAAGTGTGAAGTCAAAACAATGTTATTCTGTTCTAAGGACATTTGGAAGACACAGGTCTTGCAATTCTTTTTACCAAATAAGTTAAAGGTACCATTTCCATATTCCAACTATCTATTTGTTTAGTTTTCATCTTCTCATAGAGCTCCTTCAACACAGTTCCTTGATTTAAAAAAAACCCACAACTGCCTAACATCAAGATAACTGGTGATATTTCTCTCTTCAGTTGCTAGTCCTCCCTGCAATAGTGGTTGTAATGTGAAATCAGACTGTCTGGGATTTTTTATTACGCTGGTCTTTGACTTTTGTACCCAGTCATCCATTTGTCCAGACACTTTCAGAATTCAAGGAGATGCAATCTCTGTAAGCTCGTTCTTTTACACAAAAAAAAAACCCCACCACTTTCTGCATGAGTAAATCAGTTGGGGTTTTTTTTTAATGCAATTTTTCTTGCAAGTAGCATAAGAATCATATATAAGTGCATGTGTAGAGAAGCATTGTAGAGCTTTCTATAAAAGCTATTTAAAAGGGTTTTAATTGTTGTTGTTGTCTTGAGAGATTGTTATGACTATGTTCATGGTCTTTTTTTTTATTTTTTATTTTTTTTAATTCCACTAAATCACAAGCTTCCATGCAGTGTTCTTGTGATTTGTTCTTGTACATCTTAAATCTTTCTGAAGTTTTGCTTTCCCAGGCTGTTTCCACAGGCAGCTAGTCGGGGAGCAGTTTTTATCAACCACTGAGGTACCTGTAAGTGGAAGAAAAACAGAATTACTATTTCTGTCTCTGTTTTAGAGGTTCTTCAGCATTAGCAAATTTCAGAAAGAATGGTGCCATATATGTTGTGTTTCTGTTTTTACTGATTACTGCTTAATGAGCATTACCTCCTATGTACAGACAAAAACATACTTCAAAAAAGGCAGTAGCTCTCACTGTTCCTGGCACTCACTTGCAAGGTTTATAGTAGAAATAAGATTTTCTGACTCTTTCAAATATATGAAAGTATTCCAGTGCCTTTTTCAATGTAGTTTGACTGCAAGTGAAGAAAATGACGGGCTGAGGGAGTGCCAATTATGAAAATCTTTAACCTGATTTTGACAAATGTGCATAGAATAGATTTCACCTACTCGTGGAAGACTGAAAAAAAACCCAAAAAAACCCCAAAAAACCAAAGGTATCTTAAGGGGCCATATCTGTGTGGGTAAGGTAACTGTTATATTAATGTGTACGTACACAGATCAGCCTTCAGGACCTTTCCACTGTACTGTGTCTACAGTACACTTAGCATAATATGCAGCTTATTCTTTTTACATGCTAAGTGTTTGTTTCAGTTTATCGCTGGTTGTTCGATGTCACCTTTGTGTTTACTGAAAGACTGGTTGGGATTTGTTGATTTTTTTTTTTTTAATAATTGATGTTCCTGTTACATGAGATTTCATATAGAATTCAGTTTTGACTTCAGCTGACTGAATAGTATTCTAAAAAGGTTTCCATAGCCTGTATTTTAGGAGATACGGGTGTCACTAGAGAAGCCCTAAAGAAGGAATATATGCAGTGCATTTATTAAAAATTAACAGTATTTAAGTTGGTTAACAGTCAATACACCTGATGAATTCTTTACTGCTCTTTGTAACCAGAAGTCAGTCTGCTGTATGTTACTTTGTATTTGATTGAAGATTTTCCCAATAAAAACCTTCTGTGCGGGTGTGTGCTGTTGGCAAGAAGTTTCTGTTAGATGTATGAGTGGGAGGTTGCAAAACTCTTCTTACAAGAGTAATCAGGGATAACAGTATGGCCATAAAAAGAGTGTTATTTTGAACCAGTTTTCTGTTTCTCTTAGGGATTCATGGTGGCATTTATCACACAATGTGTGGTATTCTGCACAGCTTTCTCTTTTGTTAAGATTTTAAAACTCCCAAAACTCTATTGTATTTTTGTACTATTTGCTTGTCTTGTAATACATTTTGAATTTAAGTGCTTTTTAAAAACAATTACTTTTAGCTGTGATAGCTGTATGCAGCCTGAACAGGCAACAATTAATTTGTCAATTCCGTTTCATATTTAGGTTTTATACTAAAGAAAACCAAAACGTTGTAAGATATCACAGAGAACTACCTGAAAGAGGATCTGATTTGCTGACTGGTCATCACATTCTATTTTTTGTTGGGTTTTTTTTCATAGTATTGCTTAAAAAAAAAAACCCTTTCAGTTTATTTGAACTTGATTTCAGAAATCAATACCTTTGGAAATGAGATCCCATTGCCCTGTGCATTAAATGACATTTTGAAAGACCTTAAGTGCTCAGATATTACTTCAGGACATGGTGTGCAATGAGGACAATCACGAGATACTTCAGAATGGAAGTGGCCTCTGAAAATTCCCTAGTGAAACCCTCTGCTCAAAGCAAGGTTACTGTCAAAGCTAAACCAGGTTGCTCAGGGCGGTTTCCAGTCAAGTTTCAAGTATCTCCAAAGATGGAGATTCCATAACCTCTTCAAGCAGGTGACCACTCTTGTTGTCAGTTTTCTTATGACCACTAAAAATTTTCATTGTTGCAGTTTCTGGCCCCTGACTCTTAACCTTTTATCTCTAATTACCTCTGAGGAAAGTCAATCTCTGTCTTTTCTGTAACTCTCCTTCACTAGTGGAAGCCTGAAACTAGCTTCTTTCACCAGCTCTTTTTTTTTCTCCAGGCTAAGCACACACAACCCTTTCAGCCTCTCTTCATAACCCCTGTACTTCAGTCCCCTAGTGATCTTGGTGACCCTCCTCTGAACTCACTCCAGTTCTGTCAATCTGTCTTGTCATGAGGGGACCTAAACCTGGTCTGAGTACTTGAGATGCAATCTTACAAGAGCTGAATTGCAACCCGCCGATACTGAATGGCCACAGAAACATCGGGTATCTAGGGCACAGGTCACATCGCGTGTTCTGTCTGGATCTAGGCAGCATTCGAGCACGAAAACACAGAATCCTGGACTTTACCATGTCTGTAGCTCTTGTTCGTTTCTTCCCTGATCTTGTGTGTGGGCTGTAAGATGATGGATAATTACAAGAAAACCAAGGACCTGTGTTATTTTTTTTCTTCTGTTAACTGTCTATGTACGTGGACTGAGAGAACAGGGGCCAGAGCCCTATGAGCCCATGAATGGTATATTGTGTTTATTTTAGTTGCAGTGAGTAAAATGAATCTTGATAGCTTTCCTAGACTCTGTAGAGTGGTTACTTAGAGTGATATTTCAGTATCAGTGGAAAAAAAAAATGTTATTTCCGTTGTATCTTAAAAAAAAAAGCTGATTTGGGATGCAAATACAGTTTCTGGTTCAGTATTACAAGTGATCCTGTTCACACAGAGAAATGCATTAGTTGTTCTATTAGTCTGCATCATGGCAGACTTGGTGTAATTACTCCTAACTTTACTTTAATAGGTCGCTTAGTAGAAATAGGAATGTTCCCAGAAAAAAACTGACTGTACCATTTCCTGTGGTCCATTGCTTCATTTTCTCAAAGTGACTCTGACTTCAGATAAGGTATGTGATGACGATGCTCAAAGGAAGATACTGCCAGAACCTAGGTCATTCCAAGGAAGTAGTCTTATTTTCTGTTTTGACATCCTCTAATATGTCCTGCCCCACCATTGATAATGATCTGCTCTTTTTAATTTAATGAGCATTAATAATTAAGTAATTTGGTGATTACAGCATAAACAATGTTTTCACCAATTTTCCAGTCCAGGTCACTATCCCTGCCTTTAAGATCCATATAAGTGTTAGGTGGATTCTTCCATGTTCTTTGTGAGTGGTGACTTGGATCACACATTTCCTTTTTATACATTTTTGGGGACTACAGAATGCTTTTTCCTTGTGAGGGGATATGCCACTAAACTTATTCAAGGCAAGCTGCAGCTTGTTGCTTTTTTAACTAGATGTGTGTTGATCCTTAGTGATAGACTAGACTATTGAAAAATTAATTTTGCTTTCAGCTTGACTGGGATTATTGTTGCTTGAAATCTTTTAACATGATTTTTAACTTTATTTTCTTTCATTTCTACACCAGCAGTGCAGTTCAATTTTTGGTAAACACTGTGAGTAGTATTAGTTTTTTGGCAGGAAAACCTTTGAAAGAAGGCAAAAAAGATGCCAGCTGCAGTGGGAACATAAAGAATTTATGACCTATGTCCTATGTGTTGAGAATTTAAAGAGGAAGGTCAAAACTCTAGAATAAAGATCTTTGCTATTTAACTTTTGTGAGGTTTTATTACTGTAAACACACTGATTTGGCTTTTATGATACAATTACTGTGTGAAATAAGGGCTGCTTTGGTCATCTTTGCAAACCTTTGCAAGCTGTGCAAGGCGTAGCACTATAAATCTTTTAGTTTCCGTGTCAGAGTCTGCCGCCATCACAATGGCTTGAGATTTTGAGAAAAGATGAAGTATAGCATATGTCTTTAGAATTAGTCTGTTCTTTCTGTCATGGGACTCAGCCTTGGCAGGAAGATGCTATGGGATGCATAAATCAGGAAAGTAACCTGTATGTCTCCCGATTCGGTATGCTGGGATACAGCTGTCTCTGTGGTAATATGTTCTTTAACGCTTCATTGAACCTGTTCTTAGAGAAATGAAAATGCATGTGTTTGACACACTTGTGTAGTCGGTTGGTTGATCAAAATAGATTTTTCTTAGCATTTTTTTTCTCACTCATCTTTTCATAGGCATCATTATCCATTACTTAAAATTATTCTGAGAGCAATGTCTGAGGCTTCTTTCCTAAACTTACTTGAATATGCCTGTATAATCTACACAGAGCAGTGTCCTTTTGGACATGTGATAAAAAATTAATAAGACTCACATTTTTTAACAGTTGGCTCCAGCTGCCAGATTTCTTCCTCTATTAAAATCACTTAAAATCTCTTTTCAGTTCTGTTCAGAAGGCAAATTATCTATGAAGGGCAGATAAAGTAAAACTGGCAGATCTAGTATTTCTTGATGAGATGTGTGTGTATTAAAATATGCAGTTCTCTGAGGCAACATATAAAACATGCATAATCTATTATAATGAGATTCCAGAAAGTACCATTCAGAAGGGCTGAAAGGTTTGGAAGTGTTATGAAGGAATGTGCAGCGCAGGTCTGGCTTCAGACGGAAGCCGGAATTCTGTGAAATTAGTGTGGGAGTTATCTGTGTAGTCCGGGACAAAATATACCTGTTACTATTGACACTATTTGTATTACAGCATGGGAATGTTGTTTTGGTTTTTTTTTAATTTAAAAAAAAAAAAAGTTGAGCCCCGTCTTACTAAATATCACAGATACACACTATAAAATCACTGTAGTAGAGATAGTCCCTCTTCCTATGTTTTTCTTTCCGATACAATCTTATAGAAGGTAGGAGAGGGATGAATATTTTTATTATCAATATTTTGGAGGAGAGAGGAAGGCTGAAAGATGTTAACAGAATTTGCCTGGCATTAAGTAGATAGTCTGACAGGACAATGAATAATTTTTGAAATCTCCGTTTCCACAGTATAAGAGCGATGTAGTTGCATATTCTGCACACTTTAAAATTTTGAATTAGATCTTACAAAAGGAATAATTATTTACCTCAGAATTGTACTATCCTTTTCAACAGTAATTTATTTTCAAAATATTTGAAATTGTTACATGATATAAGTAGTACGCTGTTGTTGCCTCACAGTTACTGATATGTGACTAGCATTCTGTTAATCCATCTTTTCTAATAGTCTGAATCTCTGAGCAACTTTTTAAGTAGTACTTAGGACAAGACGCTACGTGCTGTGAACATAGAGTTTCACATGAAAATTAAACAGATACCAGGATATAATTATGTCAGACAGTCGACCAGTAAGAGTTATGGCCCTGAATAAACCAGAAGTTCAAGAATGCAAATGGGAGATTTGCTAAATGGGCTGCCCAAGATAGCTGCTGACAGGTAAATGAAGGGAGACCTGTTTGAAATATGACTTGGATCTGGAGTGGGGACGGCCTTCAGCTTGTAATTGCTGTCACTGTGTGGCTGGACTCTTAAGCCCCAAACGCCTCTGTGGGCCAACAGGTTTGAGTCTTCCATGTAGGCAGACAGTTAAAAACTACCTTCTTAGAAATACAAATTGGAAGGGTGATTGACCAAAGGAGAAAGATCTCTGGCTGTTTTGTTATAGTCTAATGGCTAGATTACACACCTAGGAAATCCAGGAGATGCAAAGCCCGTTGCAGCCATCATGCAAACAGCAGCTTTAAGCAGTTAATAGGTACAAACAAGAATTTCCATCTCCCACTGAGATCAGGAGAGAAAGTCAGTTGGCACGTTGCATACTCATGATTTAGTTCCAGGAATAGAGTGGCAAAAGATAATTTGGTTTTGCTGAAGTTTCCTGATTCTTAAATAGCTATTTTACTTGTCACAAAGCGGGAGAAGAGATGATTCTAATTGGAAAACATGAGTGTGAGCCCACAATAATTATTATCACACATCAGACACTGATCTATTACCATAATATATTTTGAGCTGAGTGTGATAGCTAATGTGTGACCTAATTATTTTTAGAAGAGACTTTCGGCTTACTTTGACTTTGTGTTATTTGTTGTTTTAAGTACTTTTTAATTAAATTACGTAGTAGTAACTGGACTTAAAGTTTGTCCAAACATACATGGAGCTCACCCTTGCCCCCTGGATAACCGTACTGCTAAGGTTTTTGAGTAATGTTCAGAAATATCTCAATAGGCAGTCGTGTTTCAGAGGAGAGGAAACAATGTGTGGAACTTTGTCTTCTATTGCCATTTATTTCACTTTATATAGCATCTAAAAAACAAATAAAAGGAATTATGAAGGATTCTTCTTGGGCATGGAGTATCACAAGACACTTCAACGCTTCCACTTGTGTAATTTGGAGACTCTGTACAGATACAGCTTATATATATCTTATTTATATGATATAGATTCAATATCACATCAATATAGATTTATATAGATTCAATTTATGAATATTCATAATAAAAATAAGAATAAATTTCATATAAATTTGTCTGCCTTCTTGTTTATAATATAGTTGTGGAAAGCTGAATCTACAAAGATTCTGCCCATAGGAGAAAACACATTACATTTTGTCAGCCTTGATACCTGTCCCTTAATACAAATTTGGATTGATTTTGAAACCAGATATATAGTTTTATTTGAGTTTCTGAATTTCTCTGCCAGTGAAGCAGTAACTGCCTCCATTGTAGATAAGTGCTGGTTGTACTGTTCGAGTAACTAGGTTCTCAGTGGATACACTGTGAGAGGCTCCAAACTGCTAGCATCAATTCTTGTCAGACTTTTGGCACAATATTACTGGCATTTTCTGTGAATACTGTTGAAGTCACCTTGTGATTTGAAATGCTACTTAACTTTTAAATGACAGCATATAATTAACATGAAAGAATATTATCTGCTGTCTTTATAATACAGCCATCATATCAGTGTTACAACCAGTAGAAAAGTCATTCCTTTCATAGCATGCCCATCATTCTCTCTTTTCCCCCTTTTTTTTGCTTTTCTACTTACTTGTGAGGTGCTGCTGTTGCAAAAATTAACCCTTATTTGTTTCTTATTTAAAAAAAAAATGCAAGCTGTAATCAGATAAATAAGCAGAACAGGAATTACTGTGGGATCTGAAAAACTCACAGCACTTGAAGAAGGAAGAGAAGTAAATATATAAAAAACAAAAACCCACTTCTTTTTTTGTTGCATGTACCTCAAGGTGTCTGTGGCCACAGTTTGCATTGACAGAAATGCCTTTCTTCATTCTCAAACATAGTCCTGTAAGCAATCAATATCTGAGTTGGAGGGGTGGCTTATCTTTCTGACAAAAACTGTAAGATGACTGCCCGCAGCAGTACTAATTTTAGAAATAATTACTCAAGGTCATACAGACATCTTGATATCTGCAATAATACTAACCTGGGTTTTTCAGAAATACTGTTGGAGGGCAGACAAGACCGCATTTTGCTGGATTTCATTAGGAAAGGATGATCTGGATCCTGGAAAAGCATGGAGATAACAAGGCTCCTTGGAGAACATGTTGGGAGCAGTCTTGCGAGGTCTGAGAGAAAATAAGAGTATTTTTTTTAATTGAAGAAAGGGAGGAGGAGGTCTTAGAAAAGGGATTAATAGGATAGGCTGTGGAAGAGAAATATAGACCACTATAAACCAATCATAATCTTCTGAAGTTTCTTATATTCCCTCTGAGCCTGACGGACCCTTATTTAATAGGAGCTCATTGGAACTCCTTTGTGCCTCTGTGTCCCGTCTTCCATCCACCATTATCGCCTCAAATTCCACGACTGTCCAAGACTCTTCACACATGGAATATTATTAGGTGCCCCTACTCATGTTCTCCAGTTGCCTTTGAATTTTGCATAATTGCTTAGGTTCCCTGAGCACTTACTACACAATTGATAGCTCTTCTATTTTGAAGGGAACATTCTGTCATTCATTATCAACCTCTACTTCTTGTGGATCCTAGAAGAAAAAAATAGAACTTGCTACAATTAAAACTAACCAAATCACGTGGGCTTTTCTGTTTCCACTGAAAGAATTTTTAATAGATTCTTAATGACTCAAGACTCACAAAATTTGTTGAGTAATAGGAGCAACAGTATAATAGCACTTCTGAAAACCTTTCTTGTAAAGATGTATCTGTTCTCTTCTGGTCATGCAAAAGTAATTTTAGCTTCCTTTTTATAATTAAAGAGAGGAGATGGTTCACCAAAACCTTCACCAGAGTGTAAATCGGTGCGTTAGTATTTTGGCATTCATACAATGGGATTTAATTTCAGATTTTATTTCTGAAATGATATAAGTCTAATTTCAGCTTTATGAAGAGTAAGAAGTTAATGCACAGTTGCATTCACTAGATGACCACTATGATGCCCAATTTCTTTCCAGCTCCAGCTCTCATCCCTGCCACTAACACAACAACAAAAATAACCAAAAATCTCAGATGGCATAGGCCTTCTTTGCCAGACAGATAGAGAATTACAGGAAATGACCTATTCATTTTTTTCAGATCAAAGGAAATACTTACCTAACAAAGTACAGTTTTACTTAGATTTAAATTGAGAGTTGAGGTTTTGCCTTAATTTGACATTAGACCAAATCTATAAAGGATGAAAAAGTGTCTTCTGTTTTTTGGCTTTCTGAATGCACAGCTGAAGGGAAGAAACAGGTATAGCTTGGATGAAGATAAAATATTTAAAGGGAGACTAAATTGTAACAGTATTTTTTCTCTTTATAGTGTAGAGATTAACACTTTGCAATAAGCATAATAAAAGTATCATTCATTCCCCTAAGAAAAGTCAGTCTTAAGATAAGAATACAGCTCTTAATGAGGAAAGCAGATTATTTGCAAATCAGAGTAGAAGCACGCTGTTCTGTCACAGTGCAGCTGACCATCCTGTACCTTTTTTCAGAAGAAAAATAAAACCTATATTCTTGTTTACCTTGTTTGTTTTTTTTTCTGAACCGTGAAAATTATTGTAAATGAGTGTGAAGATGACAACAGAGAAATTGAATGTTCTCAAATGGAAGTTCAGAGGCAATTTCAGCTGTTTTTTTTTTTAAGAAAACAAGAATATCAGAATTCACACGGTGTGATTATACCAGCATTCTACACAGCTTTTATTTGTTCTTATTTTAGAATTGTTTTTCTAAAGTTGATTTATGTCTTAAACTGGTTGCTGATGCTAGGAAGACCAATTCATAAGAATAAGTTCTTATGGCTTGGGAAGTTTTGGTGCAGCTGTTTTCATGGCTGATTATTGTGGATTGTTAAACTCCTTTTTGGAATAGTGTTAAACTGGTGTATGTGTTTTTTTATTTGGCCTGGATTAATTTAATCTGTATTGGAACCAGGTGGGATGATTTCTAGGGGGATGGATGGATATACTTTTATCTTTCTGTGATATTTTAAAATTGTATTTTTTCAAACAGTGTTCACCAGCGAAAGTTCTTGTACTTATCTTTTTCTACAGAAAGGAAAGGAATTCAAACTACTGTTCTCCACAACAGAGTATTTATTTGGGTTCATAGATGTTCTGTATTATTGGTAGTTCTCTGTAAAACTCCCTTTCAACGTCAAAACTTCGGTCTTACTATGCAAGTTACAGAGATTATTATTTAACTGTAAGCGGTGATACAACACGTATTATTTTGAGAGGAAACTGCTTTGCAACGTGAAGGCAGCAATTATAATTACGTGGTAATTTTTGTTATAAATCTGGTACGTTCAGATGAAAACTCCTACCTTGAAAAATGCATCTTGAGATGAATACCCATGCTACTTCAATATAAGCCAGAACAGGTATGTCTGATAAGCTTCCCAGACAATTTGGGTCTTGAGGATTTGTAGTTCCTCCAAGAATTAAGTTGTCAGGATAACAGACTCTATAATTTAGTGAGAGCTGTGGAGGAAGGTGTCCATTTCAGTTGTCCTCTTCAGGCAGGACTGCAGAGCCATGGGTTGGGTTGTTGTTAAGTGGGCTGCTGCCAACTGGGGCAGGTCTTGTACTGGGCTAAAGAAGTTAAATTCTCTGTGGATGAGAGAACTAGTAATGGAGGAGAATACACCCCCATATGCTTTAGATTAGCCATTTTACTCTTTCTTACGCTCCAGTATCAACATCTCATGAGGGCAAACCACGGTGAATGCTGTGTTTTCATTTTTGATTTCTGCAGCAAGTAGCAATGAAAATTCTGACAGCTTAATCAGCCAGCATTATGTAAATGTGTGGAAAATTACAGTAGTTGATGTTTGAAGAGGGTTGTCAGCAGTGAAAGTGTTTATAATGTTTGATAAAGTTATGGGTTTTTTTGCAAACAAGTAAAAATAAAGCATGTATCGCCACAATTTTCCATACATTTATGTTTTGGATTCCCAGTGAAATTCAAATTCAACTGAATTGTTTTTGTCTAATCAGTGCAACTAGATGGCCAGTGTTTAGTGCTAGTAATATATGTTCGTACTGATTTTGCTCAGTCTTTTCAATTGCTGTTAAAACAATGAAGAAAATGAAGGAGAAAAAGAGCTGGTAAAAGGCAGAGATAATCATCACCACCCAAGTATCTTCAACACAATGATTATTTTGTAAGACATGAGGTGCTGTCAGCACTGTTAGCTTGGTGCAGAAAAATGGCCAAGAGAACCTTGTGTTGGCAGTTTGGATTACTGCTGGTTTGAGGTGCCACAGAAGCAGACATTGTCTGACAGAATGGGCAGCACAATGCATTGGTGCAATTCTGAGGCTGATAGAAAGGCGAGCTGTTGTGTCGTTGCTCGCTGGGAAATGTCTTCATGGTACATTGGTATTGGCAGGAGAGTAACAGACTCTTAGGAGATGCTGTGATCTGTGAAGTCAAGTAGACATGCAGATTACTTTTACTGATGTGCTATACTATCATGTTCTTCATGTTGATTTCACAGCGTGGCTGAGAATGTAGTAATTCAACTTTGTGCAGCAGCTTCATCTTGATGAGGAGCTTTATTATGCTGAGACTCCCTTGTAGAGGTGTTTGATCTGAAAGAGGCAGAGGCATATGAGAAAGGGGAGGATAATGCCTTAGGAAGTGCATTAGCTTTAGTGGGTCCAATTTGTGCTCAAGGGATAGTGCATTCACACAGAAGCAAGCAGAAAATACAGACCTACTTATCTGCCTCTAGAGAGGGACACGCGGCTGTGATGACTTCACCACGTTGCGGTTCTAGTCATTCTTTTTTTGACAGGTAACAGCTAAATGTCCCTGAAATATCGGAACAAGTGAGCTTCAACTGAGATGTAGAAATCACCTTTCCAGTCAAAGAACCATTGTGGGCTTAAGTATTACAAATGAAATGCATTAGAATAAGCCACAATTATAGGATAAGCTTATAGAATTTAATGCAAAACCAGGAAGGTGAGAAGCAGTGAATGGAAAATGGTTGCAGGATGTCCATTCCTGGCTGTTAAAACCAAAGAAAGAGAGCATCTCTCTGTGTTGATTAGTATATCAGAATTGTTGCTGATTTAACTGCAAAAAGTAAAAGAATACCAAGGTTTTCATACTGAAAGACATTTGTATTGCAGTTTAGAACATATGCTTGTACACACAAAAAATGGGCTGTCAGCATAACAGGGATCCAGTACAGTGGTTCAGAACTGGTAAACATAGTTTCATTATTTCAATAGTTCTCCACCATGTTGATTACACTTCTTTTTTGGCAGCTCTGAAACAATACTAGTTCATGGATTCTTTAATTGAATTTCAGCTTAGAAGAAGTCTCCATGGCGTAATTCAATGAACTTCGATTTTTCATTATTCTAAAATTGGAAGCTGAAAAGTAGAAACATAGAGAGTTGCATGTCTAAAATGTAGTTTACTTGCAAGTAGATTTTCTTTTTGGTGGTGTAGGGTACCTGCATTGTTTTGAATAGGAAGAAAATACTTTTTTTTGGTAATGAGCATAAAAGCAAGTGGTTAATGTACTGTACTGCTTTGGATAGCCTTCTTTGGTACTACGCAATTGCTTTTGCTAACTAACAGCTCTGTTAGTTTTGCAGTGTTGACATATATCAACAAAAATTGATGCAGACAGTCAATTATTTGAATTATGATCAGAAAGATTCTCATCTCTGTTTTATGAAAGAAGAGATTTTAATGGGGGAGAACCATTCCTACGCCAATTACTACTAAGTAGAGCTGCTGAGAGGGAAGGGGAATTCAAGTCGGGGTTTGGGGTGCAGGAAGTGTTTGTTTGGTTTCTTGCATTGCTGTCAAAATTCATATGTATAAGAACATTAGATCACTTCAGGAGAAAAAAAAGTACACTCAGTTCAGCCTATACATTTGAATTTAGTTCTGCAAAAAGCAGCATACAAAATTTAGAAAATGATGCTGCTAGAAAAATTCTGGCTAGAGAGCTTACAAGGTTTTTCTATGGTTCCTCTTTAAATTTTCAAGTATGCTGTTTTTTAAAATCAGTACATTGTATAACAAACAGTGGATAGTGAATGGAAGTATATTCTGCTTTCTGGAGTACCCAATGTGTATTCACTAACATGGTGTGGCTCAGCATTTACTGGTGTAGACTTTGGACTGATCAAATCGGGTAGACTGCCTGTTCCCGTTAAGGAATAAAGGGAAAAAAAAATTCACGGTTTTTGCTTTGCCAGACTACTTACAGACATTTCTGACGTAGTTCTCATGTTGAGAACACATTCCATTTCCCTCACCCTTATAATTCGGTAATTTTAATGAACTATAAAACAACTTTGCATTTAAAAGTTTTCTGACCTTACAAGATTTTTTAAAAGTGACTATATGCTTGATTTACTGTAATATAATAGGATTTACTCTTCTACATCACCAAGACGCTTAAGTATGTTTGTAATTAAAGTAGTTGCTTATTTTCAATCTTTTGTGTTTGGTATCTGAAAGTTAACATGGCTGCATGCTGTATGTATTTCAGAGAATTAATGAAAAACTTGGAACATACTGATATCAAATACTTGGTCTAAATTTTCAAGTACAAAAACTGAAGGGTGTGCTTTCTGTATAAATGATAAAATATATTCTAAGTGGGTTTCGGATGTATATTAAATAAAATTACTCTAGGACTCATATACTGCTGTATAATACCAATTTTTGTTACAACATTCATTTCCATGACTTGAAAACCTTGATTTTTCTCATCAGAATGTTCCAGTCTCACTTTTTTTTTTGGTGCATGTGTGATTGCACGTTATGCTTTTGGCTTACTGAGTGGAAGGAAAAAAGCTGTGTTTCTTGGGGTGGCCGTGGGAAGAGCTGCAATAATATTCTAAATAATAGTTCTTCTTTATCTATTTTTTTATTAAAATGAGAATATAACTGCTATGTGAATATGCATGTCTCCTGCTACTGCACAGCTATAATCAAAATTCAATAGACAAAGATTTTTTCCTAAACTCTACATGCATAGGGAACTTCTGTCAGAGAGATCAATTAAATCATAATTGATGGTACTGTATCTCTAAATGGGAAATATCTTTTTGTTTTTTTTTTTTTTAAAAAAAAAAAAAAAAAAAAAAAAAACTTTCATTTTCATTAAAATATGACCTACAGCTGTAATATATTTTTAAGATAATTATGTGAGGGGAAAAGAAAGAATCCTTATAAAATTAAGAGTTTATTGACCTTATTCTTGGGATGAGAAGTATTCTAAAATGTATGTTTCTTATATGCAGTTTGCATAAATATGAAGTGCTTTCAATTATTAAAAATGCTTCCTGGCTCCATAGTTACATATTTCTGCTCAAATTGACTGTCAAATATTTGACATCCAGATTATTCTCCCTGTTTGAATGAAACTGCAGAGATTGTTATGGAAAAATAGAAGCATTCAGAAAGTCAGACTTTTCACTGGAATTTCATATTAACATTTTAAAATAGTGTTGTTAACATTATCGAAGCAAACATTAAAGAAAAATAAAGGTAATGGCTTTTTCGCATGACTGACATCTTTGTTTGAAGATGCCGAAAGTTGTTTTTCCAGATTATATCAAAGGACAAAGTTGTAAAGCTCTCAGGTGTTCTTTAGCTTATTCCAAAATAGAATCAATTGCTGTTCTGGCTTCTTTCCTGATTTTCCTAATCTTCATTATAATCATCTGCTAAACAGCAAGCTGAATTGGCATTTTGATTAAGGAGATTGTTCTAGTAATAAATAAGTAGTCTTTTTTTCTATTGAGCAAAATAGCAACCAAAGAACTCTTAAAAAAGCTTTTTTTTCTATGAGCCTTATATTTCCAGACAAATACCAGATTTCACAAATTTCCTTCATTTGACTGCAGGATGGGGATAACTGCGTTCCGTGGCAGCTGTGCTATTTAATATTGCCCTCAGGAACAGAAAGGTCGAGCTGGAAGTCACTGAAAAAAAATCTGTAATGAGGAGAATAGTGTAGGCTTATAAAATGAAGATGGTTTATTTAAAAAACAACCAAACAAAACCAAAACCAACAAAATCTCTGATTGAAATGGAGAGATGCACAGTAGAATACAAAGTGAAAGTATTGTACGTGTTACCCTCTTCCTCTGTTACTCTTAGTTGATCACCTCTTGGTATTTAAAAAATAACAGAGTAAAGCAGGATTTAAAGAAAACTACTGGCAGTAATATGAAGGATTTAGGGGCTTGTTATTAATGATCATCTCCACTCATTCTCTCATTATCAAGAACCTTTAAGCAGTTCCCTACAGTCCAGAGTTAAGATCTTTCTCCTTCTATCTTTTTTCTGTTTTACAGTTTCTTTTGCAACACAGCTTCCAAATTTGACATGTCAGTCTTTTGCAAAAAAACATCTATCCTGTTCTGCCAACTCTGCAGCTTAGCACAGATGACTTGATGTTAAATAGGGAGGCCCTTGCTTATGTCCTTAAGACAGAATGCTGTTCTTGTGAACTTTAGGCCAAGCAGTTTTGTCTGACTTAAACGTGCTTCTCTTTGCCCAATCTGTTATTTCAGTCTCTGCAGACCCTGTACGAGAAGGACTGCTTAGAGAGGCTTTTCTGCCAAACGTAATTGCTTCTTGTTTGGGATGGGAAGCTGGGACCGTGAGGTGTCACCTCAGCCTAGCCTATCCTTCTAATTATTTTTCCCCTGGAAATAGTAAAGGGTATTTTGTTATCCTAACTTAACAACAATCAATGAAATTAAAATGAACTGTCACCTAACAGAATTGCAAATGTAATCTGCTTTAGTCAGTTCCCTGCCCTTGCTCATCAACAGATAACCATAAAGAGCTCCCTGCCATACAAGATTGCCTTCTATTTATCTCTGTTTATCTCTATTTCATCTCCTGGGAATAGCGATGCCTCCGGATTCTTTACAGACCCTACCAGACTCACCTCAGTAATTGAAGACGGTGTTCAAGACTTCAACCCCTAAAAATGCATTAAATATTTCTGACAGTCGGAGCAATGAGATGTCGGGTAAAAAATGTCCACAAACTGCTCTTCAGAAAAATAGACTCTAAAGATAGAATATAGAGATAATCTTATTTCAGCTTATTAATTATGCCTTGTAAGCAATGAATCAGATCACTTCACTGTATAATGCAATTACTGCTGTAATTTGTAGTCATTACAGTTTGTGCTGAGGTGTAATTGTATGATTCATTTTATGCAGGTTATTGACAGAAAAGGTCTTAACAACTTTAGCATGGAGACTTATTTTGCATTTACTATAGTTTAATTTGCAGATTATTAGAACAATAGACCTAATAGCTTGTTGTGTCTACCTGTCATAGAATCATTTATGTTTGAATCATACAAAAAAGAAATTAAAAAAAAAAAAAGTTTCAAGGTAGAAATATTACTACCTGGTACATTGTTCCCCTTGTAGTCCATTAGGTTCTGTTGTAGGTTGTTTGAAGACAGTAGGTGGCTTTTCTACATGCAGTGAATTATTTCAATTAACTATTTAATATTTTGGCATAGTCTTCTCCATCTGATTAATGTTTCTTACATTAGTTGTGATTTGATAGAAATAGATTTTTAAGTGTCAACTTTCACACCTAAATTTGAGCACAACAACTGCTGTTCCAAGTTAAGGAGCTGCTATTGCAGTGGAGGAAGGCACTCTTACTTAATGAATAAGTCATAGAAGCACAGAATGGTTAGAGTTGGAAGGGACCTTCAAAGCCCACCCAGTCCAACCCCCCTGCAAGGAGTAAGGACACCTCCAACGGGATCAGGTTGCTCTGAGCCCCGTCCAGCCTGGCCTTGAATGTTTCCAGGGATGGGGCATCCACCAACTCTCTGGGCAACCTGGGACAGTGTTCCACCACCCTCAGTGTAAAGATTTTTTTCCCGTCATGTTCCAATTCTGGCTTTTTTTTCTGATTCTGTGCTAAATTTATATCCTGAATGTTATTCATGGTGGGTTTTGGGAGGTTGGGGTTTTCTTTCACCATTGGTATCCCTGTTTCTGTTAGCTCTATAGTATTTTAAGAATGATTAGTTTTACACTTATGCCAGCTCATTCAGAAATAATAGTGATATTTTTCCTTATCTAGTGTCTCTTTTAAATAAAAAAAAACACCAACAAAAAATGATTGCCTTTTTGAATGTGGTGTTCTACATATTACAACATACAGACTATATAGACATCACTTAAGATGACTTATGTGGCTGATTTGTACTAAATTGTTCCTATTGAAAAAAAAGTGAGGGGATAATCTTAAAAATCTGTTATATGCTGTGGAACTGATATCTTGGCAGGTTTTGACACTTAGATTATTCAGTTCTCAGTAGTAAATATACATCACTTGGTTCAGATAAGTTTAGTTACATAATATTCCTATAAATTGTATTTGAAATATGCCTTTTTTTTTTTTTTTTCTGAAGTCTTATCTGAGTGTTGGGTGCTTTGCATTTCTTATGTAATCTGACAGTTTATAATTTTAAATGTTTTACAAGTATAAACAGTTACTTGCAGAAACTCATTAACAGGCTGGTCTTGTTTTCAATTTTTGTTTTCAGCCAAACTAGGATTTTGAAGTTTGAGAAATCCCTAAGTTATTCAGATGTTACTGAAATTTGTCATTGTGGCAAAACAACTGCCCTTATACTTACCCTTGATTTATTTTTAAAAAGTCAGAGATTCATATACCTGGCCTCCTACATAGAATAAAATTATATGAAAGTTTCAAATGTTAGAAGAGCAAGACAATAAGTTATTACAATAAGTTGTGTGCATGTTACTACTTGCTTACATCTATAATGTAAATAAAATGTAACTCATATACACAGTGTGAAGCTGCAATATATTCCTTTGAAAGAGTTCAATGATAATGATATTGTTATCTTATCACTTCTTGATTAAATCCTTGGAATTCCCTTTCCTAACATTCCTTGGAAGAAGCTGTCTTCCAGGTTTGAAGAGAACTTATCATTATGGGAAATCGATGGAGTAGGAAATGGGAGAGAATTACTGCCAGAAACTACCAGAAGGAGTTAAGATCCGTAAATCTTAGAAAAGGGAGATCTGATAGAAACGAGCTGATACGTGATGAGTGTATGACAGAAGGTGCCATTGTTGCATAATTGAAAGAGTGATTGCTTATCACCTCAAGGACGTTATGCAAACAGAATTTGTTGGCTGAGAGCAGATGTAACAGCCAGCAGTTGCAAAAGAGACTGCACAAACTTTTTGGTTACGAGCAAGTGAGCAGAGCTGACTCAGTGGCCATCAGCATCCTGTCTTGAAAAAAATTCTACGCACAGCCCGTTCTGCTGCAGTAGCAACGTATTGTCTGTCCTGTCAGAGCAGTGCCGAGATTCTGCTATTGGGAAAAGTGCTGGAAGAGGTGAGGGGAAAACTGTGATGGCAAAACCAAAGAAAATTACTGGCATGCAAGGGAGGACCATTTGCTTTTGCCACGAGCAGAGTTTCTAGAGTTGGCGCCTCCCTTCTGAAACCAAATCCTGTTGTTAACAAACACGCACATGGACAGTGATTTCAGTCAGTACATCTGTCACTTTCTACTTCAAGTACTTACTTTAACCTTGCTGTTACTTACCGTGAGGATGAGGTTGCAATGTGAAGTAGAGTTTCCATATGATGATTTGCCAGAAGGCCAGATAGCTTGATCTTCCATAGAGGTCCCCCCAAAACCTCATTTCATCTTTTTTCTGTTTCCAGTGGGTGCTCCTGGGGAGCAAAGCAGTGCATGAATATCTTCCAGAGGTAATTGTCAAAGTAAAAAAAGTTACCAGCTGCCGCTGCTTGGCGCTGGCTGCTTTTTGGAGATGACACTGTCATGCACCAGCAATCTGCTGATTAAGCAGTTTATGCAAATACTATCTAATGTGTCTTGGACAGAATCAGACAGAACAGTCTGAATGGTCACTTTCTGCCTGAAGTAAATTAGTGAGCTTTGAATTGAAACACACTGAAGTAGATCAAAAGGGATGGTAACCTCTTTTTAGTGACGGAACTAAAGCCTTAATACAACCAATGGGCTCATTTGGCCAATCCTTACAACATCTGCTTCGCCCAGCTCAGGATCCCGAAGTGGAATACGCTCTCTTTGCTTCCGTGAGTGGCTGCAGCATGTGTGACTGTGCTTGATGGAGTCAAATATTCATTGACTTCATTTGGCGTGATGCATTAAAGCATATTACATCTCAGGAATTCTAGTTCTCTTGTTGCCAATATGACCTTCACGTATATCTAAATAAATCTCGCTACGTATAGCACAGATTAGTCCTTAAAGGATATATAACTTCTCATGTATCCAAAAGAAAAACTGGTAGCTCAGTTTTGCCTGAAGTATAGCTACCTCATGGGACCTACATATCATTTACATAAAATCCTGATGCTTTACCTTTATTAGGTAATAAATCACATATATTTGATCACCTTTGGCCTGGTAGAACATTCCTAATTGAGAACTCTAACAAGAAATGTTAAAGAAACAAAATAGAGACAAAGCAAACTGAGTGCCAGATTTTATCAAGATGCTGCTGCAGGATGCAAGGATCTCTAGATGGTATCTGTCGTGGCTTCATGGTTGCCATTGTGGTGGTACTTGATTGCCCTCCTGTAATGTAGGTGTCATTAGTGTACTATTTCACTTTGCAAATAGAAATTGCATTTGTAGGTAGAGTAACTTGAGCAAGGACTTCTGTATTTGACACTGTGTAACCTGTTGAACATGTCTTCCGATTGCTAGGCTACTTACTATACTTTTCCTTCCACTACTCTTTCTCCCGAGAGCTAGAACCTATTTTAATGACTAAGTCCCTTTCTGCCCCCTTTCCTCTCTGCCCCTACCTGACAAGACACTGTAAGGAGATGCAATGCATCTCCTGAACCCTTGAAGAGTGACCTTGGCTTATCTGAGCTGTTTGGTTATATTGGAATATTGAAAGAGTAAGTTCAGATTGCCTCATATATTAAAATATTTAGAATTCTAATATACTTAACCTTCAATATTTTTAAGTACTTTGTGTGTTACTTTATGACTGTATCTTTATTTCTGTGCATGGCTTTTGACAAAGAGTAAGTATTAACTCTATGCTGGAAGGGTGGGGGATTTTGTGGTAAAAGAACTGGCTGTGCTTGTAAGCTCCTGGGAATACAATTCTTCCTAATAAATATAACTTGAGATTTTATGTGCCTAGTAAGGGGAAGGGATGCAGAAAGAGAGCTTTTCACATTTGACCCAAGCAACAGTATCTAGGGACCTTATATTCATGATTATGAAAATTAACATTTTCTGATCAAGCTGATACTATATGGAAACTATAATTATTTTTCCAGGCTTCCTGTCATTATTGCAAATTTCTTATAATTGGCCATTCTAAATTAGTATGTTTTCATGCATAGTAATAATGTCCAAATTCTGTCTCCTGAGAGTTGCATATGATGTCTTACATCTTATTGAAGGAAAAAAAAAATCTATAAGCAATTACATTTCTCATTGTTTGCATGCAACCTCTTTTTTAAGCTACTCCTGTTTGGAAAAGAAAAAAAATCTTTAAAAAAGTTGTCATAAGAACCTGCAACAAAATAAAGTTATTATATTCTTTTCCTTGATAGTAACTTTTATCCTCAGAATGCAGAATCCAAATTGTAATGCCTCAGAAATTTTTTGAAAAAAAAATAGTGGCAAATGTTGCTATGGTTACAGAGCCATTCCCATTTGCTTAGCTTTTCTGCCTTAGTAATGAAAGTGGGAAAAGGGATTTTTATCCCAGCAATTTGTACGATGCTTTGCAGGGGAGATTCATCTCCCTCTAAATACTTCTCAAACCATTATTTTTTTTTTTTTTTAAACTAGAACATTTTCAAGTTTGGTCTGTTCTCAAATTGTTTATCCCTGTTTTCTTAATAAAGTTGATAAAAACCAAATGCAATCTTAAAAAGCTGTAGTGAAATTGTGAGTTTCACTCACAAATCAACTTGGATGAAGGATAGATTCAATTTCCATCCTTCCTTGATCTGATACCCCTCAGGTATAAAAAACTCAGGTTGCCCTGACTTACCTTAGTCTCAGGAGTGACTTGCACTGATAATTTTACTGGAAAAAAAAAAAAAAAATTAAAGCACAAGATATTCTTAAGATTTCTTAAGTACATTTGGAAGAGATAAGGTAGTGTTCTAGGATGCCCAGTTTTACCCCACTAGCTTGCTGGTTTTTTTCTTTGTACTTTTGTGAGCAACTTTCAGTTTCTTCTCCTTCCACCAACACAAACCTCTGTGAAGCCAGAAAGAAGCCTGCAATGCTTTGCTTCTCTAAGATACTTTCATAGACTGACAAGTAATTTCTAGTATAGATGAAATTAAATGTTTGTGAAAACTCTTCTGATTTTCTTATCAACAAAGCATCGTCATCAGCTCTTCCTGAGGATGAAAATACATTTGGAAGCAGCTGCTGCCAGGGTAATGCAACTGAAATGTTCTCCTGAGGACAATAAGCAACCTCTTTTAAGGAAGCAATGATATGGCATAAATGTATTCTCTCAGGACAGAATAACTGATATGTGTCCCTGGGGGTCATTATGATTCTGCTACAGAAAGCTTACTGTGAAAAGATAATGCAAATAACGGCTGCAAGTCATGGGAGCGCACAAGAAATTGTGTAGCGTTGTGGATTGGGTGGTTTGTTTTGTTTTGTTTTCCCCAAAAACTCATTTAGGAATGAGTATAGGCTTCCCTTTTACAAAAGCTGAAGATCTAGACTACTTCATGCAGCTCCATTAGGAAGAGATTTTTCGCTGGCTGTCTTGATAGAGTGTACAATTTAGGTGGGGATGTCAGCATGGCTATCATTAAGGTTTTCTGACACTTTTTTTAGTAACACACAGTTCTCACTGGCTCATAACTTTGCCAATCAGCTATGTGAGCTTTTCCATTCTGACTGGCTTTTCTAGATTATTTTTTTTTTGTATACACACAGAGATATATTCCCTTTAATGTTTTTATTTTATTTTATTTTATTTCAGCCAAAGTAGTTGCAGATGTCTCTAGAACTTAACTCAAAGAAGTAGTATAGTGCTGATTTCGGGGGTTTTTTTTTAGTTTGGATTTTATATTCTCTTCATTGTCTTGAACCTTTGCTTTTTGGAAAACAGACTTCAGTGTAGAAACTTAATTTGATGGCTTTTACCATTACTGTGCCTCTGCTGACCCTGTGAAAATCTATCCCCATTTTCTAACTCACAAGAGCAAGAATTTTGGTTAATCCTTGGAAAGGAACATTGTTATTGTAGGCAAGCCCTTCACAACTCTTTTTGCCCGAGCAGACTGGATATTGTCCGTTCGCACACAGCATCTACACGTGCAGACTACTAATGACCTGTCCCTTCAGAGTGACTGAGCAGGCACCAACCGCCACCGCTTTGGAAAGTGCAAGGGCTGGAAAAACACCATCCTGGAGTGCAAGAGCTGCTTCGGGATGCTTAAAGCTGGAAGGAGGGATGCAGAGAAAGGGGTCTTGTTAGATGTAGGAGCTTGTGTTCCTGGTAATCCCCTGCTGACACAGTGGAAAAAAAAAAACTGATTGAAATGAACATGGGGCAGGGTCTGTGTGTAAGGGACATCAGTCTAAGAAAGGAACAGCCAATGTGACCTTGCTCTGGTTTTAGAGCTGAACGGCAGAAAAAGACACGAAGCAGTGCCTGATGGAGATACAAAGCTTGCTGAGATTGCTTTGATTTCATGGCATTTGCTGACACAACAGAAGCGGTGAGATAAGAGGAGCTGTTGTGATGTGTAGACATAGCTCGAGACTTTTCTGCACCGTACAGAAAAAATAAAACTTCTTATTTTGCACTGGCAATTCACTGGGCTCTTGAGAAATGGGGTGGAATGGAGGACAGTAACTGCAGAAATCTTAGAAATGAAGTTAAAGGTTGAGAATTCAAGAGGACTGCAGATATGAAGGTGAGTAAAAAGGGCTGAGAGGAGTCTGAAGTTTCAGGAGGGGGAAGCGAGGGACCCAGGAGACTTTCAGACTGCAGCTGACAGAATAGAGATTAGGAAGGACAGAATAAATATCAGGAAAGACCACAGTAGAAAGAATCAAGTTTCAGAAATAGGAAAAATAATGTATCCACATTATTTTATGAAGTCTGGATTTAGAGGTGGACAGTAGTAGACAAATTAGCTGCTAAGGGCATCAGACTGCCAGCATCACCCGTGCCAGAGAGATGGTGACCCGTTTTACTGTTTTGCTACTACTGCTACAGCAGGAGTTGGATTATTAGCATCCAATCTCTAGCTGTGTTTCTTCAGTAGGAGTCAAACTACAAGTTCCTTAAACCTGTTCAAATTTTCAGGTAACCTGAGATGGGTTAACGTACAGCAGAGTACAGACGGTACTTAATTCCCAGTGGTTATCGTGGCCGAACCCTCAAAAGCACAGAAATGGACATTGGAGCCTTGAGAAACAACTGCAGACTTAAATATTTGCTTGAAATACCCTTATGATACGCTTTAAAAAAAATCCCAATTTTGCCCAAACATATTACGGAGGATGCTTTAAACAGTAAATCTTTCTGATTCTTACCACCTTACCAGGTGACTCTCTGACAAAGAATTTGGACTCTATGTGCAATACCATAATCCAATTCATATTTTAAAGATTCTAAGTAACTTAGGTGCTTAAAGGTTAGTTGAAAGAAACAGAAACTTATGCAAGTTTAATCTTTGTATTTCTGTGAAACTGATGTTCCAATGTTAGATTGAACTTTTGAGAAGTCTCTCTTGATTTCATGAGAAGTGAAACATTTAATTAAAATTGACTTAATCTAAAGAAATACAGAGAGTTGTTTCCGATAACTTAAACATGGGACAGGGAAAGATTTTATATATTTGCATATTTTACTAGTAGATATAAAAAGTAATTTTTCAAATAAATGCTCGTTCTTCTGAGTTTTCTGCCCATTTATCTGTAAAAAGATCAGAGTATGCAATTTCCGGAGTGCTCTGACTTCCTAAGCTGCACTAAAAATATTTTAGTTCTGGCTGTCCAATGTAAGTTCCTGGAGAATCTTCTGTATTTTAATTGGTCTCTACTGGTTTTGTGCTCAAAGGACGGTTTCTTTAAGATAGCTAGCAAAACTCTTCTAAGAGAAACAGCAATCAATATCTAAGAGGGGTTTATTAAAGGAAAATGTTATCTTCTTTGTCTAGCTCCGTTTAAAGCTTTCTACATTTTTTCAATGTTAGTTACTTGAATAATTTTTTAAATGATTAGCGCTGGTCTGTCTATAATTTCATTTCCTTTGTTGTTTTCTATAACTGCCTTCGATATAGGATAAAAGTAACTGAATGACTGAAATTTAGATTGAAATCCTTAGCCATTTCTAAAAATAGATAAGAATTCCCACTTACCCCAATGCCTGTACTTCTTGAAATTTTACAAGTAGTGCCTGTGCCGCTATTGCTGTGCATTGGACACATCTGCAGAGTTAGAGAAAGAACATCTTAACGCCTTAAAATATCTTCTGTTCAAGGTTTCACAGCTGATAACAGATGCGCTCTACTAAGAACACTCTACCACCCTATAAATACACAAGTTTATTAAGTCTAAATATTTTTCTAAGTGTTTCTTTATCTCAGGTTTTGTTGTTTGTATCTGCAGATATCTAAAATTTACCATGTGTATGCATATTATGGCTGCAGTTGTCCTTTACGTCACACCTCACAGCACATACTCCCTGACATCGAGAGCTTTACATATACCAATTTTTAGATGTCCACACCCTAAAATCAGAAGGTGATTATTGATTCTACTGGAAGAAAAAAAAAAAGGTGATTATCGATCGATTCTTTATATAGTGGGTTCAGCAGACTATTTGAATGATAAGTTCTTAACAAGTGAAGAAAAAGGTGTAGTGGTGGGGGGCGAGGGAGTCTGCAGAACTTTATTTTGTTGGCAGGTGGAAGCTCATTAAAAGTGCACATGCTTGAGGAAGCAGTATATATATTCTATGCTGGTATTGAGACAATTCTCTCAAATATTCCCACTTCATCTCTCTGATAAATGGTGATCTTGGAAAAGAATGTGCTGCTTCTCCAGGCAGCTGTGCAATTCACTGCTTCACGCTTCCTTTTCTCTGTGTGCTATAAAGATGGAATCTATTGCCTTACACATTTACAAATCAAATCTTTTCATATGTCACTAACTGCTTTTAGAGAAAAGCACAGATGTAAAATCCCTGTGTGTCTCTAAAGAGTGGCTAGCAAATAGACGACTGACAGCAGGGCTCACCACTGCTTAATCAGAATCTACGCTCAAGAGCACTGCTGCAGTACTTCCCATGGAAAGAGCATTGCTTAGAATAGCTTTTCTTTTGAATACTGGAGAACAACACCACACTTAAAATAACAGAAAAGCAGCACAACGGTAGAAAGCCTAACTTCTTACTTGAAGCCCTGCACTTCAAAGAAAAAAAAAAAAAAAATATTACTCCATCCCCCTCTCCTCTCCATAGAGTTTTGTAAGAATCCTGATTGCTGCAGCTGGGATGGGGGTTGGTAGCTGCACTGCAGAAATGTGTGGAATTTGGGGGTGGGAGGAGGGGGTGTTAGGGCCTTGTTTTGGGTTTGGATTTTTTGGGGTTTTTTGCTATTTATGGAATCATAGGCATTTCTTTTTGCTGCGTGCTTGTGGTACTGCCAACTGTACGTTTGGGGAAGGACTGTAGAGTCTGAAGAGGCTGCTGCAGGGGGAGGGCAAGACCCCTGCCTGAATTTCAGTTGTTTTTCAGTCATTGTTGCTGGACATACACTTGCATAAAGCTTCAGCACATTTTAAAATAGGGCTTTTTAATTAAAAGATAGCAATTCTGCTGCTCTCTATCTGTTTCTTGTTGTGAAAGCAGATAGAACTGAATACTGTTTTCATTTCTGGTCTTAAATTTTAATGCTTTATAACATGATTCCACTAGCAGAGCACTTAAAAATAAAGCAACAATATCAATTTGATTGTAGTTTAATGTAATTCAGAAGGATAAAGTTAAATCTTATAGAACACATATGGTGATCTTTATCTTCTGCTGTAATGGAAAACTTATACCAACAGTTGGAAGCATTTTAAACCTTTAAACTGAGAAGGTGTCAATCCAAAGAATGGACAAAACTGGGACAAAAGCTAATTTTTGAGCCTCTCAGCACATCTGGAATTGCTTTCAAGAAATAACCTGTAGTTTAACATTTTTGAGATATAAAGATCTGAAGTGGCATCGCGATGGCAGTTTATAAAGTTCTTTCCTCCACAAAAGCAGAGCGTATTAAAATTGCAAGGGATAGTGGGGTTTTTTGTCACGTAGCAGGAGTAGCTCAGTGATTCCAGCATGGCTTTCCTCTTGTCAACAAGATCATTTGAAGAAAAATAGTTGTGCTTCCAAAATAATAGTGTCTCCTGTCACAGAACTGCTGACTACTTGCTTCTGCTACAAGGATTTTTACACGAGGGGAGTAAGACTAATTTACAAACATCAAGAACCAGCATGTGATAAACCTGGCTACGCCTGAATGTTTAGAGACTCTGCACTGTCAGTCTGGCTACAAATGTGCTGTGGCAGTCAGGAACCCCTGCCAAACCTCACTGGAGCCAACGTCCACTTTACTCTGTAAGGCTTTCTTGGGTTTTTGAGAGGGACAAAAGTCTATATATATAGTTATAAATTCTAGCTTGATGTATTTTATGTCTCCATCATCTGGGTATTAAAAAAAATATGAGTTGAGGCCCTTAAAATCCTTTATGGCTATTCAGTTACATAGATATGAAGCATATACTTACAGGCAGGAATCCAACACCTTTTTATTATGTTTGCATATAAATATGTATTGCCATTCACTAATTAACTTTTTGCACTGATACAAAATGTTACAAATTCATAGTTGTTCGTACCATGGCTAGAGACCTACGTAAGTTTTGATACTGGCATTTTCACAAACTTCTATAATTCTGATGGCATAGCTTTTAGTCATTTCAGTTATATTAGCTAATTAAGTATGGAAATAGCAATTAAGATAGCTCCTGGGTCTGCTGTTATCATAGCATTTGTTTCTCTCTTCACTTAAGAAGAAATATATACTGCTATGGCCTCCTCGACACCTTTGTGAAAGCGTGCTGTTACAACTCTGTCTTCTAAATGCAGGCTGTCTTGGATATTTTTCAGCATCTGGCTTTCTTGTTACTGTTAAACTAGTAATACCCTCAGATTTCTCCCAAAGTATGCCCATCAACTTTTTGTCCTTCACATGCAAAGACTCTATGGCATGTATACTGTAAAGTTGATTTAATTTGTTGTTTCTTCAGCAAGACAACTTTCTGATTTTATTATATAAATCTTGTCTCCAGCAGAAGAGGCAGTGCTGTTAACTGTGCTGCATGTAAATGAGGCTGCTCTTCTGTAACTGGAAAGCTAAACACATCGTAATTGTGACCTAGGAATTGGATGTTATGTTTCTTTGAACATGTATGTATGTATCCCAACTACTGAGTTACCAATCAGTACTGATTTATACAAGTTGAGGCCTCTCTCTTCGACTTGAAACAGCTGCGAAGGGCAGAAATCAAATATGTGGAGATACCTAAAAAAAAAAGTCACATGCTGGCAAACTGCAGTAGGTGCTTTCAAACACAAACAAGTTATTTTACCAGTATTTTTGCTCTGACTTTTACCAGTGTAAGGGTATTACATGATTCCCTCTGAAAATAAAGATATCTAAGAAAGATGAAATAAGAGAAAAAAATCTATAGCTAAATCTATTATCTGCCTCTTCTCTAAGAGAATAGTTCAGTGCTGCAGTGGTCTAATGAGCCACTCCGTGCTGGCACTGGACTTCAACTGCATTCTTAATGAAATAGTTGCGCTCTCTCCAGTCACAAACAGGATTTTTACAGTAAGACACAAAGGCAATGGATTTTTCTTTGGATTCCACAAGAAAAACTTGAGAGCACTCAGAACTCAAAACTTCAGCACGTAGAGAGCAAATCTGCTTGGACAGAATGAGCCACGGCAGGGAAGGGGAAGGCATTTCACGTTTAGTGTAAAAGCACACTCCCGCCTAAGACTTACACGTAGGGCTACTTCAGCGTTCAGTGATCTTCGTCCTCACTCGGTACTTCCCTGTTCATTCATAAAATGATCACTTGCACTGGTGAAGAGGCAATATTGAAAATAAAGCTGCTGTAGAGTAAGTAACTGAGGTAGTGGTAAAAAGCGAGGGAGGTGCTGTCTGGAGGGGTTATGCTTACGTAAAACTGTGACTGGAGCTAGATGGAATGCTGCAAGACATCTATGCAAAACTTTTTTTTTTTTTTCCCCCCTTACTTTCTGTGTTTCTGCTACCCTGAAGTTTTCTGAGGGAGAAGACAGGAATCGCCACTAAATCAGACCTAAGCCCTTGCTTCTCTCACCCCTTAATGAACGCCATAAACCCGGCCTGCTGGGTCTCTCATTGTCACTGTTTCCCTCTGAAGCTTCATCAGAAACTGACCTTTTCTTAAAACCTTTTAATAAATTGTCACCTGCTCATGAAACTAAGCTTGGAAAAAATCTTGGCCAACTATTACTGCAACAGTTTGCCTTTAACGTCTATTTTAGACACAAGTCTATGAGTATAGATGATTACACACCTACAAACTCACAACCCTTACAGCGCTACTGATCAACCATTATTTTTCTGGAATCTTAGTTTTATTTTCAGCAGTAAGCTTTTCTTCTGATCTTCTTGTTTCACTGAAAAGCTTTGGGAGCTATAGATGCAGGTGTAATTAATTAACACCTAGTGCATTTATGCTAGTATTTGCAACTTCTCTGTGGCCTCCTAGATTTTGGGAGCAAATGTGCCAAAATCTCCATCTCTTTTTGTGCCAGTTTAATAACAGAGGAGCACTTTGATGGCTATGTTGCTCCTTTCACCTTCTGTTCACAATAGCTACACCTAGCCTTTCTTACCTTATACTTCCTTGAACAGTTACTCGGCAGCCCTGTGGTCTGGTTTGTGTTTTTTTTCACGTGGCAGGAAGCAGAACCAAGCCATCATGAGATTACTTCTCATGAGAGGAGAAAGGAGAAAAAAAGAGAAGATAATTAGACATCTAGTCATGTCTAATATGGTCCTTTCAGGGACAAAGCTAGAGATGTGCATCTGATATACCATCCCTTCCTCAAGATCATACTGCATTAAGATACATCCCAAAATTATCTGTCTGCTGCTCAGGACTGCCTGTAAAGCCCCCTTTGTTATATATCTAGGGGCTGCAGTCACACAGAGCTGTGCTCTACTTCCATTGTTTAGACACATTTTGTATGTGTATCAACTGTTGGATACCTAAGAAAAATACTAAATATGCATTCTTAACACTAACTCACACACAGAGTTAGGAAAATTGCATTTTCTTGAATATCTTTTTTCAAAATAAAACAAGTTAGGTATGTTAGTAAGTGTTTCTATCTGATTAGTTACAGAAGTTGTGACAAAAGACTTAAGACAAGTCCTGTGTCAGAAACAGAGGTGGTCGTCTTCACATGCCCAGTGTGTGTGTGTATATAGTGTTTGGCTGAGTAATTCCTAGCACAACGGGAATAAGAAAATAGTAAATTACACCTGAACTCCTTCTCTACTAGTAGCTGGAGCAAAATACTGAACACTAAAACAGCAGCTGCAGCCCAAATCTATTTATATTCTTAGATTTGTACCAAGCCTTAGATGGTTGAAGCCCTGTGTATAAAATGGGTACAACCAAGCTCTCTTTAATTTCCTGTTTCTGTAAAGTTAAGGAGTCTCTTCCCGATTCAGTAAACAAAATAACATGCTCCAGACATTTTCTGTCTTTGACTGCCACCTTCTCCCACCGTAACCTGACATGCAGATCTCTGGGGGACAGCAGTGACCTCCCAGGGGTCAGCCTTAGCGACTGCACTCAGTTTCCTTGGGAGCAGGGGAAAAGTGGGATCATACCACGTGCTCAGAGCCGTAACCTCCGCTTGGTTTTCAGCTCCACAGTACCCAGCTTGTATGATTCTCCACAGGAAGGTAAAAGGCACCAAGAAAACACATATTAATATTGAAAGATTGACCATTTGTGAAGTATAATCTCAGGATAGATGCCATTGCACAGACCGATAAGCATCACTAAAATAAACCTAGTTTATTTTAATCTCCTTAGGAGCCTGGCAACACAGCATATTTGTTAACTTACAGTTGAGGAGGAATTTCTGCATAATCATTACAAACATAGGGACTGAAAGGGTTTCCTGGGTCACCAAAAACAGTGCTTCGTAGCTGTAGGCGACTGTATCATACGAACCCTCCATAAAGCAATACGTTTCATTTTAAATTAATTTATTTTGCTCCTGCTCATTGTCCTTAGAAGTAACTGTACTTCCTCACTTGTCTAATCATTAAGAAGCAGTTTCCAGTCTAAATTTATACCAGGACATGTCATTCACACCTGTTCTTTGCTAAAACCAAAAACCAACCAACCAACCAAAAGAACCCCAACAACAAACCACCTTTTATTTTCACATTTCCTCAGGACATTTCTATAATGCCTGACATAATAATAGACTGATTTATTGTCAGTTTTCAATTCCAATTTCATTGTATTCCAATCTGATCTAATTTTTCCAAACATAAAATTCAATATAATGACAACATTTCCTCCTGGACAGAGTAGGTCTGGACATGAATTATACCTGCCGAGATACGTGGATTCACTAATACTCCTTAGATTACTTATGAGTGGCTTTACAGTAGGACATAAATTGCTATGGACACCTAAAGATACTGAAACAAAATGAGAAAACATTTGAAGAGTTTTTTATTTTCATTATTGTAAGGCTGAGTTGGTTGTTCTTGGACCACTGAAGAATTTAGAGATTCTTAACTGTCCATACAATCAATAATTTAGGAGTATATCAAATTTATTTTTCTAGATCTTGAATCTGCCTAATCCAACAGAAGTCAATATCAGTTAATTTCAACATTAATTTCCTTGATTCAGAGTAATACATAATTCTCCAGCCAGAATCTACTACTAATACTGGCAGTAGCTAGATGGTTAATTTCAACTTAATTAAACACATCTTTCTCTACACTCTCTCTCTCAAAAAAAAAAAACAAACCTGTATGCTTTATTATCTTGTAACTCTTGTTTCAGTGTCCTGCTTCTTGAAACAAGGTATTTTTAGGTGATGTAGGAAATACTCAGACCACTCTTCAGGAATTTTTTGGTAGGTTTTTTCAACATCACCTGTTACCACTCGCCATGATCACTGTGAAAAGCACACAGCTCATCACACCGTGGAGAATTATGTTTCACTGCGCTGGGACTATAAAGGAAAAAGCTATGAATACTTTATTAATTCATTTTCTTCCCAAAAGCACATAGTTAAGCCCCTCAGAATGTATTCCTCAGGAGCAGCAATTTATGATTGCAATGAGTTAAACAAATGTGGAGGTTTGAAACATAAAAATTACATTGTTTATTGTGTTTTGTGCTGCTATTTGTGCACTGTAAAAATGGAATGAAACTGGTAATTCACTGTGTACAGAGTGCTTGACTCAGCAGTGCCAAACTGGGAAGGACTCACAGCACTGGAACCTGGGGACCATCAGGCAGAAAGGGCTGCAGTTGTCCACGTGGATGTGACCCTGAAGAGGTGTCTGCTGGTGGACCATTTATTTGGAAAGGACTCGTATTATATTTTTAATACCTTTCTTTTGAGGAGCATGTAATTTCTTAAATTCATGTACTAATGGCTCACTGAATCCATATTTTAACTCCTTTTACACAATACAGAACAAGTCCTGTGATTGCTATAACTCTGATTATTTTCTGGGAAAATCTCATTTTCAGGAATTTATCACTTCATTCCCTTCATAGTCTGACTTGGAATGCAGTTTTGACCATCTCTGCCAGATCTTTTCCCCAAGTAAGTGCTTATGATGAAAGCTTTTCTATCCACTGTGCTTTGGACTAGGTGCTGCAAGTCTGTAAAAAGGAACAATAATTTGAGCTGATTTTTGATTGGTTTTAGTAAGCCTGTGTATAATTTTTGTATAACTGAAGAGCGACACATTTGCAACTCTTTGTATAAGCTAAAAGTGTTCTTTGCAGAAACGTTAAAGTAATATAAGTACAAGTTACTTTTTTTTGTTTCTGAGCATTGGTTAAAAAACCAATACAAAACATACTCCTACAGGTGTTGAAGGAAAAGAAAAATGAGAAAAAAATAAAAAATTGCTTCAAAAGATAATGGGATGGTTTTGAAACAAAGAATAGAGCCAATTATAAAAACAAACACACACAAAACCCCCACAAACACAACCAACCAACAAAATCATAATAGGCAATATTGCTCAATTAAAAAAAGAAAAACAGTCTCCAAATCTTGAGAACTAGGAAAGCTGAGGGAAGCATGCAGAGTTAGCCCTCCCAACCCAGTCCTTCAGTGGTTTCATACATTTATGTTGCTGTCTGTGCCAGTCAGTGCTACTGCTCTCCCATGCCTCTAAATTCCAGGTGGGTTTATTTCAGAAGAGATCATAAAATGCTAGTATAGATGACATTTCATCTTTCATGGATTTTTTTTCATGATCAGAGATAAGTGAAGGTTAATTAGATTCAATACAGTGTGGGGTTTTTTGTTGTTGTTGTTGGGGGTTTTTTTTGTTTGTTTGTTTGTTGTTTGTTTTGTTTGTTTTTTTTTTTACACGGAGCACAGTAATTACCAACCACCACAGTGTGCAGAACCCCGCTTTTACACTCTTCTGGTCTGTTCAGTGAGCCATGAGATTTCTAGAACAGCAGAATTCGCTGCAAAGACACTGGGCTGGGACTCACGAGACTCAAAGTTTATTCCTCACTCTACCACTGACCTGGTGCGTGGCTTCTATAAAAATCCCTTCAACTCATTCCTTTTCACTGCCACCCTTTGCTGGAGCTTCTTTATATAGGCACTGACCTCCTAAGGCAGTAAAGCAGCTTTATAATTGGAAGTTGGGCTTTTTAACCCCCTCAGTGTAAACACTGTCACTCTCCCTCTATAAAAATATCTACATCAACTCAGTCCTGTTAAAAGTATGATTCCTAAGTAGTACAACACAATTAAAATGCCTTCACCTTTTTATCAATACCAGAATTGAGAGCAAAGTGCAACAAGCTGACACTTATGATGAAATTATGGCTATGAAGTGGCTTATGGTGAAGTAAGTTTGATGGAGGTGTTCCAGTTGTCCAGTCAACAGCTGGCGTCAAAACCTTACCGCTGCACTGGCGTCCTTATGGGAACTCTCAGCACAGGAAACAAGGCATTAACAAGCAGAATGAAACAATAAACCAGTCCCTCATTTGCAAGTATGGACCTCCTTGGATAAGACTGCAATCTTCTCCATGTTTATTCATGCATGTGCCTGCCTCCCTTTTTTTTTGGGCAGGGTTGGGTGGCAGGGACACAAGAGAGGAGGGGAGAAAGACCCTCAGACCCAAGGCTTTCCACAATAACAACCTGACAAAAGAACATGTAGGTTTCTATTAAAGGTTTGTTAATATCTGCTGTGACAAACTACCTCTGGATTTAGAATAATAAAAGTTTTCACTTTGCCTTTCCTTTTTTTAAGCTATGCTTGCTACAACTTAGCTATCCTCTAAGCCAGAAAAAGTAGAAAACACAGAGAACAGCAGTAAGAAAAAAAGACGTGATGAATCGCAGTCAGCACCAAAAATTTGTAGGGAGAAGAGTAAGAATGGCTGGTAAAGAAATCATATCATGAAAGAAAAGAAATCTCACAGAACATCAGTCATTCTTATTCTGCATGTTTGCTGGCACAGTAAAGGCAATAAAACAAAACATACGCTTTCCTTTGTGTAGTGCACCAAGGCAGTCAGCTAAAATAAAATAGATTCCAGTGCTGCAATTTGCAGTACCCTGCAGTGTTTGCAGAAGTTTTTTCTCAAGCATTACTAATGTTAGAACTTTAGACAGCTTCCTTGAGTCTTTGTGGAACACGTTGTGTTAATTCCTACAGTGTTAAAATGATGCTTTGGCCTGACAATAGGATGCAAAACTCCCAGGAAGGCTGTGTTTAAAACATAAAAAGCTACAAGCAATTCTTTCTAAATTGCTCCCTCCTGTTTTAAGATACACTGCGCTTTCAGACACTGCCACGTAACATTCACTGTAGCTTGCACATAAGAAATGCAAAATCTTAGGGTCTAGTCAGAAGTCTACTTCTACAGGAGGTTAAAGCAAATGAAAATGAATTTCTAACCTGTTACATGGCTCCCCAGCTGCATCCTGTCCTTCCCTCTTGCTACACAGAGAGACCATTTGCTTAAATAAATAATAATAATAATAATAATAATAAAACTAATCATCCTCTTGGCATATGGTAACACTTACGTGGTGGAATCAAATCTTGTCAGCAGGATGGTTGGTCGTTGTCGGGGTGGCAAGAAGACTTTGTCAGAAGGATCTTTGCAATGGCGTTTTCAGACAGATCAGGTGAGACTTCCCAAAACCACTGTTCTGCAAAGCAGGGCTTCATCCCACGTAACTGTTCCTTGGGAAGACAAATGACATAACTCTCAATGTCCTCCCTTCCTCCTCCTAACCATGAACTTTTATTGCTGAGCACGATGTCACATGGTATAGGATAGCCCTTTGGTCTGTTGGGGTCACCTCCCATCTTCTTGAGCACCCCCATCCCTGAGAGCCTTTACAAGTCTAGAGTTTAAAAAATAAGTCTCGATAAACAATATTCATTTAAAACCATTTGATCTAAAGCCTGAGATTTAAACTTAGCTCCTTTAAAAAATATTTTTTCAAGGAGAAGCAGACTTCACTGCACAATAGTTCTGCAGCTATGAGTGGGATTGATCAGTATCTCCACGTATGACCAAAACTTGAAGCTGCCAAATTCATGCTCTTTTGGACCTGAGGTTTTCAGAAGGACACAGCCTAGGTCCTATTAATTTCCATCTTAAAAGTTCCATCTCTATAGTCTTATTCTTTGATGTGTAAAAACCGAGTTGCATCCACAATGAGTACTTACCTGTGAAAACATGGCAATTAGTTCTCCATGAAAGCAATCAATTGAGTAAAATTCAAGAAGAGGAACAAGTTCTTCTGTCTCAATGATATTGTCCCAGAGCACCCTCCTTCAATACAGATATTCTAGAATACTGGGAAATATGTAACAACAAAGGGAATATTTATTGGAAAAATATAACAGTGGTCATTAAAGAAGGCAATTTTTGGTCTAGAGAGTTATTTAAAAAAAAAAAAAAAAAAAAAACCAGGAAAACAAAACTTTTAAAGTGTTAGGTCTGGAAAAAATGGAAATGAGCTGGAATTTGTATTCTGAAGAAGAACTAAAATAGAGCAAGAGAAGAAAACAGCTGCTTCAGGAATACAAATGCTAAATTTATTAATGCAAGAAAGGACAGTATGATTAAGTTGTTTAATGTACTGTGTAAAGCACCAGAGCACTTGGCTTAATATATTTAACCAGGAAGGCTAAAACAGCCATGAGTCCAGGCTGGTGTAAGTTCCTAAATGGGTTATTTCCCCATTCTTTGACTGAGATTGTTTTCAGATTTTCTTTTTATTTCCCCTCATGCTCAGTCCTGGCAAAACTGTATCACAATGCAGAAGTACCTCAATAATAAAAATGCTAGTTCCTGTCAACGCTGAGGTCTGGAGCATCTTATATGTATTCTTGACATTCACCTGCACAGCCCAAGCCAAGTTAATGAGGCTTGCTCACCCCAAGAGGTACCAGAGTGTTTAAATATTTTACTGTATTCTTATACAGTTAATCTCAGCAAAGGCTCCTTCAAAAAGCAGAATTGAGCAGAAATACTGAAACTTTACATAGGAGAGAGAATTTAAGTTTTGTTCTAGGAGTGAAGAAAAATTTAATGTCACCAGCGAACTCCAATAATAGAGATAAAAGGGATGTGGGGAGATACCCATATGCTTTCCATCCGATTTTAGATCACTTTCTCATTGTACTTTTCCCCCCCAACATGTCTTGAATTTGGTTGCTTTAATCATCCTCAGAGCAACAAACAAGTTAGCAATACTGTCTATTATTTATATATATATTGTCTGCTACTCCCCCTCAAACCGGCTGCAGCGGGTAACGGAGGAAGGAGAGCCCTTGCTGTTCTGATTCTCTAGACAGGCTCTGCGAGTCGCTATCAGCAGCAGGGGGCTGGGTACAATTAGGGCCAGCCAATTAACAGCAAAAGGCCACTGAAGCCTTTTATTCATATCAATGTGTATAGGTACACACTTACATCCATACACACAACGTACAGTGGGAGAAACACCCAGCAGCGCTGCATCAGAAGGAAAACCAGATGAACTTTAACACATACACAGGAACAATTTCTGTTCTCGCAGCCACAGCACATTCATACAATCAATAAGAGTTGCATTTGGATCACTGAGTATTGAAAGTGATCCTTGTATGCCTTAAGGAATGTATCACTGAGGAACAGTAGACTGCTTGTGACATAAGCCAATAACTGGTCCTCTCAAGAGAAAATGCTGTAGAGAACAAATGTCATTTCTCTGCAGGGAGTAAATGAGCAGAAGTCTCCTCACTGGGACTCTCTTTTTCTTCCACACTGCAGAATTTAGTTCACTGGCAACACTGGCTTCCTCTACATTCCATACGCCTCAGTGGAAGTAGGAGAGTCTTACTACCTCTGCCTTAAGGTCGCAATAACCTTCAAGTTATTCCAAATGGAGTTAGGCCTTAAAAGACCTTGTAAGAAGTCTTAACAGTCAAACATGACAACAAACGGCATCATTCATGGAGAACAGATAAATAAAGTACTCACCAATGAAGTGATGAGCTTGCAGGTGATATACAAATCCAACTTCTCCACACTCACACAGTGTGCTACAAAACAGAGATGGATGGGAATGGTTTGTCAGCGTAGTTGTGGTGGTACTTGGCTCCTTCCATCCTGGGTAGAGGGTAAGGAATAGAGAGTACCATCCTCTGGCTATGACTATAGACAGCATCTAAAATTAAAACCAGTTTTTGTGACTATTGCTACATATGCTGAAATACTCAGGTTTTTTTTCTGTGCTTACAATTACCCCAAAAGAGAAAAGAAATTGCTGGATATGTTATCATTTACACAGCGCTTGCCAGCCTCAGCTATTTACTACGCTAAATTATACAGCTTAAGTACAAAACCAAAAGTTGCCAGAAATCAGAGAACTTATAAACTGGTAAAGCGGCAGGGGTGGGAGGGATGAGCTAACACTACTGGAAGCAACAGATACCCTTCTGCTAAAAGATAATTCAATATTCAACAGGTAAGTAACTCAACTTTTCATTAATTTGAATATAATTTAACAGACACTATCCTGTGACAGCTATTGTCAAGAAAACTCCTCTTGTTTTGTTGGGCTCATTGTAATGACTTGTGTTTGTAGGATGAGTCCTGATTTCTATAAGTATAAATTGAAAAAAAACCAAAAACATTTCTACCTACTTTCCTTTGGATTATAAATAGAGTAAGTTGCTTTTATACCATTTCCTACTTTTTCTTAATGTGTAAACTTCCTCTATAACTAGTTATCTTAAGATTTTAATCTGAAAATTAATCTTCTAAAAAGAATATTAATTAATACAGTTTTCCTTATATTCTCCTATTACCTTCTGTCCTTTTCGTTCCAGGTTTGTAGTTGTAATGGCCTTCAGCTCTACTGCAGGCTTCCTAACGGAGAAACAAATTTGTGCCAGCTTGCTGAATAACCTCAGTAATGTTCAGTCACTCAGAACTTCTCCATCTGTGTGTCCATCCATCCAAAGAACCAGATGCTCTGAAAAACGCCTTATCCACCTTGCCTGATGTATCAATATCTGAAATATGTTGCTGCCGTAACTGCCGTTTCCAGCCCTACAAGCAAAGGCAACCACTGACCTACCTGGAGCCCTCAGGTGTTCAGTTGGTCAGGTACGGCGTGTTCTTTACAAATCAACTGTGTCTGCTGCTAGAGCTAAAGGAAAATCTGAGAAAAAGGTTTCCATATGATTCCCCCCCACCAAAAGTGAAATCACTCACTGGAAGCATTATAAGAAAAAACTAACAAAAAGCAACCATTTTCCCTAGGAAGAAGAGAAGTTCTCAAGATACACAGATTTCATCAGAATAAAGAGCTAAGGTTTCTGTGCATAATTACGGATCTATTTCCATTGGTTTTCCACTGATAGGCATTCAGACAACTCAATTATTTTATTAATGAAATTAGATAGAGATAATAATATAAGTTTGCTTTCTAAACTTGCATATATTCCACTGACATAGGTTGCAGGAATATTTTTGCCAAGAACTTGATTAAATGTGAACTTGCTTCAACAGATATGAAGAAATGTCCTTGATTCTTTGTTAACTATCTTTGCAGCTCTTTTTTTAGTTCAACGCAAAGATTAATGCATAGCATCTGAATCATCAGCTAATAATTTTCCAAAATATTTGGCTAGGAACCTGATATTTCTTCTGAAAATAGCTCAGAAAAAAAATTTCGTCATGTAAAAAAAGAAAATGTGTGCATGATATATAACATTTTTTGTAAGAAACTCAATTATGTTTGATTATCATCAGTCATTGCAACTTTTCTCTGTAATACCCCTTCCAGTGAACAATTACTTCTCATTAGAAGCTTCAGCAAAAATATTGATTAAGCCATGTTCTCAGAAACCAAAGAAAGATGTATATGAATCTCAAGGCTCTGTTAAGGTACAAAATAAGCAGGCAAAAAATATTTCTGATTTACGTCTAGTAGACAGATACTCCCAACAATATTACATTTCAAAGCATTGCAAGAGAGATGTTCATCATGCAACATGGTAAAAGGAATGCAGTGATTAAACCTGCAGAGTTACACATCTTCAGTCATACTTGACACTAGAGTACTAAGAATGTGGTAGAATCAGTTTAAAAGTGACTATCTATAAAGACAGTCTACTAAAAATTGGTATTTTCTTTTATAAAGGAATTTTGTTGAAAATGCTTTACTTTTACTACCATTCAAGTGCTTTACTATGTACAGCAAATCAGTTTTTAATGAAAAATAGTAATAATACAGTTACAAGACACAAAAGCTAATGAACTGTGTTAACAAATAACATGGAAAAGGTGCCCACGCATTTTAGTAGCTTAATTTCTGTTTTTTAAGATAAACATTCCATCGTTTAAGCATCACAGCTTCTGCCTTGGGCAACTGTTCTCTGCTGGAACATCTGTAGAAGCTGAAGTTACTGCATCCCAACTGTTTGTTACCGTTGCTCTTGCCAAAAATTGCCAGCCCCATAGAACGCGATGTTGCTCAGCCAGCAGAATGCATGATACCAGGATTCTGTCATCTGTTTCAGTATAAAGTTAGCTCAGTTAACTTAAATCCGACTGCTCACACATTTTGGAAATGGCTTCTAAAGCTTAAATGTTCAGTGTTCAATGTTATGTACATCTTTTTGCAAAATGGCAAGAATCAAATTTAAGGATTAAAAGGATTTTGAAACTCATCTCAACGTTTGTCTGCACCTTCCTATTCTGAAACAGCTTTAAAACATTGATATTGTCAATCTTCAAGTGATTTGTGTCATTAGGGCTGAGTTAGATCCTTGTTGCTAGGTATTTACAGCTGCTGCAGCGAGACTCAACAGCAAAACTCTACAAGACTGCTATGGCATCAAAAAAAGCAGCAAGAGGCGTGGCCGTGACGCTGCACAGCACTGTTCTGCAGATATCTGTAATGCATTTATGCTGCGTGATCTAAATAGGTACAGGGAATCCAGTGAAAACACTGAGGGAGGAAATTTGCAATTCTGTCAGGAGCTTACCCAGTGCCTTCACTTGACCCCTCCTCCAAGTGCTCATCTCAGAAGTACAACAGTAGTGTTTTGTATTCAACATGGGAGAGGAACCTGGATCTCAATGCTCTAGACTGGATTCCCTTGGTCTACTAAAACAATTTGTCTCAACGCAAAAGGGACTTGTAAAGAAGGACATGTAAGAATTACAACCAGACATTATCTACGGCTGACACATTAATTTTGCCATACACCTCACACTGATGGGACAAGTTGACTAAGAAGCCATGTCAGCAACCTAACTTGAGCAAAACTGAATCATCAGGAAGAGGACAGAGTCAGAGCTGCACTGTGCTCTGTCCTCGCCATCTGGAAGTCTCTGGCCAGAGACGTTAAGATTTGTCCCTAGCAACTGTAACCTGCATCGAGTTCAGGTGTCTTTGCACCATGAAACTGCACCTTTTTCTGCCGTAGCAATAATCCCCAATTATAGTCTGAACTGCAGGAATACAGCGTTGAAATCATGAGAAAGGAAAAAACTCCTACTCGGAGAATATCCGTGATAAAGCAGCAGCGTGTCCTGTGTAGGCGATTAGGCCTGGAGATATACTTTTTTTTTTTTAATGTAAGACAGAACTGCTGGTTTTCATCTTACAGGTGGATTCATTTATAAATGCTGACCCTGACACATAATCTTCAATAAAAGCTGTGCTTCTCTATCTGATTTCTATCTTTCAGCTGAGACATTAGCATTCCTTATTCAACGTTCTTCCCTCTCAAGCATTACCTCAGATTAATTGGCACTGTATAAAGTAAGTTGCTGGGTGCACAATGGTAACCATGGCAGCCTTCATACTGTCTTCACAATGCATATGTAATTCAGTCCTCAGGAAAACATAATTAGTATGTAGCATAATATATTCTCTCCAAACACATCACCATGGTATGAAATACACACAATCAAAGCGAACGATTCCTACAGCCTGCACTGAGCTGGCTACCATCACTGAGCAGTTACATTACAAATGAATATACCGTTAACGAGTTTTGCTGCAGCATCCCCAGCTTGCGTAACGCTTCCTTTAACTGCATGTCTTTGCGTTATGACCAAAAGGTGGCAATGTTCTACTTATTATCAGCTGGCCGTAAAAAGCCAACAGAACTGCACTCACGAAGGAATAGCGAAACCTCTTTTCGGCCAAGCCAGAGAGCTACGCATCATTAACTGGTGTGCTTACGAGGTCCCAGTACTTCGGTGATGACACCTTCCATTAAAGTGACACAAATATTAAAATACCGTTCAAGCTGTAATCCAATGAGCTGTGTGAAAGTACATTTGTGTATATCTTCTTAGGAAGAAAATTAAAAGGCATATGCAGCTTAAAATCACAGTGTGTTCTCTTACTCATCACATATAATCAGGCCTTATTCAGGACACTCCCAACGTGTTTACAGGAGACACTTACTGCTGTGCAGTGAGTGCAAGTTGCACAAGCCCTGGCTGCTCCTCACCACTTGAAATGTTTACAGCCATGTAACTCATTTGAGGTGACCTCCATAAGTCATGTGAGGATTCGCTAGTCATGAATATTGAAGTCATCTGAAACATCTGCCAACAAGGCCTTAACACCACACCCACGTGGGCTGCCAGCACACGTAACAGCATGGGAGAAATATCATGCAGCTGTTATTTTTCTAGTTAATCTGTCAACAACAATTGCATTACTTATTTTAATGGCACGAGTTAGGAATAATCACACGTAGGAATAAACTGCTACCCTGGTGCTGGGCCCACTCCTATGTTTACCAACACAGGGTGTCCCACACCCAACCGTTCAGCCGTTATTTCCATCAGACAGTAATAAGTGACAAAAGAAAGCATGTTTTTCCTGATGTTTCATAGGGAGATGATTTTCAGTATCAGCAGTAAAATGGGAACATTATTTTGTATAACTATTTATGGTATTTGGGATGACTAACTGCTTGCTGTGGAGTTAAAGCGGAGGCTAGCTAAAGATGGAAAGCCAGGAAAGAGAGGAAGAAAGCCTATATAAGGAGCATCCTTGTGAATACACTAAGTAACTGTCAGGTTTCTAACAAAAAAGATGGCACTCTCTGAGGCCAAATTTGGCATCATGATCATTCATGGTGAGGCTGTGGGGAAAAAGTTACAGTAAGAAATCTAAAGCAATAAATACATTTTCAAATGCTGCCAGATAATATCTGTTAAAATACCATTAGCTACAAAAAGCAAAATGAGAACTGCTTCTCCCCGAAACAGGAGTATCAAGAGTAAGGAGATGTAAACACGTACAGGATTGTCAGCACTTAGCACAGAGACAAGTCATTTAATTCCTTATGTGATTTAGTTTACTAGATTTAGCTAGAAATGCTGTTTTCATTACGCGTGGGACATCAGCGGGTCAGACGGAATGCAGATGCTCACTATACCTCTGGTAAAGGTTCAGAAATCAACTTAGCAAACATGATATGAAGTAGTTGCCTGGCAGTTAATTCATTTTAGCCCAGAATCCTTAGTAATTTTCACGTTTACAAGATTTATCTTCATTTTACTCCCTCTACATGTGCATGAAGGGAAATACTTTCCAACTCAACAAAAACTTTAAAACTGTTATCATGGTTTTTAAAGTGGTTTTGATAATACTATTTGACCTTTTTTTTTTTTTTATACTGACAACGTGCTCTGGATACTTTTCTCCTGACAAATCCGTGTGATGTGGCAGTGCTGTTATCAGAACAGAATGACCTGACGTTTCCACTCAAACGCTGCCATGCCAGGTGACAGCCTCTTGTCTCGGTCTGCTGGGGTAACAGATCCAGATCTCCATTTCAGATATTTATGGCAAAAGGCAGCATTACGATCATAAAATTCCAGCCACAAATGTGCTAACAATCCATGTGAATCTGATTCCACACATTTTGACTTTTAGATATGTGGGGCAATGGAAGAGAACAGCATTTCTTTCAAATAACAGTGCTATAAACCAATTTCGCAGGTTAAAGTGTCACTGATTTCAATTAAATAGACTAACAAGAAAATGCCCTCTGTTAATACTGTAATGCTTATGCAGACTTATCACACTTTCCATTCATGGCATTAAAAAATTTACTTGGCAACAAATGGGGAACAGTTGTAAAATAGCAGCATTTTATATGGAAAAGCTTGCTAGTTCAGGAAAAGCTATTTATCTTCCTGTAGGTGACAACAATTATTTCATGTATTTACATTAGGTTATCTGTCACCAAATAAACATTATATGACATTAACTTTACATTTTTCTTACGAAGATACAGTATTTTCTTAGATGTTTTATCATCTATTGTCAGTCACGTCACCAATTGTAAAAAACACTCTCAAAGTTGTTACAGTAATTGCTAGGTTCACTGGACATAGATCCATTCATTTATGACCAGCTATCCTGGGACACTGCAAAAATGTGAATTAGTGATCACAAACAGAAACAAAACAAAAAAAATTCCTTCAGTTTCAGGTAATAGAATTTAGGAGCAGAAAGATCACAAATGGTATTTGCCATACATTATGTACTGGGCTTCTATTATATAAACTCGACTTTGCTTTCTGTAGAATGCCTAGGCCATGCTACCTGTGACTGCAAAACATTTTGATGCAACTCTACTAAAAATGGGCTACTGAGTCCTCAGAATAAGAGTTTTATAACCCATCACATGAAAAGTATATATAGCATGGGGGTGGGGGAAATGAGTTAGTGGATCTTCAGAATGGTACAGTCAGCGGTCCCACAGTACAAAATGTCTGTGGGAAATCTGAAAGCCATATAAGTAACAGAAATCAAAGTTAAAGTCCTGTTATTATTCTAAGTGATACAATTTAACCACTAACACAGTAAAATACTGGAATATTTTAGATGCCTTTCAACTGCCAAAACCAAATTGTTGTAGTCATTCACTATTTAACTTTAGAAACCCTATTTATTCATTAAGGTTATTTAATGTTTGTGAAATTATTTGACTATCATTTGATTACTGGAAATTCAAAATCATCATCCTTTTCAGAGTCACCCTTTTCAGACAGACCTTCTTCAACTACCAATATACCAAATATTTACCAACCATGCATATCTACAGATACTGAATAAAACGTATAGATGTATGCACTTTCTAGAAAGCAATGGTCCTTTCAAAGTTTCTGGGGTTTGGTACCAATATACATGGCATGATTAACTGGAGAAGAATTTTTTAGGTGTTGCAGGAACATCTCAAGAAAATCAATGGCCACAAACATGGAGAAACTAAAGAAGCTAAGCTGAAAGTAAAAAGTTAAAAAAAGCTTATTGCACTGAAGTGCAGTGAAAAGGTAAAACCATCAGCTTTATTTAAACACAGGAGGAGCTACAGAAGTTACCTCCACCAGAATTTCAGACCAGCGATCTCAGAAGTTACTCTTTTCCTTAAACCTTAAATACCAAGTTTCTGGCAGGGTATTGTGTAACCACACGTTTCAGATGCGATTCCAAGGCATAATATAATGCAAGATGCCTACAGATACTAACTCAGAACCAGGCAATGCAGTTAAAATATCGTAATGATTTGCAAACCAGCAAAGTTTTATGAACCAATTCAGATAATTTCCAATATTTTTTTATGTACTATATATATATTTATACAACAAAAGAAAAATGAAATCAGCACGGCAGCAGCATTAGTCTTGTTAATATCTGCGGCGTATTTATGTTAACACTTCTGCCTTACTACACCTTAAAACTTCCTGAACATTTTGCAGACTTTCTGAACATTCCGAAAGTTTTCAAAAGCATTTAAAATATTGGGAGTTACTTTCCTTATTTTGGGGGCATCACATTATGAGTGGAATTAGTTATATATTTTGCAGCAATTCCCCTGGTCTGCAAGTACAAACAGAGGCCCATGCTCGCTGCCATGCCAGAGTTATATAGACAATCCCTCGCCCTTGGGGCTGAAACTAAATACAGTCAATGTATAGCACAGATACAAGTTCAAGTTCCAAAACGGTTATTTAAAATACGTAGCAAACCTTATGGTAATTTCTATTCAGAGTTCTAGCTACATTCATGAAGAAAATCAGGCGAGAGCTTCCCAGTCAGCTGTCAGTCCAAGACTCCTTTCCTACACTCAGGAGTGTAAAATACTCACCTTTTTTTTTAAGCAAGATGCCGTTTAAGAAACTTAAGGATAAATAAAATGAAATATCGTATATAACAGAGCTCTACACACATGCAGATTCAGGGAGACAAGTAGTAGTTTATGATACATTAAAAAAAAAAAAAGAGCCCCCCGTTATAAAAAGGCTAGTGACATTAACTGCCCCAGTGACACCAAAAGGCATGCAAAAGAAGTCTCCCAGTCAGGTGAATATTTGCAAACTGAGACCCATTACTGCTACCTTGTTTTCATTTGTAGAATGCGTAGAATGTCTCTGGGCATCTTCTAATTGCTATCAACAATGTCATGTTAGCAGGTGCCAGTACAGCACATTCTGTGATACACAGTTATATGCCATTGCAAGTCCGTTTAAGCATGCCAATTAGATCCATTTTAAAATCAGTGTATTTCAAGTGTATCGTAAAATGCAATAATCATTAACTGCAATGTCACTGAGAAACAGAGTCACTCAAGAACAGTCTTTTCTTTAAACAAACCAGGTTTACAAACCCTGTCATTTTTCACTATAGCTCTGAGTTGTCATTCAGGGGAGCTGTCATTGTACTGACACATTGCAACAGGAGCTCCAGGGTAATTGTGCAGATTAAGAAACAAAATAGTCATGTCCCAATTGAATGAATGGAAAAATTGTAAGGCAAATTTGTGTTTGCTTAACTTAATAACGTAGCTTGTCTTCTGACATATTCCCTGTGAGAACTGGAAACCCAAAGGTATGCGTTACCTGAACTGACTTATTCTGGATACTTCCCGTGTTATCGCTAATTCAGAAGAGAGATTTTCACATGCAGCTCACTGTCCTTTACAGGGCTTTAATCACTTCAAATGTTTACTGCAAGTTCATACGTACCAGCTTCTGGAAACCAGAGAAGGCAGTGCATCAGGCACAGTAGTGCAGTACCTGAAAAGTGACACATACAGACATCCCTTACAAAGTAATACAAATTAGAAGAGCAGAAGTATGTAACTATTGAGATTTTTTTTTTTTTTTAATTTCCAATTCCCTAATGGTTCCAAAAGATTTGTCAAAACCAACACTTATCAAAATCAAAAAACACGCAAGTCTGCCATAAGTACTAATTTCCCTGCATGTTACTGAAGCTTGAGTAAAAACAAACGTAATAAAGATTGGACACTTGAATTTTCTGCCAAGGCAACTATCTCTGTGTAAAAGTCCCTAGTCTATCTGGAGAAATTCTGAAAAACATCAGAAAGAAGGCGGAAAGAAGCTTATCCCGCTACGCTAAACGCTACTAGCAAGGGATTATTCTCTCTCTCCTTTTTCATTCACAATGCTGTTCTGGGGAATAGATTTATTTTGTACTTATGGTGTCTAATAACAGCTGTTATGCATTTACTTTCCCAGTATCCTGACACAGTAATGTTATCCTACTTAACTCTGCCACTCCTCCTGACATAAAAACGCACCCACCATGACATTCCCTAACGCTGTAACAAACTGGCAGTGACCTGGGACTTCACGGCTGTTACCAGTGCACACTCCACTTGATTTAACTCCCCCGTAGTGCTAATGGATAGAAGTCATTACCCTATAATTGCTACTGATAATATAAGACATATAAAACAGAAAATGCCCAATTGTAATGCCAAGATTGAAGGACACGTTACTTTCAGAGACAAGTATTTAAAGTAGCCTTTAAGTAGAACAATTGCTTTGGGTTTTTTTTTTTCCCACATTAGTACACTGATGTTTATCACACACTCTCATAGCTCCATTTCCATCTCATGTCAATTGTTGGGATCCAAACAGTGGCTGCAACAGTTTTGGAAATGTGGATAATTAACACCTCGATCAGAACTCCTTTATTATCAAGAGTCTAAAAAGTCAGACATTTATTAGATACCCAACTTCCAATGTAAAGTTTCCTGAGGTTCCCATGAACTTCCCTTTTTGTGTCCAAACCATCACTTGTTTGCAGGTCAGTGCAGTGAACCTGGTGAACTGGTTTATAGTGGGGGGCGGGGCAAAGAAAAAAAAAAAAAAAAAACAAAGGAAAAAACTACTGCAATTGGAAGAACCTCATTTAGACTAAGTTCATAATGTTGAACTTGGGAGAGCAAAACTCCAGCTTATGCAGCAGACACCTCACCCACCCCCACCACTACAATGTCACCTCACGTATCAGTGGGGTTGTCCAAGATTCAGTAGGCACTTCCTCTCGTAACAGAAATCTTTTCCTGAGTGGATGGATGGAAATAGAAGAAAAAAAAAAAACAAACAAACAAACAAAAAACAAAAAAACCCCCACAACTTGGATAAAGATCAGAGCTTTTAAACTGAAATTATTAAAAAAATAATAATAATAATCAAAACAAAACAACAAAAAACCACACCACCAAATCCAACCGAAACCTTGTAGTGATTTGATTTAGCTTACTATGAATGACAGAAGCTAGAAACCACAAGAGATTAAAATGGAGGAAACTTGAAAGGAATCTTAAGTATCAAAACCTTATTGGAAGCAGAAAAGTTGCATGAGGGAAATACAGAAAATGGAGAGGAGAAAAAGCAGTAATGACACTAAACCAAAAGCCTAAGTATGTAATGTCTTAGAAATCGGGAAAATCTATCCGTAAAAAGTAGTATTAAAACTACTGAAGTGCTAAACAAAGACATTTAGAAAATAGAGCAAATACTAACCATAAATGGATTAGTTGATCCTTTCTTATGGGTGAGGAATAAACTGGATGACTTCTGAAAATCTTACTGCAGCCGTATTTTTGTATGATCTGTAGTTGCTGTATCACAAAATGTGGTACTTGAATCAAAGTTTACTTGTATTAAAAATTAAAAGCTTATGTCTCTCATTTAGGCAAACACCCTAGTAGTTTGGTCAGAAGGCATTAAAGTATTTGTTTTTTTAACTCTCGTTACCTATTCTGTGAGTTTTTATAACCCAAAATATGAAGTAGGACACCGTATAATAGCTTCTCCAGTTTTCTCTCAAAATCCTTCCCAAACAGCAGCTTAATCTCTTTTAAACACTTGTCCAACACTCCCTGCATGCACTGACACCAAGGAATGTCTTCCAATAACAAAGAAAAATAGCAGCATGGTATTTATTTTATTTTTCATTTCTCTTGAGCTGTAAGTTATACTTGTAAGGTAGCGATTACTTCATGAATGATCAACACATCATATACTTAAGATAGAAGACAAATTTTTGAGTTGTTTATTCTGCATTTTCATTGCCAAAATAGAAGGATGGCCTGCTTTTTGCAATTTCATGCTGATTACATTCTGTATGAATATGAAAATCTTAATCAGTGGGACTACCCTAAATATTTGTAAAGACATAAGCCACAGAGGAATATGTCAGCCTATTCTTTCAATAACAAAATGAAATAAAATAAAGCAAGGAAATAAGCTGGAATGAGTATGTCATAAGTATTTTTCAGAGGACGCACTCTTCATACCGCGTTTTTGTTCCAGCGCAAACTGACTGCTAGGCACGAAGCGGGTGAGCAGTAGGAAGCCTAGCCCGACTCCTCTTTGATTTTCTGACATTATTTTGCTCTTAGTGGAACAGCTGAAATGAACACGCAGTGCAGTGGGGTTTTGTTTGCCTCACAAATGAAAGCTTGTATTTCCCTCGACTTTCTCGACGACAGAGCGGACAATCAAGCTCAAGCTGCGGACAGCGCTTGTTCTCCGCACTGCAGTCATTACCAGAACAATTCTGGCAGCCAGATACAGCGATGCAATCCAGCACGGTATCTCTTGGCTAAATCCACATATGAATTTGTATTAGATATAATCCAGTGATAAAAGACCGTATCTGAATAAAAGACCACTTGGACAAGTTCCTCATCTACATTTAAAAGGTAGCAGCAAAAAAACCCAGGAGACCATTTAAAATAGAAAAGAGGCATTCAAATTGGGAATCTCTCAACATTGGGATGATTTACAATTCAGTTTTCCAACTTAATAAAAACACCGATCTAAAGCCACTTTTTTTTTGAAAAAGAACTACATTTCAGGGTCACATAAAACTTCTGAAATACAATGTAATGAATAGAGAACTACCCTGAAATCCATACAACTCAGATTTTATGCAGACTGCAGTAAAAAATGAGTTTGGCTTTTTGTACATGGCTTGGAAAGCCATCATTATGTCAACTGTGTTCTGTATAATTTTGTTACATACTGCTGAAAACTGCTACATAATGTAAAAATTTTTTAAAATGGAATTATATAAAGTTTTGCATTCACCGGGGTCAGGAGAAACACTTTATTGTGTAGGAAGTCCATTTCACATGAGGTTCCTCTTAATTCCTTCTGCATTTTCTGTATTTTATCTGTCCTGCTGGTTTTAATAGGAACTACAAAAAACTAACATGTCACTCACTCGGAGGGACTGGAACACGTAGAAACAATAACGAACTTAAGTGAAGCCCGGGACACACTGGAGCAATGCGAATGCAGTGATTACAACAGGAGGAGCTTCAAAGTATTTTAAACAATCTTTACTCTTCAGAAACAAGACTATGAGCAAACAAGACAAGGCACAAAGAAACAAGTTCCATGCATGGCTTCTCCTCCGCTTCCATTTGCTTACTGCAAAACAGTGCTATTTTGCCTATTTTATGTAACTTTCATCACTTTCTTCTATTGTGAGGGTGTGTGTTTGGTTTTTACAATTATTGTGGTCAAAGTTCCAGCTGAAATTAAGGATCAGAAGTTAACTGAGCTAAGAAGGAAACAGAAAGAAAAAGAAAAAAAAAAGAAGTGACTTTGACACCAGTTGGAATCAGCGGGATCACAAAACATCCACTACTTCTTAAGTAGAATTGGTCAGAGGAGAACTAAATCAAGGGTAAAGAAGCAGAGGTAATACTGAGGTGAAAAAATAAGAATACTGATCAAATCTGTAGCATTACTTAACTCACTGGCTCACAGGCACTTTAAGCAAGAGATTTGGTAGGTAGACTGTCAACCGATACTGCTTCAGATAGCGCAAGCAAAGCTGACTTAGCCAGGTTTACAGGAGCTTTTGATCTCCGAGAACGAAGGATTTTCAGAATTCCTTTAAGTTTCAAGACTGTGAGGAAAGCGATATATTTATAGCTCACAGTGACAGGGAACACTGAGATGGAACAGCATCCATTCCCAGAAAAGGGAGAAAGACAAACACACACAAACCCACACAATATTACAAAAATTCAAACAACTGCAAAAACAAGCTCTTAACCATCCAACTCAAAATGGAAGATCTTAGTGCAGTCTCCCAGCTCTCCAATACCCATTACTGTCCATTAACTTTCCAGATATCTATCAGGCTGCAACTTCACATGCATGTTTTTGTTCAGTAACTTTTATATTGTAATATCTTTTTTTTTTTTTTTTTTTTTGTAAACATGCATAAGTAAAATCCACAAAGAGTTTACATTTACTGCTGCTAAATACCCGTTCAACTCTTTTTGGCAGAAACTATCTAGAAAAATAAATCAATTATTTCAAAAGCAAATAAAAATAACATGCAATCCTTTCTCTCATACAGGCTTTCTTCTCTCCACTCTCTTTCAGAAAACTTTTCAAATCTCAAAAGCCTGAAATTAAAATCAATGTGGTAAGGATTAATTTGAAAAAGAGAGCAACATAAACTCGAGAAGGAAAAAACCTAATTCCCGCTGTCCTTGACAAGGAGGAGAGACAACAACTAGCAACTACACCAAAATCAATGATGCCGTATAGAAAAAATACATTGAATAACCACAAACAGGAGCAAAGATGATGTTCATCTCTTCTGTTCACTCCTATAGTTTTAAACTCCATGTCTTATTCTGACAAGTTTACAATATAGTACATAAGATGAGTCTTCACATTTGACTTCTGGCAAAAAGGACAGCAGCTGTCTGGTTAAAAAATGTCTTGGTTAAAAGAAATTATAATCTCAAATTATAAATAAGAAAAATATAGTGTCAAGAAGAATTTTGTAAGTAAGTAAAAGTATGAAAGAAGTAAACAGTATGAAAAGGTAGGCTGTTTACCAAAGTTTTCATTTTTTTCCTTTACTGAATGCTTCATTCTTTATTTTCCATTTTGGTTATCTTCGTTTTATTTTATATTTGCAACGAGCAGTTTGAACACAAGAAGAGAATATGAAAGGTAGAGGACGTTTTTAATACAACAATTAAAAAAATTCCTGACATGGAAGTTCTCTTTGTCAAAGTTGCAGATCCCAAGGAAAGCTAGTAATAAACCTCTCTCCTCCCTAGATGAGTTTACTGTCATAAACCACCAATGCATTTATCTGCTGTTTGGTCATGCATTCTTTTCTCTTCCATTTTTATACAAAATAAGAGTAAAGCACACATCCTCATATTGAGGGTTTCAGTCTTATAAATAATATTCTGTGTTACAGCTACATTTGAAGATTGCTTTATACACTATACACATAATTTCTGCTAGAACTTAAAACATGCATCCAAATCAACAGGACTTGAGGGCACCTGACAGTTCAGCTTTCTGGGTTGCTTTGTAACTGACGGCAATTGCACACTACTTAAAAATCAATTTTATGTGTATCTAGTGAACAATATTTTTTAAGGATGTCACTGAACTCCTGCTCCACTGGAGACCCAGCCAAGCTATCAATTAGAGGTATTAGAGGTATCAACTTACTCAAGTCCAGCTTTTACTGAGAGTTTTGTGCAGATCAAGTTTTCTTTCAGAAGTTCATAGTAATTACAGCCTCCTCGCTCCCCAGAGACAGGGTTTCAGAGTTCATGCAGTACAAAGCTAACACCTCCTACGAGGTGTTAACTCACAGGAAAGGAAAAGTAGAAAGCTGTTGAAAGTGTAATCCTGGGAAAGAAATGAGAAATAAATTTTGTGTCAGCTGATTTTGTTGCAAACCTTTTCTCCTTTATGACGGGAGTTAGGTTAACAGGAGTCAAAGACACCAAAGTAGCCCTCCACATGTTCTAATCTTCAAAGAATTATCACGTGCGAATACTACTGATAAGTAATTTTTCGAATTTTTGTAGACATCTGGATGTGGAGATCTGGCATAACTTTGGGACAGATTTTATCAGGAAATAATTTTGCTTAAATAACTTGTTCTCCAGCACTCTACCATCTGTATCTGCATGTCAGATTAAGTAGCACATGGGAAAATCAATACAGCATTTTTCAAGGTGGTTTTGCTATACCACTAATGATCCTTACCCATCAACTTTGCCTGTAAAAACAAATGAGAACAGAGGCTTCATGAATGTGCCGCTGTTGCAGTACAGAATCCAACTGATATTCTTCCTGTAACAGCCACAAAGCATATTTTTTAGTTAAAAGACTGAAAATAGACAGAAAAAGGCAATAGTTACATACAATATGCAGTTAAAGAATTACCGAGCAATGCTGATGAAAACATTTTACCCCACTTATTATGCTTACACTACTCTGAATTCATAGTTTTCTGAGAATTCAGACTAATTTTTCCATAATGATCTTCTTAAAGATGGTGGTTAACTGAGAAACATAATGCTTACCAGTACTTTGGGGGCTGAGGATACATGATGAAAAATGAAATACCAAGTAATTGGGATTTTTAGATACTGAACTAATTTCACAGAAAAGAAAGCTTGCATATTTAGCAGGAAGTCATCAAAATACAAAATAGAAGACAGCTTGAAATAAATGATGTCTTATTTTAGTGAGCAAATTTTAACTGCACTTCTGAATGAAATTCAGCTTTTAATGGAAGATAAAGTTTTCAGTGAGCAATGCATAATAAAAAGCATAGCACAATCACAGCACAATAAAGCACATTCCCACTTTACATATACTCAGTCTCCCACTCTACGTATACTCAGTGTAGAGCATTATGATTCAGAGATATCACTTATCTTTACTAAATCAGGGGAATGTTTTGCCATAAAATCCGAACTGAATGCTTCTCTGAAGGACATTCAAATCCTTCTATAATACATAAACTCAATTCACCATGATGCTATTCCCATTCTGTGCTTATACAACTGAAATCAAACAGCTATTTTAATTATTACAATATAAAAGTATTTCAGAGAGCTGGGGCCCTTTGGAGCAGTATTCTAGCAAAGTTAACAAATTCAGCCAGAGGAACTCAATCCTCTCAGCTCTATAGATTGCCACATAGAGGAAAAGCAGAAGTTTTCATGGGTTCTGATGGGAAAACTCTGCCTGGCTGCCGTTGTTCCCTAGCTCTCTCCCTGCTAAGAAACAATTGATCTGTCAGAGCTTCAAGATGAGCTGATTAAACAATCCCAGGATGAGGATTACAGCCCAGTATCTCTAGCCCATTTACTTGAGCAACATTTGTTTCCCCACTTTCACACTTACATATTCTATTCTTTTGTTTGTTTGTTTTGAAGTTTGTTGGCTTTCCTCATTAGAGACATTTGCATTCCTAGGGAAATGTGCACCTGATTTGCATATTTGTTAAATCCAAAAACATAAACATTCTTGAGTATTAGTACACTGACAGAACATCATGATGTAAATAATGCAAAAGAGTCTCATAATTTCAACACGTATCTCTCCGGGTAATTTGTACAAGTGCTTTGTGTTGTGGCTTTATTAAGAAAATTATTTTGATGCAAGCCAAAACCAGACAGAGTTACAAGTGAAAACGTGTTAACTTACAATTTTGTCCAACTTATTACACAGAAAAGAATTAAATGGGTGAGGGGGAAACACATTAAAAGCCAAGTAAGAAAGTTAAAGAAATATATTTAAATTTTCTATTGCCTTGCGAACACTGATGTGCTAGTGCCAGATTTGCAGAGACGCCTCTTGAGGGCATAGCAGTCCAACCACAAGAAATCCCCTTGAGTCATGGAATGTAGAAGATTTGAGTGTACACTACTTGAATCCATCTAAGACTTCCTTTGAACTCGGTAGAGTTTGACACAATCGCCATGTAATTCTCCTTTAAATACAGAAGAACATACTGAACATTAAAAGGAGCTTTTCCCAACTTTCAGCCCTTATTACCATCAGCTGTGCTGCACGGAGTATCACACTTTCACAAAGATTGAAAACAGTGTTTTTGTAGTGATTTTAAGTTACAGTTGTTGGAATAAGCTTCAGTTATTTTATTATCTCTTCTATTATGTAAGCTACACAGAAACTATGAAGTGCCCTCAAATTGAAAGACAGAAAGACTTCATTTTACAGAGAGAATTGTCTATGGCATCAACTGACCTCATGTCTTTCCTTGTTACATATGTAATTCTGTTTCTGAAATATTTTTGTACTGTGGAAGTCAAATCACACCTTGATTTCCAGAGGTCTGCCTCCCAGTCCTCCCCACAAATGCCATGCAGCTTTAGAGATTGTTTCTTGTTGAAAAGACAAATAGTTTCCCCTTCTTTTTGTGTCTCTCCTGATGTTTTCATTTGAATACAGGAAGAGTGCTACTAAATCACAGCACTACCTACTTGTAGATAAATAAGCTGCTGAGAAACATTTCATACGGATCAGAGCAACACGGCAGACGGGTGACTTCAGTTTACTCTCCAGCACGTCTGCTATTTCAGGAGATCTGTCAAATATTCTCACGGGATAAAGGGCGAGGGAACGGAAGTGTGCAGTGGCAGGTGTGGGGCTGTAACAAGTTGTCTTGGATTAAATGGGCCACAGACTGCTAATGGAAACAGCAGAAGTCCAGGACAAACAAAGGAATAGCTTTGTCTTAGGACAAGTCTTGAGAAACAGCGCTAAGGAATTCAGAGTACTGAGTTACAGCAATATCCTCTCGTTAGGAAATCACACAGCATTAAGACAAACTATATTTAGAAGTAACAGTGAGATAACATATTAATGCTATGCTAGCATCTAGCTCCTCTCAGGTATTACACAGCAAGGCTTCTAAGTTTTCCAGATTTTCACTACTTTATCTTCAAAACTGTTGTGTGTGTCAAAGCTCTCACACCAAGGATAATGACTTACTTATGCCTGACCTAATTGTGACTAGGGATTTTTGGAATGGGGTTAATTATACACAGAAGCCATTCTCTTACGCTTCCAACCTTGTGACTTGCCCAGACACTAAAATCTAAGTTTCAAATGATCAAACATAACCTGGATACTTAAAAAGCTGAAAGAAATAGCCAATTTGTAGTTGTCAGTCTTCATCATTTTGCTTGTCTTGAAAAAAAACCCCACCACTTAAATAATATTTACGCTACTTGACACACACAGGAAATATAAACAGCCTACAGCTGCAAGCAAATCAGTCTCTTTGGATGCAGTTTGCTTCATAAAACTAGTTTAGTATTACATGCATATAATGAATAATTTCCATGTTGAGAGTTTAGCATCTATAAGAACATATTTGCTTTCATGTTCCTATTTAAATTACTAAGCACTGCCTCAGTTTATGTAAAACACATGCATCTGGCATTTTCTCTCAAAACCTTCCTCCTCTACGCTCTAGCATTTTTTGCTTTCCAGAAGAATTTCACCATTTCTAGCTTTACTCAATATTTTATAAAGGGAAGGGACATTTATAAGGCAGATTTACAGAGCCTGCAGTCAGGTAGATTTCTGCTTGTGTGTCAGCTGAATGTATTTTCATAGTATAGTGTCTATAGAGCTGATAGCTACAGTCAGATAACAACAGAAAAGTAACAGCACTAGGAGGCATACGAGCAACCTAGGGAAGTTATGTCTATTTAATGGCGACGGATTGTCCCCTGTGAAATTTTTAAAGCAAGCTATACAAAACAATGAGTCATTGGCTGAGAGAGCAGCCAGTTCTGTTCCAGAACAGCTTCAGAAAAGCTGTTCTCACCTCAGTAAAAGAGGTGAACCAGAAAGCTGGAACATTGACTCAGCAAATTAATGCATGAGCACATGTTGCCACAGATGCTGAAACTCTCAAGGCTGATTTTCAGCTATGGTTGTGAAATAGAGAATTTCAGAAGCACTACCTCATAGGTTACAGAGAACTAAAGTAAATGGTTGCTTACTAAAAAGCAACAGTGCCTACAGAGCTAGATTATACAGTGTCAATTTTCATTAATAATTGTCCTGAAAGTAATTTGAATGTTCATGAGAAAGCAAAGTGAGTTCTCACAATGAATAGGAATTCTGTGGTCCACTTGAACAACTGGATACTACAGAAGTCAGTGAGAGCATTCTCTCCCAAGATTTCAAACACTAGAAATATTAATCACGCGAGATTAGGGAAATCAGCACACTATGTTGTACGTATGATATGTAGAGATAATAATGTTTTGTATTAGATTTTTCTTTTAATGTACAGCTAGACATTAGCATCTGCTAATGGCTTGCCACAGTAGAAACAATACACTCAATTTCATGTTTTACATTAAAGTCTTAAATCTTTTCATGTATTATTATACCACATGAAGGAATGTGCACGTGTCAAAGAAATGTTTCTAGAAATCCAGCTCCATTCTCCTTATATATGTTTTATTTAAATTACTATTGCTTTGTTTTGAATTCTTTCCTTACAAGAGAAACTTAATTTATTAGAAAAGAGACCAACACTAGAAGCAACACAAACACCATGGTTTACTGTGAAAATGGGCAAAAGCACTGCAACAGTTCTTTATCATTGCTCATTCTTCCAAAATGACAACTTTATATAACACTAAGAAGAGCTGACTGCTTTCTGTCCTGTTGTACTGACAGCTTTTGGCATAGGCAATTACGGCTCAATTTAAAAAACCCGAGAGAGAGCATTTGCGCGTGAACACCAGAGATGGGCCAGCTCTTTTTTAATCAGCTATTAAGCATAACAAAATGGCATTTGAATTCTGTCTGGTCTTTCTTCACCTTCCAGATTATCTGAAGAAAACCCAACAAAACTACAAAGAAAATGAGGAAAGTTCAAAAAATGGAAATAGAGCAGAGAAGAAGCAGAGTGAGAAAGACTGAGAAGAAGCAGTGATTGCAAACAGTGGTGGAGAACAGTTAATATTGCAAATCCTTTCATGACAGAATGCTTATTCAAGATGAAGTAGCACTTGCTTTCACTAGAAACAGCTATTTATTTTGCATGCATCTTTCCAAAGAGGATAAACTGGAGGAGGGAAGTTTTTACATTTTTTTCTGCATAATAATTCAGGCATCATGTGACAGCATATTTCTCACCGACTTCCCAACCTGTCCTACATCCCACAGGCTACACAGTTAGAAGCCTGTCATATTAATAAAACAAGAAATACTAAGGTTGATCATCCCCAAATAAAAAAAAAATTGTGACCAAACAAAACAGAGTCGTAGCAATTATTTTTCCCTGTGTGAACATATTTTCACGTTTTTACTCCTAAACCACAATAATTAGCTTCCAGGAGCAATACTGTGCATTACCTGATTGCTGACTCTTTCAGTTCAGGGTATGCAGGTATTCAAAAGGAGCGCGGGTGCTAATTGTCACCTGCTGCTTGCATTTTCCTCATCAACCATCTGGCTTCCAACTAAATAGCTAGCGGGGCTCCTCATGTCAGTCATGCTCCTAAAAGAAAAAAGATTAATGTCAGTATTTCAGTTCTTCTGTGTAATAAGTGAAGTCTCTGTAGACACTGAGACTCCTTTTCCACCATCTCCAAATCTACCCTTCTCCAGGACTGGGACAAGATTTGCAGAACTGCACTACATTGCTTTCTAAACGGAAAACATGAAGAAGCTGTGATGAGAAATGAGACTTGCTCCCCAATAAACATTTGCCAAGTGTTCCAACAATCTTTCCTGGAAACAGACTGTTATTTTGCAGTCAGCTAAAAGCAAAGTAAGGAAACCAAACTATTCTTCTGTTGAATATCAAGGTTGCAATTCAATCTTCCACTGCCATAAGCTGACCGAGATATTTCATGATAGCCACCATTAAGTTCAAGTCTGATGTCTTCTTCATTCTAGAAGATGTCTGCACTCAGGAAGACGCATTGCTTCACAAGCTTCACTGACCCATTACCCACCCTATAACTGTACTTTGGGCCCCAACGATTCAGCACAGCAGCCGGTGCGTGCTGGTACTAAAGCTGCTCCAGTTTTTGCTGTCACTGAAACTGTCACCACAAAGTGTCACTGGGATGAGACGACATTTTGTATTCTGTCTTACACAGGGGTGCTTTCAGCAGCTTTTTCATCTTTAGAAGGTGATAGCTGAAGAACAACACTGCAGAATTTACCGTATTTAAATAAAATTGAAAAGCATTTTAATTGACTATGCACAGATTTGTGCTGCTGACATCAGTACATATTTGGGACAAGTTGTTTTGGAAATACAAAGAGAGCTGACAACTCTTGGCGTGCCAGTTCTCAATAGCTCAAGAAGTGCCTACTCTCAGAAATTCTATGGTTTATCAAAATAAATGCAGATAGCACAACTGGTCATAACTTTTTGGAATTGATTGCAGGCTAGTTTGTGACAAACTCTAAGATATAAGCCTTCTTTCAGAAATTTAGCCCTTTGCTCTGCAGTTCCTAGACAGATTACCCACTGACTTCTGTGAGTTTCAACTAATTTTCCTAGACATTAAGAAAATGCTTGCATCCTTTTATCAGATATAAATACAGATGTATTAATGTTGATGTATTAAATCAATATCAATAACGGATTTACACAAAAAGATTTTTAAATGCACCTAACATTACAGATGCTTAATGAAGATAATTAGGCATTATATCTTCCAGCACCATGTGCTTACGCTGGGTATTGCCATTGCGCGATACCTAGTTAATTAGGTACTCCTATTTGAATAGCTGCTTATGTACGTGTGGGATGACCTCTCTGTTCAAGGATTATCTGCTTTGGAATGGTTAGCAGTAAGCAGAAGATGAACCAGGTATTGTCACAGCTTCAGAAGAATGTCAGTCTCTTCCAGAATGTGACACATATTTCAGTCAGCATTTCTGAATGCACTCATTCTCCTAGATTGTAGGAATCCACAGGATTTCTATTGCCAGGATTCCTGAGCATCTACAGCAGTAAATTTATTTAAGCCTTCATTCCACCTTAATTCCATCTTTTTACTTCTAATTGCACTTTTTTTTTTTCTCTGAATTCAAATCAAAATCTCAAGAAAAAAAAATCACATTCAGTCAAGCCTAAGTAGAAGAAAACAAATATGTTGGGGGACGAGGATGGGAGTCTGCCCAGTTATTTCTTTCTCGGCGAGTCAGATAGTACAACTTATTTTTCCTTGTCCAAACTCTTTGCTGAGACTGGCTTACCACGGCTGTATCAGCTTATCACCGAGAATCAGCAGTCTAGAACAGCTAAAGATCTGGCTCAGCCTGTCTCAGCACTCGTGGGTCCTATTTATGTTATTCATTCTGTGATGGTTTTTCAGGCTTGGCAGTTGATTTCTACTTCCAGGTCTGAACTCAGAAAGCTAGATTATCCTGAAACTATCTATGTTCTGCTCCTTTAAGTATTAATTTGGTTATTATGCAATTACTTTTTAAAAAGTTGATAGCTTGCTAAGACATTTTTTAAAAGGTGGGTTTCAAATTATTTAGAAATTATTAATGTTAATTAGAATTTTTCTGTGACCTGAAGACTATCCCGTGATTACCTGTGTTATTAACAAGTGACAAGGGGATTGTTCGGAAGAAGTGAGATGAGATTTTCTATGAGCTAGGGAAAAATAATCCACCTCTGACTTTTCTGAAATCTGCTAGACATTTAAAAGCTCTTGAGGATGACTGGGGACATAACCACATGTTCTAAAGAAGACACATACATGGACAGAAAGGATTAGCAGTAGGCATGATAAATCCATTTAAAAATGTATTTTAAAAGTAGTAAAATTCCTAACAGCTGTAAAAAAGAAAACTATCGTTTCTTTGCCATGTCTAACTGAACCTAGGCATCCAAGCTTACTGAAGAGCAGTATGCACTTCGCAGGGAGCAGTGGACTTTGCACACAGGTAACATGTTGACGTGAAGGACAGTGACAGAAGGCTGAAACAGCCAGCAGTTGCTGTAAGATTCCGTAGGCCAGCATACCCTAAACCAGTTCCACTCCAGCAGAATGTGCATTTATTCATCGGCCTCTGTCTAAACACTTGGCTTAAAATCTGAAGCAAGTTATTCAGAAAATACTTTCAGAGGCACACACAGCACATTAATCTGTCTGAACAGCACAAGAGTTGTGATAATAATAGCAATTAAAGGGTCTTTTGCCTTTGTTATCTCCCAGGTCAGTGGTAAGGCAGCTAGAAAATAAACACTAGTGTCCACAGATCTCAAGAAAAACTACACATAAACGTGTAAATTGAGAGCTTTACAGAGTTATGAGTATATGAGTTATCTTTATTTCTAGACAAACCACTTAGGGATGAGCCACTTCTGCAATCTAAAACCCAGTAAGTAAGCCTGACTCAATGCCCAGACAGTCATATATGTAGTCAATGAACACTTGGCTATTAGGGTAAAGATTGATAAATACTTTAGGACACACTGTACTCTGTATTTTGACAGGTATCCTCTATCCTTGACATGCTAATTATAAAAGATTGGATTGTCATCTCACAAAGCACACAGCAGAAGTGAAGAAGGAATACCCATCCTGAAAGAAATATGCAAATAATATTTAAAAGAAAAACCAGAAGTCTTTTGTTGGAGCATGTCAGAATGACCTATCTACTATATGGCAAAAATTAACATATTTTTGCATTCAGAAATTTTACAATCAAATCTCACAACACAGTTTTCCCTGAACCTGCAAGCACAAGACATTTAGCATCACTGAAGATTACATGGTTAGTATCGGTCTATTTTCAATGAATTCAACTACTTACGTTTACATTAAATATGCATTCAATAATTCAAGATTAGTCTGTTCAAATAGCTTACCTTCTGTGCCCATTTTCTTTTTGTCAGAAGTCTGCTCTTCTTCACTCTTGGAGCATTTTGTCTGCTTTCGCTTTGCCCTGCAAGGATATTTGTCTGAGCAATTAAGTCAGTTGCAACTAATAGACTGAACAAAGTGAGCGTTCTTCAGTTTGCTAGAAGCTGAAGTGATACAAGCAACAGAAAGCTGCAAAAGGAACAGCTCGTACACTGATGAAGACAAATCCCATGCTGACATACACCTCTACAACTCCACTAAGTCTTCTGTTCTCATTTGCACAATTTTTCTACATAAATGAAGAAAAACTACAATGACAAAATTATGTGTAGTTAAAAATTACTGTTTATATTTATGTGCTTTGTTAATTCTACACACTCCATAAAGTATGTTTACACACTATAAATGTAAAGATGTATCACCATATCATAATGCAGTTATAATCAGAACTACAACTGTTAAAAACCATTATTTTTCAAACTATGTTGCATTAAAATTAAACTGTTCTCTTTATTCTGGGTTATTCTGGGTTGTCTGCATTTTTATTTCAGTGAACCATTTTATGTCTGTGATCACTTAAATTAGAAAGCAACTATTTCCACGGGATAATGGGGTGATTCTAGGTGTATAGTGCTTCAAAATGGCTACATAAATCCAAAATAATTTAGCTGCTGGTGGCAAGAGGAAGAAAGGTGCAGTCCATCAACTGGGGAAAGTACATGACATTCTGATTGTATCTTTTTATAAAACTGATTAATAGTTCTCCTTAAACTGCTGATCAACTCTAGCATTTGGGACTTCACACTGAAGCATTCTCTGCGGTCCTCACTGGGTAAGGATAAACACACGTTTTGAGAAGCACTTCCACGATGGCCAGGAAATATTGACAATACTTTCTTCAGTTTTAACAGTTTGACTCGATTATACGAAATAATTCCATGTGGTACCTTGTGCCATATTTTTTGATTTAAGAATCTAGTCTTCAGAAGAGGAAAGCTCACAGAGAAGTGAATGAGCTTGGATTCAGTTAGCCATTTTCTTGCACCACACGTTCATGCTATTGTCATCAAAGCGTTGTCATAAGCTCTTGCCCTGTATCCTTTCTTTACAGAGTCCTGTCTTGATTTCAGCACACAGTTTGGAGTGCGTTAACGTAACAGTGTGCTGGGAATGTGATTCTGTTTCACCCTGCCCTTACACTAAATTGTAGTTCTAGAATCTGCCAGTGGCAGGAACTACACTGGGCTCTGAAAAATCACGCCAAAATGGCGATAAGCAAGGTTTTCTTGGCTCCTCTCTCTTCACAAACGCATTCATTGGTTAGAGACTCATTAACAGATGACATATGAGCAAAAATTCTGCCCTCAGTCATTATCTCAAAGTGAAAATATGTCAAGGAAGATTTATCTGGACAGCTTCTCTGCAGGAACACGCAGGACAGGATGAAGCATGCCCCACAGGAGACACTCCTCAGAGTTCCTACAAGTTTCCAGCAGCGGTTCAGGGTGGATATGGAATTTCTTCAAGTGAACGCACCTCCCACGTCCCTGAAGCTACAGCTTTGCAAGCCTATAACTACAAGGCTGGTAACATAATGAGCTCCCTGCAGACTTCTTCCTAATGCATGCAAAAGAACGTGTAAAATATAAAGTAATATTGCTAATTAGGCAGAAAAAAAGCCCTGTAATTCTAGTCCCCCAAGCAGCTGGGCTGTTCTCTTCCACTGAGGGCATCAGGATGACCTTGTCCCTGTAATGCTTAGCCCTACAGTGGAAAACCTGCAGCGCACAAACGCTCATGTGACCTTCTGAAACCCAAGTTTTAATGCTGCTGGGAGACCAATGTCTTTTTACAGGAACATTCTCTACTATCTAAGGATCTAAGTTTTCCAACAGGCGGCCAGCTCCTTTATTGACAATTATATTGATGGCTTAATAGCAGAAACAGAAAATAAAGATGAGCTAGCATTGCACATGTAGCTGTTTCCTGTAGCACATTGATTAGAGAATGGTCATCGATGAGAGTCAATCTACAAAATCAAGTTACCACTACAGTCCCCAATGATCATCTCTTTCCTGAAACTCTCAGTATTTTATAATTTAACCTACCTTGTGCTGTCAGGGTGACCTTTAATAAATGAGGCTTGTTTCAGGTCATCAGAAGTCTCATATTTAAATACGAATTAAGAAAGGCTTATTAAAAATCAGAGTGACTATCCATAATTGAATAATCCTGAATGAAGAGAGACTGGGCAGGAAATAACAATCTATAATAAATAAAACTTAATTGTTGTACCGTATTAAGAGCTTCCTCGAAGTTTTCAGGGAAAAGAGCTTCTCTGGAACTGTCAATACAATAAAGTCCAAACTTGCCACAGAAACAGAAATCTCTTAAGATGAACTGTGCAATAAATTTTTTTTGCAACAGCGCAAAAGGGTTGTTCTGCGGGATAGAAGACATCAGACTTCAAGTTCCTTTCTTGCCTTTCTGTGGCAACTGATTTGAAATTAACTCTTCTATATTAAATGGCAGAGTTCTTAATTCCCTACTTACTTCTGGGCCAGGAAGCTGTACATCCATCCTGGCTCAGTTGTCTTCATTTATTAAGGTAGTCTTCAAGCTGGACACACTTTAAAATCTTGGATATAGCATGACTTAGAATAGGACATTTGCAAATGTCCTTGAAATTATTTTGAAAATCAACTCCAACACGACTACCATCGTCATACATTTCTCTAAGTAGAGACTTTAATAAAACTTTGCCATTAAATACTTAAACTGAAAATGCAGTATTCATAACTTAAGGGTAATAAAATTTATGGAGCTGAATAATAAGATTTGATATATTAAGCTTGATCAGAAATTTGAAAGCTTGTTACTTATTTCTTTGTGTTTCTACACTCTGCAGTAGGCTGCAAGAAGCTTAATTTTAAAGGAAGAAACATAGAAACCTAGGAGAGAGAATCTTTAGGAAGGACAGAGCAGAAATTATTTCCCAATGCAAATTCTGGTATCCTCAGTCAGGCAAAGTCTCACAGCTCCTGAAGCAAAAACAACAGAATGAGAACCACGAGAAAAACAGCCCCGCTGAAGACTGTTCAAAGCTGAATATATCTCCTAGGTAATTCACTCTAAGAAATTTCTCTGTATATAACTTCTGCTTTCACACATAATTAAGAGCTGTCATGATTCAGGTAAAGAGTTGCTGGAAGTCGGATAGTAATTGCAATCTTCCACCAGGGATCGATGTAATAAATAGTAAAGATCTTTCATGAAACAGTACCTGCCTCGAGAACAGAACTGCTGTCTCGGGCGCCTTCCAAAAGCACGTGGAAATCTGCTATGGTAATTTAACTCAGAAACAAGTAGAAACTTTGCTGGATAGTGCTTTGCATACAAATGCGCATAAAAGAAAGAAGCAAGAGAGTACAAAGGAGATTCAGACTAGCTGAGCATTTTGTAGGGGGGCCTGAAGGTGTTGTTAACAAGGTTGGCACCCACCAGCAAGAATCACTCTCCATCTCTCACTTGCACCTCATTTTTCACCAAATTTTAAAAGAAATATAACTTGTAACTTCTTTGTAAATAAACAAGACTGTATTTCTTTGAAGTAAAAAAAATTACATGCAGCATTTTTGCTTACGTTCATTTTTTTTTTCATCTGAAACATCTTGATGTATATGTGCTACAGCCCGCATGTGACTTAATACAATCAAGTATGTGTTCTCTTCTCCTTTCCTACCTTTTCCTAACAGTTACCGATCTCACGTTACATCACAGAAACCCTCAGAGGGTAGTTTCATTGTTATTCTGAATAGATGTATTTGGAGTAATGTGTTTCTCCTCTGAGACCAGTATCTCCAGTGGCATTTTTATAAAATCTGTTCAGCACTGATGTGAATGCATATGCATTAAACCCTCCTTGCAACACGCGCTGCTCTTCAGAAGGAAATTCCTCTCCTCACTGCTTTCTTCTGAGAATTCCTTGAAGCCTCACACATTAAACAGTTGTACAGAACCTGATAAAGTTTTTAACTATTAAGATGTAATGCTTTGAAAGATGACCTGTGAACTAAGACTTTAAACATGATTTTTGCTTACTACAGCTAAATGGACGTTTATCAAACGCTTACTAAACGGCTGTAGAACAAAAAGGAAAATGATGAATACGTCAAGCAGAAGGATTGAATTTTCTCCTCCCTCTAACAAAGCCACATTCATCATTTTCTTCCTCCTCTGCTACCTTCCCATATTTTTTTCAAGTGATGATTTTGAAGTTGGACATTTGGCTTTGCCATTTTATCTGTCAAGCAACTCAAAAGAAATCAATAATCTTACTGGAGCCCACTAACATTTACATCCATTTTCTATCTTGTCTTTATTTTCTTCTACTTTTATCAGCAGTGGTTACTTACAGAGATTTCAAACAACTACATTCTGTTGGCAGAATTTAAAATCATTATCTTACATTATCAATTATGCTACCTACTGAACAAAAAAAATAATAAAAAAAAAAGGTAAATAGCTTTCAAAGAGGAATAAAAAGAATTTCTGAAGCTGCAGGAAATTAAATCATCCCATAAACATGCTCTTTTGTTTTAATATGTGTAAGTAAACTTTGATTAATGTCCTTAAAAAAAAATAAAAATCATACTAGTGATTTAACCTGTAAACGAGTTTCGTTTTCATAGCTTTCCAATAAAATCTAATGTCTTCCACTTGTGCTTAATTTACAACACCCTTGAATTTTGATGCGTAATTTCCTTTTGCGTAACTAGTTGTCCCTATTTAAGTTTATGAATCAGCTCCCTCTTCTTGGGGGTGGGATGGAAGTGATGAAAGTGTTTCAAAATAGCTTTAATGTATCAGCAGAGATACAAAGGTCCAAAGGGCACACAAACAAATGCTGTCTCTTTATTCTAAATCCACCTCCATAACCTTCCTGTACTTCATGTGTTCCTCGAGGACCTCTCTTCCTGCCTTGATTTTCCTTGGCACAAAAGTGAAATTCTCTCTCTCTCTCTCCCCAGTTCTGGTACTGGCTCAACTACTTATCACAAAAGCGTGTACTGGCTAGTACTTCCAGCAGTTTTACTCCACTCAGAGTTTTAAACATCAATACCTGGATGTGCCAGAGATGCCAGTAAGGACCAGCAGAAAAGCTGACTCCGCTCTACCACAAAAAACGCAGAGATGCTCAGAATCAGTCTAGGAGCTTATTTCTTAACTGACAAACTTGAACAGGATCTGTTCCCAGGTGGCTCAAAGAGCTGACTGATAAAAAAATTTACTTAAAAGAAGGCAGTCTTGCACCTTACCTGAAAGAAGAGCAATGCTACTTAGATGGCAGGGCAGCAGATTTTGTTTGTTTGGTTTTTTGTTCAGTGGATTGACATACTCCATTCCTCTGTGCCTGAAATAAACTCTGGAAGGGAAGTTTAAGCAGCCCAGCTGGGAAAAAAAAAACCTTCTTTGCTAGCAGAAGGCAAGAACAGTCTGCAGTCTCCTAACAGATTATGGAGAGACACTAACAAGACTAATCCAACAAACGTCTTAAAAACCAGAAGTAGCCACCAGTAACAAACCAATCTCCATGTTACAGGTAATACAAATCAGCTCTGCTAGATTAAAGCAGTGTTGGAAAAAGGAATTAATGAAACAACACTCTCTTAAAATATATACATTTCACAAAACACTGACTTCTCTTCACTTTCACCGATATAAACATTAATTACTTTCAGCCCACTTTTTGCACAATGTAGCACTTGGGTACATATTCCTCTAGGTTCTGTTCAATGGCAAAGCATGGGACAGCCACAAGATCAAGGTCCTTACAGGCCTTATTCTTCAAGGTGAAATTCCCATGGCTGATATCCTTACAGTGATCTAGGATAGCCTTAAGTTACAGACATTTGGTTTTGCTGAAAAGTAGAAATTCTGCTGATCTTCCCTAAAAGCTCCAATTAATAGTTGTGCAGAACTACTTTGCATGTATAAGAGATAACGTAAAGAACACCAGTACAGAGACAGAATGAAGTTTTGAAACATTATTTGAGGGAGGAGGTGATGAAGAGCACATGGGGGAGCTGTCACCTGAACTACAGGCTGTTTCCCCTGCATCACTATCAGGTCTTGGTTTCTCATTAAAAGGTCTAGGAGTTGTCTTTAGTTTGTATCTGCAACCCAGAGAGATTATATTCACTACTTGCCAAAAAATCTTGTATACAAGAAGCCACTATTTATTAATAAACATGAAGGGAAGCACTGATGTGCAGAGCCGTTCTGCCACAGAAAACACTGCTTAAATGATGCAGGAAATTAAAGGAGGAAGGTAAGGAATAGATGCTGCAATGAATCTTGACAGATCTCTTTTGGGAGAATTCCACATGCTTCCGATCCAGTCGACATTTCAAGTGCTGCACTTACTCTCTTGGTATCTATCCCACCATCCTGCCAGAGTTAAGAGGTGTCATGGAATCATAGAATGGTTAGAGTTGGAAGGGACCTTTAAAGCCCATCCAGTCCAACCCCCCTGCAAGGAGCAGGGACATCTCCAACCAGATCAGGTTGCTCTGAGCCCCGGCCAACCTGGCCTTGCATGTTTCCAGGGATGGGGCATCCATCACCTCTCTGGGCAACCTGGGCCAGTGTTCCACCACCCTCAGTGTGAAAAATTTCTTACTTCTATCTAGTCTGTCTATGTCCTTCTATTTTGAAAACATTACCCCTTATCTTATCACTGTAATGTGTCCTTACATTCTAGTCAGTTAAAGTAAGTGGTTGAAAAGCAAAATAATGCCTAAGCAAAAATCTAGACCAAAAATAATCCCTACAGTGGTACCACTAATTAGTTTCAATAGGGAACCATAAAGAAACACGTCCGCTTTTCCTGTTCTAGTACTGAAACATTTCTTGGAAGAAGCTCTGGCTGCGAACTTCAAGTTATAAGTAAAAGGTAACTTGTATTGATTTTTCTCCTACAAATCTGTACAGGTTTATGCAGTTTTTGAAAAGAGTGTTGACAGAATCCTCAAATGGATTACAATGCCAGAGAACAAAAAGGGAACTGTGATCTTTTATTGAAGAACTGAAAGCCTAAATTCAAAGACACTTCCAAGCTTTAAAGAACCTTAATGCAGGAGACACAATTTTCACTTGTCAAGGTGTATTTCTTTTTTTTTTTTTTGAAGTCCTATTCAGTTTATTCTGGCTGACTATACTGCAGAATACAGAGGCTGGTGTTCAGCACATGGACTCCTTAATCGATGCATTGTGAAGTGGTGTCTGGGATCCAGGCAGCACATCAACCAAATAATTTGCTAAATCTAGTCAATAAATGTGTCTCAAGTGTTTGAAATCCTGTCCCTTACTTAGCTGGGTACCTCTTTTATTGTCAAATAGCTGATTTGTCCAACACCATAAGCAAGCCAGAACACCTCTGGCAGCCAGAACTTTAAAAGAACTGAGAGAATGATGAAGCCATAGTTACAGTAACATCAACACTCTCCAATGGCCTTCCTAACGATGGCTACTATGTTGTATTCGCAGAGGCAAAGCTTCAGATTCAAGTCTTGCACAAAGTAGAAATAGGAAATATAATTGCAATTTTGACACTCCAAAACTACATGAAAGTTCTGGAGTTTGAGACTTTGACTTAGGTAATTTTAAACACAAATCATTTATCAGATATGTGCAGTAAAATAAAAATGCCTCAAAATCACCCCCAGAAACGCTGGAAAACTACGATCCTGTAACAGCCATTAAGGAAACACTTTTATGAAGTATACATATATAGATTGCATATGTCAAGCTCTGGATTAAGATTAAAAAGGGAGACAATTTGTTCCTAATACAGCAATGTCAACACTATAATTTTCATTTCCTTTTTTTTAAATAAGCAACTATACAAGTAAGAAATTCAATATTTGAAGTGAGAACAGGACTGCATGTCGGGGGGGGTGGGGGGGGAAGTGA
>WHYT01016792.1:151820-173857 GCA_009806455.1 Tetrax tetrax
GCTGTTTTTCTCTTGGTGTTCACACCACCCCTCACCCTCGATGGCCGTGTGCTGTCTGTGTGTTGATATGGAGCGTTTGTTAAAGGTCAGAGTGAGATTCAAAGATACAGTTATTAAAACAAAGATAGCCTAATTTCCATGATCTGGATTCTTTCATTATTTACTATTACTTCACAGACAAAAGAGCAGAATTATTCAAGATAATGGAGGACATGAAGCAAGTCATCTTTCAACTGGTTAAACTAATCTAAGCTGAATTCATTTTCTTGCAACAGTTTGCACAGACTCCTAGAAAACATTAACTGTTAATTCTCCATTTCTGATTTCTAAAAAAAAAAGGCAGTAAAGGCAGTGGTGTATTTCTATGAACAAGATCATTCCAGATTCTTATAACTGATCTCAAATATCATTCTGATGTATATGATGCACTCCTCGCTCACTGTGAAGAGAAACCATGTCTTGTATGAAAACAAATTAATGTATAACTTTTCTTATGTATTTGAAACATAATATTAGTATATAGTAATATTATTTTCAATATTATTATAATTTTTGAAAATACATATATACTTTAGATGCTGTACTCCCTGTAGCAGCAGATGATATTTTCCCCCAAAATGCATGTCAATATTGAAAATTCAGCACTCGGGCTGAACTGTTTACATTATGCTCAAAGATGACTGATGAATGATATTGCTATACACATACTGTTCACAATTATTTACAAAGTCAGAAAATATTACATAAAAGCTCACTGGAGACTCAGAGCCTCACTCCTGCTCTAGTTCCCTAGCTGTTATGAAATGGTGCTTCTCTGCTATGGTTACCAGAAAAAAAATTATTAGAATGAGACTATCATTCTAATATCATCACGTACTCTGCAACAGGAAATATTAAAATATTGATAGCGTAAAGAGACCTCCTACAACCTGGAAGATGGATAAAACCTAAAGACAGACAACTATGCTCTCCTAAATCAACATATTTCAGACAAAATGATCTTTTTGCATCTGTGGATCTTCTTATGTAAGAAAGAGATAAAATCATATATATATTCAAGTGTAATTTCTACTTTATGGGTGTTTGGGGGGGTTTTGTATTTCTTCTGGTGTTGGTTTTTGGGTTTTTTTTCCCTTTATTTTGTTGCTTTTTTAAAAAAAACAAACAAAACAAAACAAAACACAAACCAAACCCGGACCAAAAAACCCACAAACCAGCATCCCCCTGTTTGCATTCAAATTTCACCTGAAGGCAGAGCCTATTTTTTTTTTCAAGATACAGTGGAAGCAAAGTAAATTGAATTTGCTGCACTTGAGACTTTGTTCCATTCACAACAAGCATGTATTGGGAGACAAGTTTGATCAGTACATCAGGACATGGTCAGATTCATTCTGGTGTGACAAAGCAAGTGAAATTAGTCAATCTCTACTGACTTTGGGCCCTGAAATTCATCCAGAGCGAAGTTCTGTTGCCACAGAAGACATTGCAATTGGAACAAAAGAGTTTTTCCTGCTTACATGCAACTATTTCCAAGTTAAATAGTAAATAATGCAGGATAAACCTTTCCTGGAGATACCTAAGTGTGCTACTTCTCTCCCTCTCATCTTCACCAGTCTTCTACAACTGGTCCAGGTCTACAATTATAATTCAAATAAAACAATGTTAGGGAAAAAGCTATTCGCAACAGCAGTGAGTCCCTTAAAGTCAACAATGGTTGGGTCTTGACTTGACTGGTTTGATCACTGCTACGTGAAGCAGTTGATGAAATGGATCCTGAAACAGGACCAGTCAGAACAAACAGTGAACCCCTGCACACCAGAGAAGGGTAAGCATTTATAAGCACACTTTCTGCACAACCTTTAAGGTGAATCTCCACTTACCACAACACATTAAGAGTCCCCACATTCTACTGAAGGAATAGTCTCCTAATTTGAGCTAGGAGACGTGCTTAATAAATTAATCACCACTATAGAGTATTAAATGCTCGAAAAATATCTATTAAAATCATTAGGTACAAAACCCATACTCCAGGTCTTTCTTAATTCGCTATGTAGGGGAAATGGCTAGAGAAACCTTACGGCAGGCAAGAATACATGCTTATTTACCTGGAAGTTATTTTTGTTGCTATCTTGACCACTTTTCCCTTTCCAAATCAACCCAAGCTTCAGAAGATTCTCTGGAAAAACTACTGAAAAAAAAAAAATCATTATTCTTTATGTGGTCAATAAAGTCACCGCAGAGAACAAACACAAAAAATTGAAGTGGAACTCCCACAGAAAGCCCCTTTCAACTGAAAGCAAGCTTAGAAAAATAACACTCAGTTTGGGATAGAAAATTGGCTTTTTAAGGTCTTTACAGAAGGGGAAGTATAAATAATTAAAAAAAAACCCAAAACCCACAACTGTGATGCCAGTAATGTTTTGTCTGTGAATATTTTCAACATTTCTTGTACTCAAGGTATGTTGCTCTCAGGACTTGCATGCCAGTGACAGCGGCAGAAAGAACAGAACACTACAGCAAAACTGCTCCAGAGCTAAGTCCAGACTATTGGCCAATAAAGCCCGCATGTACATTATCAAAAAAATGGTGGCCAGATATTCATCTAACCCATACCTGTGTATGTGTGTGTTTTATTTTGAGGTCCTATTCCATCTATCATGGATACGTACTCCGCTATCCAGATCAGGCCCAGTCACGTGGAGACATTCTACTGGATTTCCCTAGTTACCAAGCACAGATGTAGATGTAGGTCTGTTTCATCACCCATCAAACCATTTCTAAACTGGCTAGCTACAGCAAATCTTGATGACAGGTGAAATATATAGCATGCGGGGTGGTGGGAAGGTCTTTCACAAAACGTTCCCTGTGTGTGCGTGCCCTGCCCCCAACAAAGCTGAGTGCCTGCCCATCATTACAGCAGCATAAAAATAGATAGAACAAACCTTTCACACTAGATTTTGGAATATTTTTCACTTTGGCAACACATCAAACACTTTCATGTCTCACAGTTTTAAAAATTCAAGTATTGTAGGATCATAGGTTACAGTTCCACCAAAACTGCCAGCTCTGGAAAGGAATTTAAAAGCTCTGGGCAAACAAATCCAACACAGTAAGAGAGAACTGGCAGCGTTTTACAAAGTGTGTGCCAAAATGACAACGTCAGCCAGTGAGTCAGCTGTGTGCCTCTACGTTCCCTGGCATACTAGAAAAAAGAAGAAATATTATCAGTGCTACTACGTGGGGACCAATGATGATATTAGTGATACTGCCTTCATGCTCAAAATCACAGCAGCAGTATCTGAAGCCTCATATTAACTTCCCTGTGTTTTCTTACCTCACCCACTGCTGTGTCAGGCCGAGACAAAGAAAGTTGCCACAGAGATTATACATTCATCACAGCTAGTGCAGCCTAATACAATAAAGTCAGTGCCACAGTGTCACTTGTCACTTTCAGAGCATGAGATGAAATGATGCCATCTGCGAGAGAAAATAAAATGGGAAAGTGAGTCATAGCACAGTCTGATCAAATGGCACAGCCACGCTGAAGCTGGAGAGAAAATGATGGAGGAAGGGCAATCAGAAAGCCACAGCAGTAGTGATTACCTCCTAACTCATAGAGAGACATAGTTTGTTTTAGTCTAGAGAAGCGTCACTTGATAAACCTGCTATGCACAGCTGCACTTTTATCGGAGTTTTATTGTAGCTGCTAAACACACCTGCATTTTTATGACTGTGCTTGTCTGAAGGTCCCGTAGTAGCAGGGCCAAGGCTATATTTGGAAAATTAGATCATCATTAGGCAAATTCAAGTTCATGCACAATCAATAGATCCCTAATTACAACTTAATTCATTCCAAAACATATTATTTTATACTTCATGAAATTCATCAAGTACTCACAACTTGCAAGCTTTCAGCTCTGAATTTCTTTTTAGGAAGTTTTCTGTCCAACGTGAAAAAATCTAGCACCATGTCCATATTCAAGACAGGAGTCCAAGAAAACAAACAAATAAACAAACAAACAAAAAAAACCCCAACCCCCCCAAATGTCTTTGAATTCTATTTAACATTCTACTTTTTTCACTGTTCTAATTCATATAATTCTACAATAACTCTGTACATATTAGGAGCAATATAAGCTTAAAAATCCAGGTATATATTAGCTTTTAAAAGAGTGAAAATAGATTTTTCCATGAATGTAATTTTTTGAAGTGATATAAACATATGCTTTTATACCAGATGTTGTCGGATATGACAAACATGCTTCATTACTATGGGGTAAAGCGTGTGTTTTCTTAATTAAGCCACCTAAAACAGCCACCAAAGAGGCTTCAGCTTGACCACAGATGCTGAACTGGCAAGGGGACTTTGACCTTGAACTACCAGGCATTCCAGGTCTCTGAAGCCAGTATCTTGTTGTTTTTCACTGCTGTGCACACCACTAAGAATCCATGTACTCCCAACAGAAGAGAAATTGTATCCTTTTTTTTTTTAAGGATGCTATTGGTGTAGTAAGTAACATGGAGGTCGTTGGCTAGCCGTCTGTCATAGGTAACAGTAATTTGTATCATTCTTCATCAGGCTGCTAAAGGAGACCTCAGCCATCTAGTTCATAACAGACTTATTTCTAACCATTTAAATTCCTGTATCAGTCATCACCAAACTGTAAAAAAACCAAAACAAAACTAAACTAATATACTCCAGCGTGTTTTAATAAAATCTTCCCAGCTACCAGCAACTCAACAGGAAGAAGTTTGCATGGATGCTCCTCACCTATACTACACATACACATTCATGTCAGGTGGCCAGGTACTGTAAAATCAATTACCGCTTGTTGGGCAGATATTTGATGAGTCGCTCAATACCATGAACGTGGATCAGCCTGCTAAACCCTTGCTTGATGTTGTAAAGATATTTCTTTTCTCCTTTATGTCATATGGCATTATTGATTTAGCTCACGAGTTTCTTACAGAAGCAGTGAAAAAGTGCTTCCATTCACCTACGCCAGATTAAGCTACAGGTCTACATTTACAGATCTCTAAAAGATACAAATCAATTTTTCTACCATGACAATGAACAAATGACTAAAAAATTGATAACCTGTTTGTTTGCTTAAACAAGATTTAATGGTACTCACTTAACTTTTAAGTCTGCTTATAAGGAGCTTAATAAAATAACTATTTTGTCATTCTTATATCTAATAATATCAAATAATGAAATTACAGATTCTGCAGATCTGAATAAAACCATTAAGGTGATGTAATGATTTGGTCGCTATGGTAAAGTCACCACAGTTAAGAGAGTTGCTGGTCCTCCGCTAAGCCTTGTGCCAGCGCCAGGTGTGTTCCACGTGCGAAACAGCGCTGGCTGAAATCACCCTGCTGTGGAGAGCCGCAAAGCCCAGCCGGGCAGCAGGTTCACTTGGAGATCTTCTGATGTCCATCCCTTTTCAACTTCCACGAAAGCCAAATACTGCTAACTCTACCCAGTAATAGTGAAGTTCAGCAAGTTCAGTCTTGGAATACACCAAAACCTCCAAATTCAGCAAAGTTAGTTAGCTGAAAATCCTGCAAACTGTGGCAGGAAATGCGCTTACTGATCAGCACGCTCTTGGAGATACCAAAATCCTAATGCGATTCAGACTCTTATGCCCCAGCGGGGTTTGTTGTATGGTAGGACTTCATGGGGGTGGAAGGGAAAAAAAAAAAATAAAGCACTTCTCCATGTCTGCAAAGAAGGCGGCTGTCCACCAGTATTGAACAAAGAGCATCAGGAACACCAGGCCTGCTATCCCTCCACAGGACAAGTCTTTCTTCTAGCTGGTGCTCCCCTACTTGCTGCCCCACTCCGCCCAAATTTGAGTTAACGATTTTCCAAGCAGTTGGCTGCTGCTGGTAAATGGTTAAACTATAGCCAGCAGAAAGCATGAAGCTTGGGATCTCTGCCATGGTGAAAAATTGAATCCTCAGGAAACAATAATAAATAGAACTCAACACTTCATCTAAAACAAAAAGACAAAAAAAACACCTGAATTTTTAGAGTCCAGCAGGCTTTACAAAGAAAGCTAACGATTTCCTTTCTTATGCCTGAAGCTTTGCAATCACTAGGTTCCTGAACTGTAATTTTTTCATTAGTCTTATGCTTCCGAATATAATCTGTTATTTGGCAGCAAAGGCAGCAAAACATTTGTTCCCTCTCAGTACAGCTGCAACCAATTGGATTTTTAAAAAATGGTATTGCAGATCCAACAGCTCTCTGTCATGTTGATTTTTCCATGATAACGGGGTCGTAGTTTTTTCCTTTGGGAGAGGTGGGAACAGGATGAAGAAATTTCCTGTGTTCTCTGCCTTTCCAGTTCTCATCCCTCCACACACTGATACAAGGGATTAGACTAGACTCCAGAATTGCATACTATGAAACGTCAAAAAAATATATATCTGTATAAAAAAATCTTTTTCCTTCTCAGGCATGCAAAGATAAAGAAATGCCAAAATATGTCATTACATCTAAATATGAAGAGGACACTGAAGAGTTTACTGTGGCCTTTTACCTGAAATCATCTCTGAAAGGAAACCAAGCAAATATGCTCTCCTTTCAGATATATAACAATACACTGAAAATGGTACCGCACGTAGGTTACAGACGTATTGACCTGAGAGAAACAAATGAACAAAAAATTGCTGGAAATTACTTAAGGGCTACTATTAGTGCTGGGCTAGAACACTAGCCAGGCAAAAACCTGTGGACACCTAATTATATGGGCAAATAGATTTAATTTCAAGTACAAGGTTATATTTTTTTTGGTACTATAGACAAAACACCGTAGCCAGCATAGTACCTAGAACAGTACAGAAAAATGGCATCATACATGCACAACTTAATACATTCAGGTTCTAGTAGAAAACACAAGAAAGGAACAAATATCAGCTGAAAACACCTGGCTTTCTCAGAGAGTGCTAGTGCCAGGCGTCGCTAGCTGAGTGCCTGAGACCACCCTTGGATCTCAGGCTGACGGCTGCCCTGTTGCAATGCCACCAGCCTCAGCAGTCTGGGATCCGGTGAAGGATGCTGTGCTTCCCACTCTTACCCCGGCAGGCCTGGAAGCTCGACCAGGTCAGTCTGATCCCGTTTGAAAAACAGCGCTGAGAAGAACTGCAAAACCCAGACATCTGGTGCCTACAGACGTAAAACTATATCCCCTGAACAAACTGAAATACCTGCATGGTATATAAAAACCTTCACGTTTATTTCAAATGAAGAGTTTTCAATCAAGTATTATTGAGTAAAAAATAATAATAAAATCCCAAAGTGCTAAGTAGCAGATGAGATGAGAAGCCCCAGCTAGGCACGTAGATGAAGGGAATTCATTTATTTCCAAATTGCAATTTACCTCTGCAAAACATTTAAGGAAAAAAACTTGCAAGATGTTATTTTGCAGCGTGTCAAACACCAGGACATCCATTGGAGCCAAGTGTTTCAGAGTAACAGAACTCATTTGTCAAACACAAAAGTCCATTTCCTGTATAAAGCCGAATTAAGAATGCAAAAAACCCAACCAACCAACCGACCCACAGAAAACCACAAGAAGCCTGAGTGGCAATGCAGTCACTGTTGTTTGGTAACACTTCAGATAAGGGCGAGAAGGGTTAGAAGAGTTTATCTCACAAGAGTAGAACAAATGAGGAATGCCGCAATAGATCTTTGGCCTCTCAGAAAAATACTGATTTGTTAAGCTGACTTTTCCGACCAAGTTTCTGTGACTTTTCTGAAGTTAACTAGACACATGTTTGGAGTGCAATATATTAGAATGCATTAAATGATTTATGTAAGAGGTGGGAGAGAAACTTCAATGCTCAATGAAGTTGTATTCTGCTGCTTAAAATCCATCCCAGTATTTGACATTGATTCTTCTGCTTGACTTGATCAATATTTAAGCTAGTCAACTTTGACAGACATTTCATAATGTAGCTTCTGGCAATTGTTCTCCTTATCTATAATAAATTTTCCTGTATTTTACAGTTTAATTAGCTATCCAGAGTATCCTACCAGCTGAAAAACACTAAGACAAGCAGAATTTGACACTATGATTATTTATCAGTCAGTGTAATAAAGAATTAAGATGAGGTACGGATGATGTGAGTGTAATCATTCTGAGGATTTAAGGACAAAAGGAAGTTAAAATACATAATTAGGACAATATAAAAGAAGAGACACAGATCAAAGATAATTCTTTCCGGGCATCAATAAGTAAATTATCAAAATATGCACGTAATAAAAGAAACTCAGGCTGTAACAGTGCCAGAGCAGTCTAGGCATCTATGCAGAAAAGGGTCTTTTGAAAAAGGAGAGAGATTCTCTGGGTATTCCACCTCATGTCCGGTCTTCCAAAGCTAAAATAAGTTTCGCTGCCTTCATCTCCTATTAGCACTTCAAGTCAACAGAAACTCTCTTTTCTTGTGAAACTGGACCAACTTCCTAAATTTCAAGCAGTTAGGCCAGGACAAACAAACTGAAGGACTCAGTTTTTCATTAATGCAATTACAACTTCTCTTTCAGAGCCTGACAAGATTGTGTATCATCATTCACTGGGTGACTTTCCAGGGAAGCCAATTGAAAAAGTATTTTTAAATTTTTTTTTTTTACAAAAACATCACCTCAGCACACTAGACGTATGGGGTTTTTCTTTAGTCACTGCACCACATACGTGCAAGCCTTTAATAACATTTTCCAAGTCACTCTGAGGAGCACGAGCTGATGGTAAATAGCGTCAGATTTCATCTTTATTCGAGCAAGGGTGATTCACAGCAGATGCCTCATCACCGAGTCTTGGCAAAACACTGCTGGATCTGTATGTGTCCCGTTAGCGTTTTAAAGGTTTCAAAATATGAAATACCACACGGTAGAACTATGCAACGTGACAGCGCATGATCAATACTGTTAGGATATGTACTCCCTTTATTATCTCAGTTGTAACTACTAACTTCAAGGTGCACAACAGATTTCTTTGCATGTTAAATGTGTTTCTGTTTATTCTGCAAAAGAACACCTGATTAATTGCATTGCAGCCAAAGACTGAATTTCAATAAGACTGGATTTGTAAAAAAAACAAACAAAATTTTAGAGTCATCCAAGTGCATGCTTATATGACTAGCAAATAAAAGCTAAAGTATAAGAGAAGACATGGCATTTATTCAAAGGCATCACTGTTGAGCTAATTTTTTCAGCTCTAAGTAACTGATTTCAGTTGTTTTGAATCCTACATGAAAAAAAAAAAAAGTATACCATGCCATTCAGCTCTTATGAACAAACATTTACAGGTATCAAAACACTGAATAAGAATGATGGCTGTCTTAATATGCAGCATGACGTCAAATATTTCTCCCTTTACTAGAAACTATTGAAAAGGTGAGTTATTTGAAGGACATGCTGAAGAACAATACTTAAAAGATGTTTTTTCCTAAATATCAAGCAGACACACACACACACACCTTATTTTTTTTTAAGAACTTGTTCCCTATGACCATTTCTTAAAAGTTTATATTTGCTTGTTTTTAAAAATAGACTTCAGCAATCTTTTGCTGTATGATCATGAATATTTCAGAATACCCTTTGGAAATAGACGCTATTCTGAAAGAAAAAAAAAAAAATCTGAGACAAGGCCCAGAGCTGATGAAACAAAAGGAGAAAAAGAACTAAAAGAAAAAAAGGCAGAAGTCAATTTCAAGCACTTTTTGAAGTTGACTGATTTACTGATTTATTCAGTTGTGACTCTATGACAAAAATGTAGAGATGCAACAGCAACATGGGACACAATTGTGTCTTTCAGTCAGAAATCACAACCTTAGAAGTTATGAATCAATATAAATGGCAAAACTATTGACTTTTCTATTTTCCTTTCATTTGCAAGAGAAACAGTAATTAAAGTAAGCATAGCTTGACATACTGGTAAATAAATGCCTCCTCATTTTTGTATTATTTTGTATATCCAAACTGAAAAGAGTTCACTTCACAGGGCGATAATTTAAGAAATGTTTGAAGACTTCAGTTTTGATACACCAGTGAATTATAGAGCATAATTCCTTCTTCATAGTTGTATCATAGCAGCATGCATATTTAAAAAGTGCTGAAAACTGATTTTACTGAAACTAATGCTCCCTACTCTTTTATTCAGATTCTGTAATTCAGTGTGTTAGTGTATTTGGCCAAAGGGCAATTGGATATAATGAACCCGATTTCTTCCCTGCTCTTTTACTTGGGGTCTCATCGACAAGACATACGGGTCACATAAACATGAATTTCTGCTTGGATTAATTCAGTGTCAAAAGAGTCTTATGTGACTAGCACACACTTAACAGGTACTTCAATTAACACCATGGATTTTCACTGTCTTAATGAACGTAACTGTTTGCTAAGCATCTCATGCAATTTTCCTTTTACATCTTCATTCTACTTAGGTATAAAATCTCAAGGCTTGAAGATGTTTCTTGGAATCACAGAATGGTTTGGGTTGGAAGGGACCTTTGAAGGCCATCCAGTCCAACCCCCCTGCGAGGAGCAGGGACATCTCCAACCAGATCAGGTTGCTCAGAGCCTCATCCAACCTGGTCTTCTTCACCTTAGACAACACAGCAGCCTGACAGAACCACAGTACAGGGAATGGAGGACTTTCCCACCTCCAAGGGGGGACCAGCTATCTACTGCTTATTGCACCTACAGTTTAGTGCCCCTGTTCCACGGGTTTGCCTCTTTTTTTTTTTTTTTTTTTTTAAGCTACACTACAAAATTCAGATCATATAGTTACTTTTGTGGAACAAGGCATTCCTATTCTGTAATTTCACTGCATCATTACTGTAGTCCAGGACATAATGGTATTGCTACTAACATACCATCATGTGTTATACAGAGATGAGCCATCCAGCTTTACAACAAGGCCTGCAACCTTTAGAATCTTTATTAAAGTGACATTACTTACTTGCCTTTTCATCACCCTCTGTGGAGTCATTAAAATTAAGTTATTCTATTGTTTGACAACTTCATACAGTTAAGAATACACAGTTATAACCTTTTCCCTGGTCTCTTTTCTTCAATTATAATTTTCTTATAGCTCTGTGTCTTGATGTATTTCTCAAAATAATTGTCTAATTTGCACAATTCAAATTGCTGTGCTCTTTGACCTTGCTCCCTGCTCCATGGTAGGAACACACTTGATTCTCAATAATCATGCTGTGTTTATACTCTGAAGTGACAGAACTCAAATGTACACAAATGGCAATCAAATCCTTACAGAGTTTTTGAAACTATTTCTCAGTTTCCTAATTAATTCCCCTTCTTTGCTTGCACTCCCAGTTCTTCACCACCCACCGCCCCAGCAGCACACACGTTCCCTGACCCTCTCTCCCAGTACAGCATTAGATTCCTAATGAGGTGACAGTGTCAGTGTTCATTCAATCTTCCTCCCCCTAACATGCTGTCAACAAGATCATAAGTATGCGTTACTGAACAAATAATCAAGAACTTTTTCATGATTCCAGGCCCTCAAAAATAAATTAAATCCTTCACATGTGCATCTTCTACAGATAACCCACATTGCCCCAGTAACAGCCTGCTGCATCCTCATTCCCACTGGGGCCTACCCAGTATAGAAGTTCCTAATGGCTATAGTTACCGACAGCTGGTTTGCAATCTAAGCTGTGGCTCTTACCTTGAGTAACCATCTCTTGTTTACTTACACTTTGGTTTTACATCCTCAGTATTCAGTTAAGAGAAGCAAATAAAAAGTAGCCATTTCTACCTCCTGTATGAATTTGCGTGCCACGATGTTCTAGATGTACTGAAACATGCCACATTTTTATACTGAAAAAGCAGCAACTTGTTTTGAGGTATTAAGCTGAAATTTCTATACTACAGTAACATATCCACTTCTCACTTGTGAACAGGGAAACCAGAACCTTTCTGCAGACAAGCTAGCAATTAGAATGAAAGGTCAGGCACGTGTCTCAGTGGAACTCAGACTACAAAAAACGCGTGCGTTCTCTGACCTCGTATTGGTGGCACATCACAACAGTAATCAGTGTCTCCTTCAAAAGTAGCCACAGTTCAGAATTATTCTGAAGACAGACCTGAATAATTCATTTCATGGTACATAACTGAGAGACACTTCATCACAGTTTTGCAATGAAGTCCAGTTTTACTATTTGAAATACCAAAGCAATGCTTGTCATGAGCAATCCGACCGGGAGCGGGGTGGGAGGAGAACGATAACCCTGACAATTATACTTTAGTCATGCTATAAAATACAACACTCACTTCAACTACACAGCATTACTTGAATAATAAGCAATACTAGTAAAATCTGATCAAGGTATGGCTACATAACAGGAAAGCTTTCTGTTTTCAAGAGATGACCGTTTCCAGCTCTGTTTTCAATAACATGAACACAGGATTGTTTACATGACGGATAACATGGACCGTGCCACCCACAGGCTGGTTTCTGTGGGGTTTGGTTGGTTTGGTTTTTTGCTTGTTGGTTTTTATTTTATATTTACTGTGACTAACTAAGGAGTAAATATTGTTACCTATATAATCAATAGAAAACAAGGTCAGTAATACACTTCACACTTGCAGTACAATCAGTCCTATACTCTTTATTTTTACAGATTACCTTTGCTTCAGGTTTTCTCCAATACAAAATCTTGAATGGGTATTAGAATATGTAATGCAGCCATATCAGCAGAGAGAACAGCCTCACTCCGATCTTTCTGCAAAGCCCCCACTCTTCTAGAATCCTTTACACTGTGCCAGAAGGGTACCCAATTCTCAAAACAAAAAAAACCAAAAAAACAAACAAAAAAAAAAAAAGGTGTTCCAAGGAAGACCTCCTCTACTGCTGTCTTATTATTTGCACACCTATGGGGCACTTGCCAAGAACTGTTATTTTAGAAACACAATTTGGCTATATAAGTGTCCATTCAAATGACAATTAAAATTCTGCTAGAACAGCTCAAGAATCAGCTTAACCTCTGTTAATTTGTACATTTTTCTAGACTGTTGCATGGAAGTTTATCTAAGTGTTATTTAACTTCAGTTAAAATAACAGTCGTTTAAATAATTTACCTTATCTTGGTAGCAAAAAAAAAAGAAAAAAGAAAAAAAAAAAGAAAAGAAGAGATCAGTACCTCACGTCTTTTGATAAGGCAGCAATTTTCAGAAATTTAAGCTACTCATAGCTGCAAGCAATCACAGCGATATATTCAAGCACGTGATCAGTCTTTGTTGTATAATAAGATCCACAGAGATTGCTATTAGTCACAGATAATAATTTCAATGTCACAAAATCTGTGCTCAAAATAGTACCTCCCAAGGAAAAATTCCATTGCAAAGGCAATATGACTTTCCCCTGAAGTTGGGGAATAAGGGAGAAAAATTGAGAGCTTGCCCAGAATCATCTGATATTTAAGGAAAATTAGCAAAGCAATTGGAACCGTCTTCTAAATTATGTTGCAGATAAGCTACTGCAGCAGAGGCAAAATACCTGAAAAAATGAATATATTTACCATTTTATGTTAATTCAACTATCAAAGTATTGTTTTAAGCTCACCCAAAGTATTAATGTATTCTAGATTTTAGCCCTAACGAGTGAGATATTAATTTTATGGCTTAAATTTAGCAAAAACTTTAAGCAGGATACATTGGATAGTTCCACAGAAGAAAAATCAGGACATTAGACAGCAGGTTCATCACTTCCTAGCAACAAGAACAACTTGAGATGTGTAATCTTAGCTGTACTGTGCTCCTATCAGTATGCTTTAACGTGTGAAATCTCATTAGCAGTGAAGAACTACATGCTTCCCAGGGAGGAAAAGGCAGATTTAGTACTTGCTGCAGAGAACTAAAAAGAATACAAACAAGAACATTCCATCGCTGATCATTCTTAATCTGCCTAACTGAAGAAAACAGGTACAGAAAAGGGTGACTGAGCCATCATCAGTGGACTAGACTTCATCTAGTTGGAGATGTCCCTGCTCCTTGCAGGGGGGTTGGACTGGATGACCTTTAACGATCCCTTCCCACCCTAACTCTTCTACAATTCTGTGATTTTATGACCCATGTTACTTGATTAAAGAATGCAGAAGGGCATCTTAGCTCTCAGTTTCCAAGGCAGCGTAAGCTGTGCTTACTCACAGATTTTGTTTTTCTTTTAAATCCAAGAAAATTATCTAGATATATAATAAAAAGATAAACCAAAGGAGAACATGTTCTCTACAGAAGGTTAAAATCTGCTATTAGTATTAACCTGCATCTATGGCCAACTCACTTTCAAAGAGCTCTACATGATGCGTTACGAAACATTCTTCAAACAGAAAAAGCAAGTAAGCACAGACCAAACCAAACACTCTAACAGAATAGCTAGAGAGCACACGGACTTGATTCACTAGGTTATTTCTGAAACGTGATCATGTGCACATGATTACTTCGCTAGATTAAATAGAGCTTGGTTAAGCAAGATCACTTCAGGAACACATACTGCTCAAAACATTTTTATCAAAACAAATATACCTAGAAAAAGTGATGTTTTCACCTGAAACATTATGACAGCAGGGGCAGCATTTAAAAAAAAAAACCAAAACAAAACAAAAAAAAACCCGAATAGCTGACATCCACAGAGTTATCCATGCTGTTGTCACAGATTCAGACTAGTACATCTTGAACAACTGCATTTACCACTCGTGCCTTTAACCACAGAAAGAGGTGTCTAACTCACGAGAGCTATCAGTGTGTTTACTAGATAGGTGCATGCACATTCCCACTTAGTCCACAGGAGTGAGATGATGATCATCATCATCTCACCTCCTGATCATCCTCACCGGCAGACACGTTAGTTCACGTCTTGAAATGATCTAAGTATGTTCAACTTGATTCCTTTTGGATTAAATCAAAGCAGAAGGTGTGTTCAAGCAGCACACCTAATGTATGCTCATCACTGTAAGGTTTGTGAACCAGCAGGACCAGACTAGAATGATTTTCAAGTAAATATTCCCTTCCCACCCCAAATGCAAGGATATCATCTGCACCGTCTTCCTGCAGAGTTATGCCGACCGCACCACAATAGTTGCTAGTGGTCACACAGTCAAAGCTTGATTGTCTTCTGGAACATCTCCAGAACTGAATTTACTTGTTGGGAATTTTGGCACAATTTCCACAAAAAGCAAGCCTGCTTCTGCAGAACACTAAGCCCAGGATTCAGCCATCTGGATGGACTGCAGCAGTGCATCAACTGCTTTGGTGATGCTTTCACCAAAATACCCCAGTAATTAAACAACTCTTATATTGCCACAAGAAAAAATGCACAGTCTTGAAAAGGTTCTTAAACATAATTTTAATTTACAAGCATTTTTACCAATTAAAAAAAATGAAAATCTGGGCTTTTTTTTTTTCTTCCCATTGTTACCTCCAGAACAAAAAAAAAAAAAGGCTTCTTGTCACTTGAAAAAAATTTTGTTAGCTCTTGTCAGTAATGCAGGATTATTCATTCCTTTGAATTCAGCATATTTCTTAGGAGTTTCATCAAATGAACTTTTCAGAGATTTATCATGAGGATTTTTGATAGGTTTATAGTTACCAAAATAGTTCGTCTTATAGCTGGTGCTTGCTGTTGAAAGGCTGATATTTCAGTTTAAACAGGTCTATCAGTTCTAAAGTTTGGAACACAAATATCAGAATACAATTTTAAGATTCGTATTTTTGTACTTACTGGCTTTGCATAGGATTTCACAGCTTGAAAACAAGCATGGTAGTTGAATCGTGGATTGTGTATTCAGTATGCACTGTAAAATTGAAAAGAGAAAAAAAAAAAGATACTATAGCACAGGTTTTTTTTTCCAGAAGGAATAAGATACCTCTTGTACCCTAACCTCATTAATTACCTTAGGTGCTGTTACTTTAATCATTGGCGAAAGACATTCCAGCTGACTCTAGTCACACATGAACATTTCACTGTCAGTCATGGTGAAGAAAGTTTCAGAGAACTCTCTCATTGGTTCATCAGGTTTTTTTGGCATCAGAACTTAGTAGGAAACTAGACTATAATTGGAATTTTGAGTGCAGTAATCTACAAACATGGTTATCATTAATTTCCATGTACAGCTTGAACTCTTGTGTCCCTGTTTCCCAACTATTCCTACCTGACGTAACTGTTCTCTCTCCTCGTGGTGGGCTCTTGTCCTCTCAGCCTGTTCTTGCTGATCTGCCTACAGGAAAGAAAAAAAGAATTGCAAAGTATTGCTGTATTTGCAGGTCCAAAGATGAACATCTTTTAGATAAATCTCAAGTACTGTGCACATGATAATATATTTCATTTTTAGTATTTATTTACTTAACTTGATCGTGACAAAAGTCTACACCTATGGCATTCTTGGGCAGTAGTTATCTAAACACCAACCACCTCCACCCCAAAGCCCACCGGACATCATTAGACAGATTTAAAAAAAAAAAAAAAAAAAAAACAAACCCAAAAAAACCCCAAACCTCTACTTCAAAAATATTTAATTCTACAACAATCTGTCCTGCCTCACTCCTTCAGACTGCTGGCAGCACTGTTGTCACTGGGAGTGACGCTCTTTTATTCCCTGAGAGCTGATCTCTAGCACTTCATGTCATTTAGATGATAACTTAAAAGCCCCATTATGTTCAAAGCAGCAAATGCTTGAAGTTCTCATTTATTCTATGTTCTCAGAACAAAAAGTTATACAGGGTAAGAAAAATAAATTGAAAAGATATTTGTCATCTCAGTGTGTATTAATAACCGATCATGTATAATTTTGATTCCTCTTGATTTCTTAGTAAATAATAGCAAGCACCAAAAAAATACCTACAAACAAATGACAGAAACTATGAGTTTCTATGAAGAGGGAAGAAGTGGCAACACATTAGTGGAACCAACATGTTTTAAAGCTCGTGACGGCAAATTTCTGGGGAGAAAAAAAAACAAAAAAAGGCTGCTTCCAGTTGCAAATATAATCTCTGTACACTGACATAAATGCCTAGAAATCTCAACAGTCCAATGCTTTATTACTCTAGCTCTTAATTTTTTTAAAAAAAGATTCCACAAATATTTGTACTGAAACTGAGCCATCTTCCTATAACAAGTAATGTTACCTGTCTGATTATAATTTACAATTTTATAACCATCTAGCTTTACAACTCCACTGCTTAAATGCAAATATAAGCTAACAGCTTAAATTTTATGCAGCTTTTGAAAGCAACATCTTATCTCAGCCAATATAGAATTTCTGTACTGCAGTTTTATTTCATCTTCGTCTATATGCAGCATTGCTCAGTATTTTTCAGGGTGGTTTAGTATCTCGCCTCTGTCGAGTTGTATTTCATGGTTTTGGAAGAATTACAAGAAAACTCAAGAAGTGTATAGGCTTTAGGAATGGTTTAAGCTTTGTCTTTCTGAATGACTGCCTCATCGCACTCATCCTTTTCAAACAGAAATGTGTTCCACAAGAGAGGGGAGACTTTCATTAAAGCATACATTTTGTCTCTATGTTACTTAATGCTTCAAAACTATTTCAAATATTTAAATTTCTTCAATGTATTTAATGGAGAGAAACCATTTCCTTTATTTTGCTACTTTTGTCTCCTTAAAATAAGTATTGCTATTACTATGCTGCAGATCTCCCCTACATTGAAATTAAACTCAATGAAGCCAATTACATTTATTAATCCCACACTATTTTCATAATACTTGTAGCATCATTTGTTTTCTGATCTATGCTTGTCAAGTTTTTGAAGATATCGGACTGATTCCAAGCATGTTTCCTCTTCTTGCATTTATGCAGCTTTGTATCCCCCCAAATACATGAAAAATTACCCAGACTACAGAACTTTGTAATTCAATCTATACAATGCATAAAACCATTAAACAACTTACCCAAATATGTTGACTTCTTCCACTTTTCCCCCTTAACAACATCCTCAGCAAGCTCCCACTGATGTTCGCTTCTCTCCTTTTTAATCAATTATCCCTTCATCTGTACCCCAACGTCCCCCACATACTTAGCATCTTTTTTCCTTTCTGACCTTCGAAACGAGTCTTACGTAAGTAACTACTGAAAATCTCCTTATCCTACTTTCCTAATCACACAAGAGGTACCCCAAGAAGGCTGTAAGGACTTCAAATGTACTTAGTCTTTTGGTACGGGGTAGAACAGGTCTCTAGTTTCCCAGCAGTCATGCAAGCATGAAGCAACATGGAAGGACAGTGAACTACTTTGAAGCAACCCTTCTGCAAAAATGCTGAGAAGACATGTCTATTAACTAAGTTATAATCTGGATTGTCTTCCAAGAAAGAGAAGTCAATAAAAGGAAGTATATGATAACTGCCTAAATACATAATAGGTTGCTACAAAAAAAGGAGGTATGTATTCTTTTTGTGCATTATAGATACCAATGGGTGAAACAAGGCATGGCTTAAACAAGGGATTTTCTGTTTAGACATTGGGAAATACCTTCAAATGCCAAGGATAATCCAGTCCCACAGAACCTGGAAGTGCTGAAACTTTCATCCGATGTCTGCTTAGCCCCTAGCATTCAAATTCACTTTTGTATGCAATTGCGTGGTTCTAGGAATAGCAGCCTGAAATTTAGTCGCAAATGCATAATCAGTAATTGAAGTGTCTTTTTAGAGGAACAGTAAAATGCAAGACACAATAAAACAAATGTATAATGCTGTGAATACTTCATCTCAGTATAATAATGAAAATAAGCACATCAATTAACCTTCAGTCCAAGCACAAATGACTGTCCAGTGATGAGTCCTTTGTCAACAGGAAAAGCAAAGCACTATGTCCCGAAGTAAGCATCTTCCACAATTTGTAACAAATAGTTTAGTTATGATATCTTGTTTGTCATGTATACTCTCATATCACGTTAATTATAACAAACACCAGCCTTGACAGTTCTCACTTCACTAAACCTCCTTTCCAGCTCCAACGCATTTCCACCTAAAATGCTAAGCACTACCAATCCCGACCAAAGACAGCAACGGAATTTACAGTAAGAACACCACTTAAGTACAAATGTGCTTAAAATGGAGTCAAAGTAATTTACCCAGCTTACTGCAACAATCATTAAAAGCCACAGCTGTATGTACTAGAAGTGATTTGAAAGGTTTCTTTTTGGTAAATGCATTTTTGAAGAGTATACTCTTTATCATTTGTTGAAAAACCTGGAAAGTAAGATGGTGCAGCTTATTTATGGGCTACGCTCACAGATTATTTTTTTTTCTTTAACTGTATGAGTAATTCTTTGGCAATATGCCTTCAAAGTTAAAAGGATGAAAGTAAATTATGCGCAGAACAATTTAGCAAAGACTGCTCAAGCAGCACACAGCAATAAGAATCCACATTTAGAATTTTATTTGGTCTCAGGATTTTAAATTGTAGCAGATAACGATCTATTAGCTGCTGAATCTGTAGGTACTCTGCTGCTAAGTGCTTCATATAATGCCCCTTCCACAGACACTCTCCATGTTCACTTTTCCATTTAAGAGTTTAAAGAAAATTAAGCTCTACAGGTTCTTGTCAGACGATTTTAAATTCTAGACAGAACCAGCTTCCATATCGAGCATGTGATCATTTATTATAAGTCCACAGAGAAAAAAAGTCTGCGCAGTTTTCCACTGCTGCCCTCATTCTATCACTGAAACGCAAATCCACTTCAGGGCTTACATGAAAGAGGAATAGTAATAATTAAACAGTAGGAAACAGAAGAATGAAATCACTCCACTTGAACAAAAAAGATACACCATAGTAAGTGCTTCAGGGATACTAAACCATAATCCTGAGGGGAGATGTACTGGGTTACAGCCCAAGTTTGCTACATGTCGTGAGGCTCCTCAAAAACACAAATACCACTGGTTAGCTTGTCCCGTGCGCATTAGCAAAATGTAAGTCACCATACAACAAGGGATAAAAGGCTGCTCTTCCACAGGGTTTTGAGCAGCTGCTCACCCACAAAACACAGGACTGTGCTGCTTCTACACCACTACAGGAAAGCTGTAACAGGGCCAACATCACAGTGCAACCTGAGTGGAAGTACAGAATGATAAGGTCACTCTCAGCCACAAAGAGTAAATTGGCTAAGTGAAAAATAGACTCCTCACTAAGTTTAAAAGTCTAGAAAGTCTAGCTATCCATCCAAACAGACGTCTAAGAGACAACAGCAGCTGTCACGGATGGTCTCTCCTTAAAACTGTTGAAAGGGAGGAAAAATTAAGAATATTTATTCAACACGGAGAAAAAGTTTCCATTTTAAATCTATGCAGTAAAGGTTGAGGAAAGTGTATAATCATTTGAAGACTTTTTTAAAGAAATTAAGTAGAAAATTAGAGTTGTACATATTTAGTGGCAAGTCATTTAACAGTAAACACTGTTTTAAGTGACCAGTTATTACTGATCTTAAGACAGTAGAGATCTACTTATACCCTGTCAGAGGTCATTATAATAATGTTATAATGAGCCATCTGCAAACTTACCAAAACTTTTCCTTTTCTAGACCTATTTAGAAGCCTATTAACTCCTAGGAACCTGAAAGCTGTAAATTTCAGGAAGATAAGAGAATCCCAGAGTCTCTCACTTCTATAAAGCTAGCTGTACAGTCACACCATGACTGGAAGGGACAGGAGATCATTATGAAGCTCATGTACTTCATTGATGTACGTGGAATGCTTTGGTGGTCTCAGTCCAGTTGCTTGCATCATCTGTAATGCTAATTGGCTCCTGTCTTGGCAGATTCAAATGCATAAAAGCAATGGAGACTGAATTGCATTTCATTCATTTCGAAGGTAGAACATTTAAGCCTTTACAACCAGCTATGAAAGTTGTGTTACATTCTCTAATTTAAAGAACAAATCTGAAAAACCTAACATTGACGAATCATACATGTTCGTATTATTAGCTCTTCCTAAACAAATGATATTCACACAGAACAAGTTTTTTTTTTCCTCTTTTCCTTTCTTAGAGGCATTATTTGGAAGACTGATTAGAATACACCAAACTATCCTTGAGTCTGCAGAGCAAGGATGGGAGTGGGTACTGTAAGAGCAGCGAGAAGAGGGCTGTGTTCATACACAGGGAACAGGTGCTGCAGGAGTGGATTTTGCGCTTTAAGAGAAAAGAAGAGCAAGTCCACAGCAATGCAAAAAAGCAAGGCACCTCAGGGTGAGGAAAACAGAAGGTACTCAAGCCAGTTCAGCGTGAGATACGGACACAGAAAGTCTTGTCATGAACTTGGTCTGCACACTGTTTACAAGCCAAAGAAAAACAATGACAAACTCCTACAGTGCAAGGTCATGTCTGCGTACCTCCTTCCCTCTTGCACACCATGATTATGTCATTCTATTAAAACAATGTAGGATACAGTAGCTTTATGCAAAGTCTTGGATCAAACCAGTGCAAACTGCTTTCCAAGGGGCTTTATAAGCAATCTGAGTAATAGATGTTAGTTTAGACTTCATCAGCTTTAGAAGGACAACCATGGAAGTGACTCTATGTACCAATATAAAAAAAAAATAAAAAATAGCACACTTGCTTTTATTTACTTTCTGCAAAACATTCAGCTTAAGAGAACTGCACTTTTTTCACCCATAATAGCACCCAACCAATAATTACAACAGTCTATCTTCAAAAGCAAATGTAATTCAAAATAAAACCAAATAATGCCCTTACTGGCAGCTCTTTCTGTAGTCATTTCAGGAGAACGCAGTAAATACCTTTGGATCATCAGAACGTGATGAAGTTTTACATGTTCATTAAGAACATGACAAGGTTTTACAATATTCCCAAGTTAACAAATTTAATGTGTTACATTCTAACAATTGGTACTAAGAGAAAAGTTAAGTTCCCTGCTCTTCTCTTTTGCCATACAGGCACAGAGAAAATTTTATTTGTGATAAAATTCCAGTTTTCACAGGGGAAAAAAAAAAAAAAAAAAAAAAAAAAAAAAAAAAAAAAAAAAAAAAAAAAAAAAACCACAA
>WHYT01016793.1:0-30465 GCA_009806455.1 Tetrax tetrax
GTGGTGCAAGTCAAGGAGGTGCCTGCCTTTCTTGGAACGGCAAGTGCCGTTCTGGAACGGGTCACATCCGTACGCACACGGTGAAGGCATCGAGTGGTGGGGTCTGCTTGGCTTTAAAAGCCTGATCCAAGATACACTGAAAGGAGCGTGAGGCAGTTTCCGGAGGGCTTGAATTTGGAGTGGAAGTAACAGATAATGATTTAACTAGTTATTAACTTCAGGAGTGAGTATTCCCATTGATTTAATAGGCTTTGCTTCTGCATGTGCTTATAGTAAAGCACATCTAATGTAACGTGCTGAATCAGGGTCATTACTGCCTATTCATTCCTATAATATGAATAATTATTATTTTAGTTACTCCTTATGAGCAAAGGAAGACTTTTTTTTTTAATTTGATGTGGGAGATGATATATTTTTCAGATAATATGATAAAATGTGGGAGATCTTATTATTTTTCAGAATAATAAAAAAATCTGGTTATGACTGTGTAAAATCTTGCGATCTGATCATGGTGTATGTGTTTATATGTGGACTGCATGATTGATTCAGATAACTTTAGTGAAGTTTTGTCTATGTGAATGTAAATAGTGGTTTTCATTCAGTTTCGCTAAGTTTTTGTGTAGTTTCATCAGTTTCATCAGAAATAATCAAAGGCATTACCTAGGATGTGCATTTGCTTTGTAAGAATCAGTCATGTTGCAGGCAAGGTGAATTGTAGTTTAACTGGGATTTTGTAATACTGCTTTCTGCAGTCATGTGATAACAACAGAAGACATTAGTTTTTAAGAAGTGCAGGTTACTTCTAATGTCACACAGCTTGACTTAGTCATAGGTGAAATGTTAGTAAATGCATTCATATGTCCTGCTTTGGTCGTTAGATAGTTCTGGTGAATCTAGATGAGCATTGCATTTAAGTTTCTGGTTAGCTTTGAAAACTGATTTTTGATGATTTTACTGATCCTTCCTCTTGGAAGTAGCAAGTCCTATGCCTTCAGTAAGATTTTTTTTTTTTTTTTTTCATATGAAGAATTGTAAGTATGCGCCAAACCAATGTGTGCAAAGTATCAAAAAAGCAAAAGGGTTATTTAACATTTGAAGGGCAGATGTGACCACACTTTCTATTAAACCAGTGTGGCAATGCTTGGGAAGTGAACCTTTGCCAGCACATTTAGTTCCCTGGAAGTAACTTTGCCAGAGCAAAACATCTCTTAGATGGCAACCTGTCAAGATACTTTCTGTGCAGCCTGTGTGCACGCATGGAAGTTTGGCTTGAGTTTGATAGCCTATAATAACATGCTGAAGGCCCAAATACCTCATACTTCTCCAACAAAGAAGCCACTTCATAAAAGAAGACACAAATGTCCATTCTGGGTTTGAGTCGTTTTCTCCCCTTTCTCTGAGTGGTAAAAATAGGTTGAAACTTCAACAATTTTTTTTTTTATTGTCAGCAGCTACAGTCAGTTTTGTGCAACTGTGCTGAAGTGAGAACACTTTATTTAAAAACATCTAGACCCTTTGTAATTTATATTTTAAAGTGTGTCAGAGAATGTGTTTCGCATAACGGAGCCACTGCTGGGACGTTGACTCAGTGTTGACTGTGCGGAAAGGAGCCTGTTCAGTGATTCACCAGTTTTGGTACACTGCCTAAATTTACCCTTGTTTATGCTGCAAGAGTAAATGAGATCATAATACAAAGAAAGTTTCAAAAACTAACGACTGTATTGCATTTTGTAAGAATCTGCATGCATTATCTTTCTCTCAGGAATATATTTGAAGGCTTCGATAGATTAGGAGGCTCTGTAATGAGATGGGAATGTATTATTTTGAATGGATCTGGATTGATTTAGGCAGGCTTTGGCTTAATTATGTTTGAGACACTTTGGCTGTGACTAATAAGAAAATTGCATGTAATCTAAACTTTTAAGACCTAGAAATATACACTATTGTGCGTGAGCACTCAGGCTGCTTCTGCGATGTCAATACCCGTGTCTGTCAGAAAAAAGATGTATGCAGGAAATAAAATACCATTGGGCGACTGGCTAGGAGTTGGTCTGTGTTGTTGGAAAGCCTTTGCTGTAAACATTTTATCGTCCTCCATCTTATCAAGTCTGCCTTCAGCTGTTTCATAGGGATGTATTCTGCAAGTATTTTGTGATGCTTTCTGTAGTGCTTAATCTTAGGCAACAGTGCTAGGAAGGGGAGAGCGCGAAGCAATCTCTGAACAGATGTGCAAAACAGGGAACAGCAAAGAGTTTGATACAACAGCAATAATGTTATATTAGATTTATAATATATCAACAAGCTACATTTATGTACTGAAATTAGAAGAAGGATATCAAGGCAACAAAGACCTTGTCTAACTAGTTTCTCATGAAACACAATAAACTTTAAGGCCCAGGTCACAGTATTGTTTTAGATTTAATTTAGGTCACAGAATCCAGTTAGAGACTCTATCTATAATCAATAAGCTGGACTATAAATGAATGAACGCACGTATAAATGTTAGGAAGAATTGGCTAATAACAATAATAATTGTAGTACTCTGTGGATCTATGTGCTCTTTAATGTGCTTGGAAGTCTCTTGAGGTAGGTAACTGTTACTACTGTAACAGCTGTTCCCATTTTACAGGTAGGACAACTAAAGGAGAATGGATTAATGACACCCCACAGCTTCACAGGGGCTGACTTGGTGAAGTAGAGCCGACAACAAAGCTTACTTCCCCTTCAGCTACTACCCGAGTACTTCTCGATGTCAAAAGCCTATTAGTATCCTTGGTTGAGAACCTAGCAATATATTCTTTCTTGCTTGCCAGCTGCTTTTTATTCTATGTAACGAATTTTATCCTACATACAACTTACCACAGTATTAATGTACTCCATGCTTTAAAACAAAGTACGTCACTTTCACTTATTCCATTTGTTGTGTATCGTCTAGGCACATCTGAGCAGGTAGTGTTCCAGAAAACTCTTAGCTTCCTAGTATTTGAATCAACTACTGGTACCTAGACAATTAACAAACATTTGAATTAGAGGAGGTATACTGTATTGAATCAGGATTCAGTGCGTACCTCCTATGAAACCTCCGCTTAAAGAATGCGTCTTCAAGAGGGGATCCAGATGAGCCACCATAGCCATTTATTCTGTGTGAAGCAGAAGCATCCTAGATGCTCTTGGTCAAATGGGAAGTGTTTTGATTTAAGACATTGGCTGTATCCTGCAGATTTTTAAGGAATATCCTTTCATCCAGATGTAACTTCTCCCCATCCCTTCCTCCTTGCACTGTATGTATGTGCATGTATAAGGAGAGGAGGGGAGTTGTGATGTTCTTTGCTGCGATCTGCTTGTTTGCCTTCGTAGCAGTTTGACTTTGCCTTTACAACAGTAATTTTGTAACAGCTAAAATTGCTGTTAAATGCATCCTACTGTGGCACTCTTACTCCCCTTCCCAGCTGACCTTTGTTTTCACAGTCCCCTTGGTTTCTGTACGTACTTATAAAAAAGGTGCAAAATGTTGTGTCCCAACACGCTGCTGTCCCACGTTGCTGCTTTCCTTTCTTGTTCATCTGTGGCTGCCATGGGCTTACGGGGCATCCTGCTTTCATCAAGGGTGGCTTCTGTCGTGTCTGTTCTTTGGAAGTGCTTGTCTACGTGTACTGGATTTTTCACTACAAAATAGCTGCATAATGGAAAAAAATTGCAAAGAAAAGCTTAGTGCTTTGGTGTTGGGCTTTGAAATGTTGCAATAAAAGCTTAGAGTTTAGTCCCTCTCCCAGTGAATTCTATTGCCATAAGCTGTATCAAAGCAGTTCTCATCTCCTGCATATGGCTTGATTTAGAGAGTCAATTAAGAGGAAACATTAAAGAGATAGGGAGAAGGGGGGAAAAGGGGATCTGTGAGCAGCTAATTATTCACTTCAATAATTCAGTGGTTTTTACACTAATAGGTTGGAAAGTAAATAACCACTTCACATAGATGTAGTATTCCATTATTTATACACTGATGAAATTGGTGTTTAATTAAGACTAAAGCCTAAGACTTTAAACCCTTAACAAAACATGTTGCTCTGTCTAGTCAGTAAAGTACAATTGCCTGGTATTCCTAACCCAGAAGTGGATTACTCTGTGGTACAGAACACTGCTGTTACACAGAGCAGCATTTTAATGTCTGGAAAAGATAATGACAGCTTTATTAACTGTCATTTTTCTCTGTATTTAGAACTTTTGTCTCTAGTATTAGCTCTACTGATTAATTGTATGTATGTAATTGTGTGTACTGAGAAGAGGCAGGGATTGATGTCCTCTGTTCAGTGATGTCAAAAACCGGTAGTGATCTACGATTAGCCTTTTGAACTCGCCTGTAATGATTATGATGCTTGTGACTTAGTTGCTTTGTCAGCACACATCCATCTAACGGAGCAGAAATGTGATCCATGTTGGAATGTGAATACAATATCGTGGAAGCATTCCTGGAGGATGTGATTTTTGCCTCCATATTGATGGGGACACACACACAAAACCAAAAGGCCTATTTTCAAAAAGTCTTCAAAAGGACCTTGATTTTTCTGGGTAACAAGTAGCTTCAGTGTGCCTTTTACATGTTGATTCCCCGTAGTCTAGGTGAAGTTTATTTAAAGCCCACGCAGATGGGTCCTAAGTGAAATACCCAGTTTGGCCCTTGACTGCTTGTCCAACTCATCTGGGGCATGTGAATGTGTTTGTTTTTAAAAATCTCTGTTTTAGCAAAATCTCAGGGATTCCATCGGGTGAAATGGAGAGCAGTCCTTTGAAACTTTGCCAGTACCTTCAGGCCAGGATTAAGGCATGCATTTTTAACAGCAAAATTAATTAACTGTTAGAATAATTTACATATGGATGGAGTGGGTTTTTTTAAGTAAGGACTAGATGTCTTCCAGTCTAGCCAAAAATTACAGGCTTGGTAATGAAATTACTGGATGTAGTTCTGTAATCTGCATTGTGTTAGAAAGTTGGCTAGGTAGTAATAAGTCCATTCTGGCTTCATAACCGCTAAGATGGAAAAAAAAAAAAAGCTATCATTTGCACAGTGCAAGTTGTTGTCTGGTTTGAGGTGCTATTGAATTAGTTTCATCTGTGTATGTAGTGCAGTGATTTGTGCAAATCCAGAAACAGGAATAACCAGAAAAATTCCGAAAATAGCCTATTGTGTTGTAATTTTAACAATCTTGATTTGTACAATTGACAAAAATTGGCATGCCGCTTGCATGTTCTGTGGATATCTAATCAGAAAAGAAACTCCGGATCCCTTACAAAATGAAGGGAGAGAAAGAACCCTGATAATTATTAACGTGGGCTTCTCCTCATCTTTACCTCAGTACTTTTTATATGCCTGTTTATGAATTTTCAGGAAGCCTGGAGAACAGAAACATTCAAAAGAGCCTTCATCTTTGCAATGCATGCATCTGGCGGTTGTGGCATGTGGGGACCGGCTGGAAGAGACACTAATCATGCTGAAATCAGCAGTTCTCTTCAGCAACAGAAGGCTCTGTTTTCACATTTTTGCTGAGGATTCCCTTAAACCTGAATTTGAGAAGAAGGTGAGTTTCTTTGTCATTTGGTAAATATTAAATAAATGAGTTAGTTATAAGTCACAAATCTCTGAGTAAAATTATGTTGACATCAAGAAGTAGCAACTTAAGTGCATTTTTTTACTGTACGTGGTTTATAAATTCCTTATGTGGCATATTTTTTTTTTAAAAAGCTATATAACCTGTAGTGTCTAATTCCTCCCCCCATGTCTTTCAGTTAAAGGAATGGCCTTCCTCATATACAAAGAAGTTTGAATACAACATTTACCCAATAACCTTCTCAGTAGGAAATGCTCAGGAATGGAAAAAGTTATTCAAACCATGTGCTGCCCAGCGCCTTTTTCTTCCGGTAAGGCACCTGGATTTCTGAATAGGAAAAGGTTAACTCCACAGAAAGGAAGTTTTGTTGGTGTAGTATTAAAACCATTTTCAGGCTGAAACATCTGCTTAAAGATATTTTAGTCTATGCTTTAGCCACTTAAAAAAAAAAAGAAAGAAACAACCACCAAAAAAACCCCAAAATAGAAATCTAGCCTCGCTTTTTCTCCTGCTAACAAAGGATGTGTGTTTCTTATTTGCCTCTACTTCCATTAGCCTCTTGGACTCTTAAGACTCGGTGCGAGAGCTCTTTCAGGGCAGATGCTGCATGCCTTCCATAAATAACATTCTTTTCAGCGTGCAGTCATCATATCCTCTTTACCCACTATCTCCCTTTCCATATGTTAGCCCTTGGACTGATGTTTCCAGCAATCTCTTTTCCCTGCATTTCATTTCTTTTTCCAAGACTGTCAGATTTGCCCTTGGGGTAATAATTCTAGCGTACTCAAAGCCAGGTTTCATGCAAGAGCTCTGTCTATCCTGGGATCTCCAGCTTCACTGAAAATTTGTGTTCTTTGCTGTATAATACTTAGTGTTATAAACTTGGAAAATATTTAAGGTTGCTGGAGAGAAAGGAAGTGTTGCATGTGCAGAAATATCAGAAATTGAGAGAACTTTTGTAAAAAGCATTTTCCGTGAATTGAGAACATCTACCAAAAATATCTTGTGCATTGCTGTTGATTGGGGTGACTCCAATAAAGTGACATGCTATTCACAAGATCCAGATTTCTTCGTTGCTGTCTTACGAGAAATGGGGGACACACAAAGAAATCTTTACTTTCTCAGATGGAAATAATCAGGAGACAGCTGCACGTCCAGATACGTAGGCTATGAATACATATGTGAGAAAATATGTGCTGTCAGCAGTTCTGTTTATCTGCCATTTAGGGGTAGACTATTAAATGCACAAAGGCCAGATGGGCTGAAAGTAACTCCAGCTTCAGCAGGGATTCTCTCTTCCCTGAGTAAATATTTGTATCACCTGGAAAATAATCCCTAAGTGTTAGCTTGTTCAATATAGATTGTAAGGATATACTCAAATGGGATTGTTTTCACTGGGTAAGCACAATTCTCTGTTCTTCCTATTTCTGTGGCATTTTTTGTCATTTTGGTAGACTCTCATAATAGAAACAGTTTCACTTTTATTTGTCGTCACCCTTCTGATGACAGAAAAGGTTATGTATTCATACTGATTCCGTTAAGCTGGGCAGTGCTTTTTTGGTTCCTTTTTTTTTTGTCACTGGAATGTTGCCGAAGTTCTCCAGTAACTTCTTGTAAGGAATCTTAGGCTGTTGCATGTTGTCTCAGCAAAACTAGAAGACAGCTTGAACTGTAAACGTTTGTTTCTCTTGGAGCAGTTGCAAAATATTGTGTGTGGTCAGACTGAGGTTCGTAGCTTTGAATAGGTGTGGTTGTCCAAGAGTAGTTACAGCTGGCACTAAGTTGATATAGATACAGTAAAGAAAACAAGTTGTAGTAGTAGCCAAGGTAGCAAGTGGCCAGTTGGACTTTTGGTACTCAAGTTTGCAGCCTGGCAGAACCTTGGGCTGTTTCTGTCTAATTTCAGGCACCATTATTTTTATCAGTTCTTGATAAGGAGGTTCTGATGTCCCCTTTGAATGAGATAACGCTGTAGAAATCCCGTCTGCACACAGTGTTTCTAGTGTTACTGTTTAGAGAACTATTTTGACTTGTATTTTAAATACATACCGGCAGGATGTCAGTATCCTTTTTTCCTTATCCTTCCCCATCCTAAGCATTTTCCCCCTGCAGTGGCATAAACTGTGACTGGATTTAAGGAGGACCCCAGGAGAGCAGTAGTTGAGTTTATCAGCTGTTTATCCCTCAGTTGTGGAAATTGTCTTGCTCCTGATAATGCTAAGCCTGAATGGAATTTGAGTCTTTAATTCACAAGTGCTTCTCCTGCCAAAGAAATCTCTCTCCTGCAGCACCAGCAGGCATGTGAAAGTGGACAGAAGGGATGTGTTATGGGAAAATTGTGTAAGAATCTTTCAGTAGGTTTACTTACTGATAAAACTAGAGCTATGGGATGTAATCCTTCAGCTTGTAGTAATTAATTGTTTTGTCCCGCGTAACAGCTTGATGTATATACATTGAATCTTGGGTTACTAAAATACTAAGGAAGATAATATGGCTTCCTACATTTTACGGAGGTGTTGTGTGACATCTGATCACATTCGCTACATGTATGCAGGGAAAGTAGATCCAGCCTCCGTGTAATCTCACAAGTCTCAGTCTCTTGCTGCAGTCTACTACAATCAAACCATCAAAGGGACTTGTGAAGGCAGAATAAGGAAGACAGGGATCGTGACATGGGCACAAAATGAAACTTTAAAAATAAGCTGGAAGGGTAGTGCTCTCAGCAATCGCTTAAAACTGTTTTGTAATGCTGACGTGGATGTTAAGACACCAGGTGAAAAACTCTCTTCTGGTCTCACGGATGTTGCATACCACGGAGCCGGCTTGCAGCTGTCTCTGTGTTGCTGTTTTGGAGCTACCAAAATGACCAGCTGAAGTATGAAATGCTCTAGGGATTTTTGCATGAGTTCTAATAGTAACTAACATTTAGAACCCTACTCAAAACACCTAATCTACTAAAGAGCTTTTAAGATAAATTAGCAATATCCCTGTACTGTAGATGTGCTCTTGAGTATGCTGAAGTATCCAACCCAGTGGATCAGGGACAGCACTGGAATAGATGCCAAGACCTTATCTAGACAAAAGTCTCTGTCTCTGTTGTAACACGAGTTAACTGCCTACTACATTATCATCAAGTTTTGTGATTTGTCCCTACTTTTGGATAAAGCTCTGACAAACTGCCACGCTAGCCGTTTTGAACCATTAGGTAAAGCAGCTTCACCATACACCAGTATGTGTTTACACAGTCGTGTGTTATTACTTGCCAGCCTTGCTAACACAGGGAGAATCTACGGAGACAGAAGTTGTGAAATCAAATTACAGATAATTGAGTATTTAAGTGAAGTGTCAGGCTAAATATAGCAAGTTCTGTGCAGAACTTTTTGACAGATTTACTAAGAATGCTCTATAAAGCTGCAAAAAAAAAAAAAAAATCACACCTCTTTTAAGCTGTAAGTGCCTGCAGAGCGAGGAATAAGACAAGCACAGTCAAGCCATATTCCTGATCGTTCGTTTCAAAAATCACAGCCTGTCAGGTACGTCTACATGGTTTGTGCTAGCAAGCATGAACTCACACTGCCAGATGCAGTCTTGGGTTGCCTATGCTGCAGGTCAGATGCATGTCATTTTTAACCTGCAGTCCTGTCCCTCTGGTTGGCCCTCCTGGCAGGCTCAGGCAGAGCGAGCTGGAGCTGGGTCTCTTGTACCACAGGCTTGCCTCGTGGTACTCAGCTGCTTTCAGCCTTGAAAATCAGCAGAATCGAAAATACATCCTCTCCTCTTGTATGCTTTTTGAATAAGTAAAAGCTAAATATTATTTTAAGGGCTGTGTAAAGCCTAAATTTTTTTTTTTAAAACTGTGTTTAGTTTAGGAACAGTGTTTGGGAACAGAGCTACCTGAAACCTATGGGACATTGGGAATGCTGGAGTTATTTAAAAGGAGTTTATCCCCAGTGTGACTCCAGTGAAATCCCAGGAGCTATGCAAGGAACAGTTACAGCTGCAATTTCAGAAATTAAATTCCCCTACCCAAAGGTGAAGTTAAGTGCACAGCCAGAAGGGGATGTGATCAGTTCAAACTGACATGCGTAGGTTTTAAATATGTCTTAACACTTCACACGTGAAAGGGAAAAGTGTGAAGGGCTTAAAGGAACTGGCATGGCTTTTCTTTTAGCCTGCCAGGTGTCATTGCAGGGCAACACCTCGGGCACAGGAAAGGGAAGAATCTTTTGACAAACCAGAAAGGAGAGCGTATGAATCCTGAGTGGAGGGATACGGGCAGAAAGCGTGGGGTCAAATGCTGGTAGGCACCCGCTTCACAAAGAACTGAAATACTTGCTTGAATCCACTTGTATATAGGAAAATGATTGCGGTCCATTGACTTCCACAGACTTAAATATATGCGTATGTTTACAGTTGCTGAAAGAACAGTTTTCTGCTGGAAGAAGCAGTGCCCAGGCTGTCACTTATGCTCGGGAGCAGTGTCTGTATGCACCCATTAAACTTCTCCCTTAACCCTCTGCTGGAAAATGCCTGAACTTTCTCTACCAGGGCACCTTCAGGAAAAATATTATGTGTGGTCTACAGTGTGCTGTGGATCTCTCAGGCAAAATCTAGTAGCTTCTGCTCTGTTTATATTCATGTGTTGCCACTTGTCTCAGGATAAATTTTGGGGCAATTTATAAAAAATATTTTTATATTTTGATTTTATGTGACCTCATATAGTAGATGCCATTGAATTAGAGTTTCTAGGTGCTACAGAACAATATGCAATATCCAGGATATCCTTAAGCTGAAAAACCTTTTATTCTTTTCAACTATCTGTCTTCTGTTGATTTTAAAGTAGCTGTCTTTTTTTTACTTTTGGACTCCAGGATACTTAATGTTTGCAAATATTTGCCTCTTCAGTGTGTTACTGAACTATTTGTGTCACTCATTTATTGATACTTCCACATGCTGTTTTGTATTTTTTTGTGAGAAAATGGTGTGTTGCTATAACCTTCCATCCAGCAAGGTGATCTGGATTGTGTTGGACTTGTTTACGTGGAATCTCTTGTAAGCGTAACTTTTTGTTTAAAATGTAGAGACGCTTGACTTCGGCTTGTCCTGCTGTGTAGGAAGAACATATAGTTATCACAGAAATACAGGTGAGGGATTTGTTAAACTTGGCTAAATATCAATCTGAATCCCAAAGTGTTTAGTCAGGTGAAAAATCTCATTTAAGTCCATACTCGGGGATTTGGCTTCTTAGTGGATGCCAGTTGAGCGTGCTTAAAGGTATTCCCCCCTCCGCCCCTTGTTCAAAATCTTAATGTTGTTCACTCTTTCACAGGAAATCTTCAGTCACAATACATTTGGTCAACTTTAGCTAATGCTATTTATTACTCAACAAACGTGCTTACAAATAGCTGGTGCAAGCATCAAGGGAATTTTCTTGAACTGTGAAAGCGCTATATAATTTGCCCTGCTAAAATGAGGAGCATGTAAAGATTTGGATAGCCACAAGGGGGAACATTGTCAACAAGAATAAATTAAGTAACCTGGATCTAATTTACAGTTTACAGCCTTCTGACTTGACTGACTTTACTGTGGTTATTCCTGATACAGAGTCCGATAACAGAGATCAGAGTCTGACCTGATAAGTTTTAACGTGACATTTCTATTAACGAAGCAAATTTTGTCCTTCAGGAGGATGTGTAGACATTTCTGTGATTGATAGGGTTTTCTTAATTAATGCAAAACATTTGTATATATTAATACTGAATATAAGTCTCCTAGGAGCACAAGGTTGCAATAGGAAAAAACAGAAAGGCGTAAGGAAACGTGATACCAAACGGAGATGAAAAGTTCTCAGTTGTACTACCTCAGCCTTTCTGTCTGTGGGGGAAGCTATATGTTTCACCACTTACACATCTTGAAAAGAACTAGCAAAGCTATGTAAATATCTATTCTTTGCATTTTATTTCTGAACTGATACTAAATAGGCCTTGCAGGGTTTTTCTGAGAGCTTAGTGAATTACTGCTCTGTGTGAAGATTAGAATCCAGCTTCTGTGGTCTGGTAGCTGTTTTGCTGTGCAGTTTGGGGAAAAAAAAAACAAAAACAACCAAACAAAAAAAAACCACCCCAAAAAACAGCAAGCCAATAACCTGATAACTGTTGTTCCTGTGTGTAATTACATTTAGCTGATAAATCAATAATCTCTTTCAAATTACCAGTTTAAAATAAAAGTACCTTTTGCTGATAATCTTCCTTTTTGTTGTCTACCTGGTTTCTTTTTCATCTCTTCCTCTCTTCGCTGTGCAAACCCAAAAGGTCATTTTAAAGGATGTGGATTCCCTCCTTTATGTGGACACTGATGTTCTCTTCCTGAGGCCCATCGATGACATCTGGCACATCCTGAAAGAGTTCAACTCAACACAGCTAGCTGCTATGGCCCCAGAACATGAAATACCAAAGATTGGTTGGTATAGTCGATTCGCGCGTCACCCTTATTATGGGACAACTGGAGTCAATTCTGGAGTGATGCTAATGAATTTAACACGGATACGGAACACTCAGTTCAAGGTGAGAAGAAATACAGCTGTTGCAGAAACTAACTATTTATGTATTTTTCACTTCTTGTAAAACTTAGTATAAAGTGATGTAAAGTTTGTAATATAAAGAATCTGAAAAATAGAGATTATATATTTGGATATTAAAATAAATTGTAGTGAAAATGATTATTAAAACAAATGAAACTTCCTCAAGAGGCTGGAGCACTGAGAACTTGCAGATGAAGTCTGTTAGCAATAGTAAAAATGGCTTCTTCAGTGTTTCGCTTTCTCTTGAAAGATACGTGAGAGAATAAGCTCAAGGATCTTCAGTGCAGTCACTGTATATTTTTTTTTAAGTTGGGAAGCTGGATGTAAATATCCAGAGAAACTGGTAATTTTTTACGTCTGTTGTAAATAGAATTTTGTATCCTGCTGCAGATAAAGTGACTCCATGAATTGACACAAATGAGAACGGAACATTTTCCCTGGCATCTGACATCTCCTATCTTTTGTGAAAGACCTGACTTGTAAAATCTGTTCGTTTCATTGAGCACATATTCTCCAATCTCTTTTAAAAACTTTATTTACCCAAAGGGGTCTTGGTCCTCAGTCAAGGCCGGAGGTTTCCTATACTGCCTACAGGAACAGCTTGAGCATAAAAAGTCCTTGCTCTCAATATCATAATTCCCAGGGTAGGTCATTTTTAGTCTGCATTTTTCCTCAATTTTCACCTTACCCCCCTGCATTTTTGCATTTTTCCGCTTTTTCTTCCTCCTGTTGCTCAGAATAGGAAGATTGTGAATAGCAGGAGCTGACATCACAGCTAGACGCAGGAGACCTTGCTTTCCTGTTTAGGTAAACAAGAGCAGAGTCAACTCTGCTGTGCCAACCCCATCCAGGTTTAACACTTCCTGGCAGTTCTTCATTTTCCATCCAGGTATCTGACGTGGCTTAGCAGACTTAAAAATGTGTGGGTGCCACACTCAGTCCTCTGTCACATCACTGTTCGCAGCGTTAACCCATTGCTTCTTTTTTTCTGCCCTGCAGAACAGCATGATACCGAGTGGTTTGACGTGGGAGGAAATGTTATATCCGTTATACCAAAAGTACAAAAATTACATTACGTGGGGAGACCAGGATTTACTAAATATAATTTTTTACTTTAACCCAGGTGAGTAATGATCTTGGAGTAATGATTATCTGAATTAAGATAATTTCTTGAAAGTAAAAAAAAAAAAAAATTAAGTTTAATTTATTTTTTTAAAAGTGCTATTTGTTAGTTATAATATGCATAATGTACTCTGGCATGAAGTTAATGTGTAAATGCGCCTAGGATTTACAACCTGTGAAAATACTCCTGAAAGTGGTGGAGGTAGTGGGGCTCAGACTTGGTTCTGCTGAATATGTAAACCTGTTTTCTGGAGATGCTGAGGAAAAAAAGGAAGTATAACATTAATTATCAAAAGCAGGAATAAAGTGCAAGTCATATACATCCTTAAGAGTATCACTGGACCAGGGCATAGCTGAAAAATACTTTGTTTCAGAAGTTTATCTGAATGTGAAATTGCCAAACTTCCTTCAAAGCTATGCTCTATTTTTCTGAAGTTCAGCTGAATTCTGATATTTATGCACGTGAGTAACAAAGCTAATATAAACAGAACACTGACTCAGCCATTGAAATATCTCCCCTGAAACTTGTTGCCCTCCCTACTTTCTCTCCTTCACTAAAAGATAATTTTTGAAAAAGATGCTTCCAGATTCTCAGCTGAACGACCCGTCCTCAGCGGGTACCAGGATGATGTCACCTATATTCTGCTGCTTCTCTCTCAAAACCTGGTTCTCAGAGAACAGATGACCGTGTGGACCACTGTGACTAATAAGCGTGTACTTGTCAGCCCAGCAAAATGTCGTATCCGATTCCTGCCTGTTACTCTTGCACAATGCCTCTGTAAACAACTTGGAACATTTTTGGTTTGTCCTTCATTTCCTCTTGAATTGGAGTCGCACTCACATGAGCGCCTGTTTCCAAGGAACGGGCAAGTTTAGGGATCCTCATTTTAAAAGGGTGTGACTTTTTCCACAAGTGCTGAGAAAGTTTATGGAAATTCAGTCTCTTGGAAGTATTTTGCATTGGTCATAAAGAAATTACTCCAGGCACTCCCAAAACCAGCAACATCTGAGAAATACAAGGATGACAAAATTGTAGCATAGTATGTGCTTCCCAAAGAAGCTGAGAACCATTCACAGCTGAGTGTCCATTCTTATTTGCTTTTCCTTGTTTCCTATGTGACCTTGTATTCCCTCAAGTGATCTTAAGAAGAGAATAAGTTTGGATTTATCTTTATTTATTCTCTTCCTTTTTCTTTTTCTCTAAGGAATCATAGGGTAGGTAATTGGATATACCCAAATCCAGGCAAATAAAAGGAGAGAGCAAAAGCAAAGCAATAAGACAACATCTGTTTACTGCAGACAGATGTCCGACGTCAGTGTCCCTGGTACACCGTGTATTACCCTCAATCCTAGGGAAAAAAATAAAGTGGAAGAAATCTTCATTATGAAATCATAAATTATTTTTTTTTTAAAAAGATAATATTATAGGAATAGGGTCTACTGGAGGAAGAAAAAGATGAAACCAGATTAGTTGTGAAGTCAAACTCAAGCTGATAAGTGTGGAGGAAAAAAAACAAAGATTGCAAAAATATTTTAATTCTGTGATGAGAGCATTCTCTATCAAATCCACATGTTGAGATTCTTTTCTGCACCGTAGTCTGTCTTTTTCTTGTAACTGGTAAAAAATTTTTTACAAATTACGTAACATGAGACTGCACAAGAAAAGAAAACAAAAGAACTAGATACAACTAAAACAGAAAATGAGACTTTCCTGAGGGTTTTAAACCACTGGATTGTTGAGACTGGCCTAGGAAGGAATCAGTCAAGACTGCTGCAGATGGCTTTTTATAGATTCGGTGCATTGGCTTAAAAACACACAGAACTGTTACCCGGGGCCTGAAGAGATGCACCCTTTTTCCCCTCTCCGGAGGCTGTTTGATGATTGATGGATCTGAGGGCTCACAGAGCAGATAGAGTTTGAGTCCAGCTGTGAGAGCAAAAATTGCGCAAGGGCGTCACAGTGAGAAGATGATCAAGTATACTCAAGAGACATCGTACAAAAGCTGATAAGCACCTGATGACATCCTCTCTCCATAGTGACCTGCTGGTGAGCTGTACTTGCAAACGTCTGTTCAGGGTTACCCAGAGGATCCCCGTTAACCCTAACGTGGTTTGGATCAGGCCTTGCAGCTCTTCCTATCCTTTCGGCAACACTGGGGAGCAATTCTGAACGTGCGATAGGTCAGGCTGAATGGAAACCACCGACAATCTACCCTTTCTTGAGCAGTCTCCTGCTAGAGAGGGCTTGAGGGAAGAAATGTTTCAGAAACTTTTTCTCCTGCTTCTTCAAGAACCACACAGGACCAGCTGCAGACTTCTGGGAAGCTAAGAAAGGCCAAGTGAAGAATTTAACCTTCAGTGCTTCTGACGTGACCTGCTGGCATACTGCAACGATTCATTGTACTCCATTTCTGAAGCAAAAAGGTCACAGGGACTGACATGATTAATTATAAGCATATTGCAAGTACTGGGGGTGCATGCAGAAAGTTTAGGGGAAAAAAAAAAAGAATCGGTACGGGAAAGGAGGTTACAAGCCCTTTTGAGAAATTAGACTCTCTTTAAATAACCTGGACCTGTGAAATTAATGGATGTCAACTCTTAAAAGGACTGTGCGTAAAATACAGTACCTCTTACCTTCTGCTGTATCTCCTGGTAACAAATTGTCGTAGTCTCAGTGAAAGCTTCAGCAGCAAACATTGTGTATACTTTGCAAGCTTTCCTGTGCTGTCTCCAGGAGGATTCAGGATCTTGCATAACCCTCGCTGCTCTGTGCATGCTTCCCTGATCGTTTCTGTAATTCCGGAAACGTCTTACTAGGGCAGAGGACCCTGGATAGTGCCACCTGGTGCGTACTCTGGGTTAGATTCTGTCATTTTTTAGCTTTGTAAAATGCTCTCTTGGTTTATATTTGCACCCAGCCTTTGTGTTGCCCTCTCTTTCTGTTAGCTCAGGCCTAACAGTGCTGAGATACGGATAGTCATGCCCTGAGGAAAGGAAACTTCTGTGTCTAGCTCCTGCTTGGATATTTGCACAAGAAGTAACTGATTTTTTTTTTCCTGATTGTCAGTCCCAGCTTTTTCACAGAAACATGATTTAATTTGTTGTAACTCTTGTTTGACGTGTCTTTTTTTTTCTCCCCTCCCCTGACCGGCACCGGCAGAGTGTCTCTATGTGTTTCCGTGCCAGTGGAACTACCGGCCCGATCACTGTATGTACGGAAGCAACTGTAAAGGTGCAGAAGAAGAAGGTGTCTCTATTCTGCATGGAAATAGAGGTGTCTACCATGATGACAAACAGCCGACATTCAAGGCGCTCTATGAAGTGATACGTGATGTAAGTGTTCCGTCTCGACAGAGGCGGTGCTTTAATTTCAGTGTCACCGGTCACTCAGGCGGCTGTTCCAGCAGATCAGGCTGAGCGCGTACCCGTCAGACACAAAACAACAAAGTTGCTTTGGCCTCTCCTGTCTTACTGCATTGTGTATTTGAGATGATTTAAATGATCCTCCTTCGTATTATAGTAAACTTCTAATTAAAAAGGCTGATAAACTTCCAAAATGCCATTTTGTAACTAATGAAAACTAATTATTCTTTTTTCTCTTGTTTAGTTTCCGTTTGAAGACAATCTCTTCCAGTCTTTGTACTACCCGCTGCAGTCTAAATTTCTGGATACAGTGCACACTTTATGTGGGAGAATTCCACAAGTATTTTTGAAGCAAATTGAGAAAACTATGAAGAAGGTGTATGAAAATCGTGTCATTGTCTACCTAGGGGCCAATCACAGATACTAAATGTAGCTATGTTTTTATGCAGAGTGTTTAATTCTTACAGAGTGTTTAATTCTTACATCTAGATCTCATGAAGCATATAAATGAAAAATATTACCTCTTTCACTGAAAATCAGAACTAAAATATTTTCCATATCCAATTTCCTAATATCCCCTGAAATTGCAAAAACAGAGAAGATCCTAGAAGTCTGTGTAAACTGTCCTTTCTTAGGGCTTTTGTTCCCTTCTTAAGTTTCTCTAGGTTTTAACAGTGATGATTGTCACTTTTATTTGATGAGTTTAGTTTAAGAACAGCTGTATTCATGGTACTTTTTTCAAGTTGTGCAAAAGCTTTTACTGATCTCAGGCTTAACAAAGAAGTTACAGTTTGAGCTACATAATATATATAATATAACTCTTGATAGGGCAAATATTCCTGTCAGGAGAATACTGAATTACAGAAAATATCTCTCTTGTGATAGGATGAGTTAAAATTTACTGTAGTAAAGAGTAAGTATTTGCTTAGAATTGCACTTCTGTCTGAAGGTGTATTACCTGCTATTCTTCACATGTAGGACCTAAGATTTCTCCTACTTAACAGGATCAGGGGAATAGAAGTGCCTGTTCAATTTGTATCTTACAGCACTTTTTATCTAGTGATTGACATTTTTCCTCTCTGCTCTTCAGTGGTTTTGTGAGGGCTTCTCATGAAGGAATTGGAAGGAAAATAATTACAGCATAAATAGGAAAACAGTGTACAAGGAATGGGAGGTGGATGCAGTGGAAGCTGTGGCACAGCTATTGGAGAACAGAAAGGGAATTCTTTCTTGCATGGAGTACAGCCATGGTCTTCCCCTCCACTATCTTCTTAAGAATGTATTCCCTAACTTGGTAATACTAATTACATTAGACACAGTCCAGTAATACTGTGAATGAAGAGTACAAAACTAGGTACTATTGATCTCTTTTCCTCTTTAATTAATCCTCTTTAATTGCTATCTATCTACTCAACAGTGGTATGCCACCAAGAACCGTTCTTCCATCCCTGTGTTGGGAGTTTGAGAATGCTGCCTCTCACCCCCCTTTGCTGCTTAGCCAGAAACGTGGGGCACAGAAATGTATTTCTGCCTGGCACTTCGTTCCTGGAAGCTCAGAGTTATATGCTAGGATCATAACGAATGGCCTCAAAGTGAAAGAGGATACAAGATGGCTTTGATGTTTATTTAAAATATTTCACTTAGGTTAGATTTTGGAAGTATGATCATCTTAGGATATGCACAAACCAGAGCTTATTAAAACTGCCAGGAGCTGAAAGGTGCTTGGGACAAGGCACTGTGGAACTGGAAGTGAGGATGCTCGTCCAGAGCAGTGACAGGAGCAGACTCCCAGAGGGCATTCTCTAAGAGTAAGCCTTGAGGGGTGTGTGTAGGTGAGTGCTTAAAGGGAACAGCAGAGAAAATGATCTTACTTTCAAAGTCTGTTCAGAAAAAAAACAACTTAGCCATTACTTGGAACTACTCAGTTTTATATCTAATGGCAAAGTAGGAGAGCGGTGAGGAGGATGAAATACATGAAGCTTTTCTCTAATGAAAGGAAAACTGATCCAGATTGTACATCTTGTGCATGTAACATACATTTATAGAGATAAATATTTGGGGTATGTGGGTGAGGGAAAGGATATGTTTCCTAAGTTAAAAAGTAGGATTTCTGAAGAATTGTCATTTTGGGGGTTTCTACCCTGTCCAGTCAGGACTGATGCACAGTTTCATAAGGAAACAGACTCCAAGAGAAAGACCTTTTATCTTGCACATTCCTCTCTCCTCGTGTGGCAGCTCGTGAGAGGAAGGAAAACGCAGGCTTTGCTGGCATCCCAGGCTGCCAGATAAACAGGCTGTACACAGGATGAAGTGCCAGCAAACTTTTCCCAAACACTAGAGTGTGAAAATGTCTGTGACACATCCGTAAGCCTGCTGTGTGAGTGACACAACATGGCAGACAGCATCACTACGAGTCATCCGCAAAAAGGAGGTGTTAAGACAGGGGCTGGGAATAAGGGGCGTACGGTCTTGGTCCTAGCAATTTCGCTGCCGGTCTGCGCTAGTCCTCGCAGGCACGACAGACAAACAGGAACGTCTGGTGTTTGCATCTCTGCTGCAAATTCTGATCAACAGTTTGTGATGTTTCTCACTCAGATCCGTTATTTCGCAGCCTTTGCCACGTAAGTGTAGATCAGCATGCAAAGGACAGAGGCAGCTCTCCATCTATTTTGATTGAAAGCCTAGAATTTCCCAGTGGGACCCAGAAAGGCCTTTAAACTTCCGTGTAGATGTTACTGTCTCTCACAACCTGCCTTAGTATTTTCTATTTTAACTGAAGTTTTGGTTGCCACTTAAAAAGAACAATACATTTCTAGCTACAGAGAAAACGTTGAAAATGTAACCCAAATTGAAGACTTCAGAATGAGAAGGCAATGAAAAGGAAAAATTCAGCTGGCTGTTTTAAAAAGTTTAAGATAATGTAAGCCTAATATATGACAGGTAAACCTTTTAGGCTAGCAATACTCAGAACTCATAAAAAATATTAGCTTGCTTTTTGATCCTTATTTTCAAGTATCAGGGTAAAGCTGACTGTAGGTCAATTGAGGATAGAGGAGACGCATGCTGGGTGCTCTGAATGCCTCATTTCTGTGGCATCTACAAGCCACAGAAAGTTGCAGAGCAAAAGTCTTGTTGCCCAGACAGTTGCAACTCTGGTGCTAAGCCTCTGAAGTTTAGGAGGCTGCGATTGTGTAAGCTATGATTCAGCAGAACCCTGCAACTATGGGCACATTAAAATGAAGGAATGGAATTCATTACAAAACAAAGGCGTTATTGCATGTAAAATGATTGGAGATTGAAACAGTGCTTTATATGTTTACAGGAGGTGCTATCTTATGTTTAGAAAGAACTGTGTTAGGTTCTCAACAGCTATTAAAATATATGAAGTATATGCTTTAACATGAAGAATTTTGTTAATGTATTATCAACTTGCAGGAAGAATGGGGGAGGTTCCCCCCGTGCTGTGCTTCTTCTGAGGAAAAAAAAAAGCTATTATTTGAGCTCTCCAAAGTGTTTTAAAACAATTATGTAACTTTCTTGTTTTGTTTTTGTTAGAACTATTAATTTATATTTTATTACAGCTTCTAAAACCATGTTATATTTTGGTTTTAACAGTAGTTGATTCTGATAATAATCTTACTTAGTTTTCATTCATTTCGTATTTCATACTTGTGGCTAATTCCTTGTTAATTAGCCTTCATTTATTTTAATAATGGGATGTGTAAATACTTACATAGAGTTCATAGCCTCATTTCCCCTTCCTCTCATGTATTTTAGTTATTTCCAATGGTGTAATGTCACCAAACCTTTGCTAAGGTAACACCTTGAGCAGTGTCATTGTAACATAGGGTGGAAACAAAAATAGTTTTCTTTAAATGAGTAGAAACTCCAGCACACGGAATGTATTGATAACAAAGGAAGAGAATCCTCTTTCACACTGAGAAAGAAACAGCAGGGTACAGGCCAGAGAACTGTGCCCGGGTTGTTTGAACAGAAGCCCTAACCCAGTGAATGTCTGATGCTCGGAATTCTCCCTGCGTAGTCCGTAGGCTTATATGCAGTGCATAAAGTTAAATGTGTAACCAAGTCCTTGCTGTATCAGCGTCAAATATTCAGGTTTTACATTTGCTATATTATACTTGAACTCGCCGAAGATAGAGAAATAGAGGCTTTATGTTAAGAGCTGCTGAGCACCTCCTTTTAGCCCAAAGCCATTTAAGAAAGTGTCAGGCTACCAGCGCACATCCTCCGACAAAGAACTGCCGGAGTGGGAAGCATTTGGTTGCATCGTGTCTGTAAGGTGGGAGTTTTTCTAGGCTATTTGCCTCCGTACTGCAAAGTGGGCTTAGATGGCCCCACTGTCGCTTCGCTTACAGGTGGAAACTGGAAACTGCTCTCTGTGTGTTTGTGTGTGTGTGTGTGTGTGTGTACACAACAAGAGCGTATGTGTAAAGAATTCTGTGCCTGTTCTGTGTCATTTAATTGTGTGTTTTTATTTGACGAGTGCACCAATTGTTTATAGCTCCCAAGGAGGCCTAGCAGTGCATTTCTGTGTTAAGATCCTTTGGCTTACAGTACAAATAAATGAAGTTCTAAGCAAGCTCTGTATTTTGATAGTTTTCTTTTAAATATAAGATTGGGGGGTCTGGTTGGGATGGAGTTTAGTGATATTTCAGTGTTCGTATACAAGGTATGTCTGCATCGAGCAGAGAAAAATGTTCCTCTTACTGTAGTGAGAGAGTATTGGATCATTTACATCACTGACAGAGACAAACACATACATTTAATTTTCCTCAAAGTGCTAATGGGTCGTGCTGCAGCTCCCATTGTGTTACGGTGACCGTAGATCAGAACCTCATCTCAAAGGAAACGGAAGTTTTTATCTTTTACGTTTTACTGTTTCTGCATTATCTTCTGCTCCTTAAAGGATTTGGTCATTCAGCATAATTTCCCTTCCCTTGTATTTAATTTTATTTATTAGACACTCACGTATGGTCACTGCTGTGCTGTCCTTCGGTGTGCTGCGACACCTCTGTGTGACAGAAGCTGGTGAGCTGTCTATTCAGCCAAACCAGTTGTCCGCCTGGTGATGAAATTGTTTTTTCACTTGCTCAGCTTGCTCAGCTGTACGGTATGTTGGGCTCAGTCACACTCTTTGAAGTCAAGAATGAAACTGCCATTGATATTCATGAGAAAAGGTAAGGCCAGCTGTAAAACAGTAGTGCTCAGTACAGCGCTGCTTCATCTCTGGCCTGGGCGGCGTTTAGTTGTGTGGCGTTCGGCTACATGCTGCGTAATCAAACTGGTTGGTGATGCCCTGATCCAAGATTTTGCACTCACAAACGTGGCTTCGGTCAGTATTGCTGTGGGGAGACGACGTGGTTTTTCCGAGGTACAGGCTCAGCAGAAGTAACACGGGCCCAACAGCAAACAGGGTGGGCATTTACCTGTTACCTGAAGGGACCTGAACCGCGATTTCCCACATCCCCGTTCCCGTGCTGCTGGATTTGTTACCTCCGTCTAGGTCTCATTGGCTGCAGCTCTCTTACATGGAACAAATAAACTCTTGGCTGAAGCAAGGTCTTGGAGCTCAGGTACCCGCAGCTGAGGGACCTGAGTACTGGAATAGTCTCTGACTCCAGCAGACATCCTTCTTGTGGAGCATGAGTCCCAGTGGAGCTCAGCTATGATTTTACATTCATCCTCGTAACTATGATGCTAACATAGAGATAACTTCTCTGCGTCTGTGACATTTAGAGCTGGGAATAAAGTACGACTAACTGAAAAATATGTGAGACTTTAATGCCAGGATAAATCTTGACACTTTATCAGCTTTAACACAAACAGTTGATCATATAATTTCAAATAATTTCCTTCCCACTTTTTCCAAGGAGAGACTCCTAAGAATGGGGTACCTGCAAACATAAAGGAGACAACTTCCAGAGAGTGTTTTGCTCCTCTCCATCAGATCCAGTCAAATATTATGCTAGGAAACAGACACTAAGGACCTGTCCTGAGATGGCACAGGTACATGGGTTGTGCCCCACAGAGGCTGGAAACATTCCTCCACGGTGCTCTTGAGGCACGTGTGTATCTGCGCTGGGATCCATACAGACTGCGGCCTCCCGAGGAACCATCGTTGGCGCAAGATGAGGAATTGCTATTTATGCTTCGAAAGACATAGCAATGCTTGGAAATTTTGCTTTCATTCTGGATCAGAATAAAAAACAAACTGTCAACACTTCCTTTGAAATGAAAATGAAAATTGAGACATAACACCAAAATGAGAACCAGCGTTTAAGATTAGCAAATCACTTGGTTAATGTTTTGAGGTAAAATATTTTGTTTTGACTTTCACATTTCTATAAATGTACCATAATTGCTTATGTTATTTTGTGAATACCACAGTATAGTCCAAAAATGTGTAACAGTGTCTTTAGAACTAAAATATTTTGGTCATGCTGAAATAATGATGCTGAATGATGTGGCCCTTTTTAAAAAGAAAATAGAGGCATCAGTTGACCTATTCCTGCAGAAACGTCTTTCCCAAATCCTTCTGAAGCAGGTTAATTCCCTGCTGCGGTGGTCAGAACCATGCAAAGCAGGTTCCTTATCAGGGTACACACCCTTCAAAAAAAGATCTCCTTCCTCTTCTGCTCAGCGCTTCTAAAGGGCAACTTATTTGAATATTGGCTTCCTCACACTTGAAGGTCCAGATGAAAAACAAGTCTGATTTTAATCTGAATCATCTTGTAGTTTGTAGAGCAGTCTACAAGAAGCTTTCTGTCCTGGGGATATCCTGGGAGGAAGGTATGGGAAAGCCACTTGGAAGGAAAATTGCACTGGCACTGGTTTGCCAGGGGTTCTCGGGTCAATACGAGAAAATATGCGGGGACTTGTGTGTCAGTGTAGGGGTTACTGGCTAGCCTAGGTAAAGCCTAGAATGTTTATCACATCTAACTGTTCCTTTTTTTTTTTTAATTTTAATCTCACTGATGATATTCTTTCAAAACAAAACCCAGTTCCCAAACCCACAATTTTTCTCTTTTCGGCCTTTTCTGTATTTAAGGCACCACACATGAGCTGTTCTGATCTTTTGATACTCCCAAGTCTACCAGGTCTATTAAAAGCCTATTAAAGATTCTTCGTCGTTTTCTCAGAGGAGGGACATAATTTGGTTTGAAGTGGCTATGATGTACTTTAAAGAAAAAACAAAAAACTTTTCCATTCTGAATGGTTCAGAGACACGCAATTTTTTAATGTCCTTTTACAGGACCATACTTGAGTTTCTGCAGCTGTAAACTAAAAAACCAACCATACAAAGCCCCTAACCTTTTTAAAATCCTTTGATGTATATCGATGTACAGTATTTTCTGAAGATCTAAGTGGGTCTTGAAACAAAGGATTTTTCCCATTTTCTTGTTGTTCTCACTATTGGGATTCTGCTGCATCTCACTTGCTTGGTATTATATCGAATTGCTAGATTCTTTCAAAGCACACTAATCAATTTTGGTTCAAACTGAGTTGAAATACCTTAAAAATTACTGTTACACATCAATAAATTAAATTACTTTAAATCAGGTTAGGTCAGGGATCGCTAGATAGCTAATCTAGGGTTCATTATTGCAAACAAAGGTATCTGCTGCTCCTGCGCCCTCCGTCATTTTAATCAGCATCGAGCTGATTGATCTGTGCCCAGGGGGGCTGGACAATCTATAATTCCGTGGAAACTTTCAAAAGTCTTACGGCCCGAAACCTCAAGAATCAGGTTTTGTTGTCTGTGGTGGAGTTAAAGCCGTTCGTGGGCAGCGAGACAAACCACCCAGCTGAGCCCCTGCTGCTGCCTGGCGAGCGTCTGCCGATCCTCTGCTGTCCCGGCCGCGGCCGCCCGGCCCTGCGTGCCAGGAGAGCTGCGGATGGTGTTGAGAACCAACCTTGCAAAAGGAATAGTTTTCAACTGGATGGACGCAAAGGAAGGAGCAGGAAATGCAGGAATGCCCTTTTTGGGCAGTGCACGTTAATCTCTTAAAGATCCATCAGAATCAGCAATATGATCTTTTGTGCCCTTTGGTTTTGTCTGCAAAGAGTGTGACACGATGATGTTGCTGTCACTTTGTTTCTAGTTCGTTGTGGTTTTTGTTGGTATTTGGGGAAGATGAGAACGTGGCAGTACATATATTTATGCTGTATAACTTAGATGTTACTTCTGTATCTTCCTTCAGTATGGATGAATATGAACGTAAGTCTTACCAGTGCTTGATCAGAGCTTATCAAGTCTGAGATCAAGTAAGGAAACAGGGAGTTGTCCAAGTGCCTCAGGCAGAACTGGACTCATTGTAGGCAGGACCTGGTCCTGCTCTCTTTGAAAATTCTCACAAAATATGTTTTCAGAAGTTTAAAAGAAATCTAAGATGTAAATCTCAACAAGGCTTTGTGTAAGTTTAGTGCAAGAAGGAAAACAAAGTCTGGATTGGAAAACAGTTTCTCATTATTATTTTGTTAAAATGTTTACAACCACAACGTCTCCTTTCCTACCAAGGTGATTTTTTTTCATTGTTGATTCTCAGTAAATACTCCACCAGCTGCATTTGGAACTGACACCAAAATGAAATCATACGCTCTGTGTATGTTTTTATTACAAGGTGCGCCAAATACCTTACAAAGAAGAGTAATTATCATTTCTGTTTCATTAATTAAGAAGTGCAGGTACGACTGCCTAACTCATTTGCTTGAGACCACACGACAAATAAATGATGTAACTACCTACAAGCTTTTCTGTATTCTAGGTTTATATTTAAATGTTTCTCCATTGAAAATAGAAGGAAAAGATGATTTGCTCTGAATTATGTTTCAGTTCGTTGAGGGGATGTGGGTTTCAAAATATGCAAACCTCCCCTAAGCTGAGCTTCATCCTAAAACACGTTTGAAATAATCTTTGGTACCACACAAATATACCAGTCATTCATGCACTTTCTTTGCTTTATTTCCATAGACATAATTGTGGTTTTTATTTTGTTCCTGCTCTGGCAGAGATGGTTTTAGTTTCCTCAGAAACAGGTAGATATTATTTGCCTATCTTTAAACAGAAACAAAACAAAAAATCCAGTGTTTTCATTAAATCTACATGTCTGTCGTTGAATTTCCAGGACCTCTTGATGTCATAGTTCAATGGAAAATTGAATGTAATTAGTTGAATTTAATTCAAGAAAAAATTCAAGAAAAAATGGTTTTCCCGTAGAAACCAAAAAGTTTTTGGAAGTATATTATTGGAAAACTGGTCTTGTTTTCTCTAATGGGGAGGAAGCGGGGGAATGCACAGGGAAATGGAAAGCATTTTATGTTATTGCTCCTCCTCTGATAGCAGGGCCGGAGGAGAAAGGACAGGGAATGTGGCTTTATTATTTATTTTCTGTAAGCTGGGGAATGATTTTTTAAAAATGAAAGATTCCTGTCTCTCTGAAATACTTCTTCAGTGCAAACTGAGAGTTTTTGTGGTCGAGCTGGTAGACTTACGTACACATTCTCTATCAGTGAACGGTATCAAAAAGAGGACTTTGAGAAAAATAAAGAAATCAGACAATTCCTGGTGCATCAGTGCATGCAGGGATTTGAAGGCATACTGAATTGTAAAAGTGAAACGCCTTCATGAATTAGATTCAAGTTTTTCCAGATCATACGCATTGCTTTCCACAGCCCACTAGTATCTTCGAAACCTGCAGTCATATTGTCTTTTTTTATGATTGTCTGTGTTTTGTCATTGTGATTAAAACCTCTTCCAATGCAAAGATAGTTGTGACCAGCACATACCGTTTTGTGTGTCTTCCAGAAGTTCTGGCTTTGGCTGGCTAAGGGTAAGGAAGCAGGCTGAGCCCAGGAAGGGCAGGGATTCGGTTCAGCTTGCAGAACAGTGCCTGGCGAAGTGGCAGACTTAACACAGTTTTATAAAATGCTGTCATTTTTTTTTTTAGATTTAGAATAGATTTGCCATCTAGTCTGACCAAATGGAAAGAATTAGAAAAGCTGCTCAACAATGAAAAGTCAATGTTAACATACAGTTGTTTCACTTCTTGTGGATTCTAGCACAGTACGAAACAAAGATCTTCCTTCAGCGCCTTCTCCAATGTACGACAGAGGGAATATATTTTATATTTATATATTATATTCTTGAGTCTACTCTATGATTCTATATGTGATAAGTGCTACACTTCAGAAAGTAAAAGTCCACTTTTCTCAAAATAAGAAGTAAAAGGACTGGAATGGAACCAGAGGTGTTTTTCCCTATCAGGGAAATCCTGCACAGATTGTGCTATTGGCTTGTATCTCACTTTTAGAGACAAGATCTAAGTGGTGGCCCCGGTGGCTTTACCCCTCCTCAGAGCAGGCTCTCTGTTACACAGCAGTGCCAAGGAAATACGTCATTTTTAAATAGCAAAGGCGCAGAAAGTCATAGGGCTGCAAGCACACCTACCACATCCTGCAGCTTGAAGTATCAAACCTCACTTGTTATTTTGTAAGTGCAAAGAAGTGGCTCTAAAGGACTTAATAAAATCGATGAGTGTGTTTTATTCTATTACAAACTGTTAAATTACTTTTACATTTCTGTACAGAATGTAGTACAAGAATTTAGAAAAAAGCGTGTTTGTTTTTCTCTTCACTTGTTTTTTTTAGTGAAGAAATGACGTGTTGTCCCAGTTTTCAATAGTAATTCTAGGTATCTTGGGAACAACTGTATTTTTTTACTGTTTTAAAAGAACAGGCTGGCAGCACAACTTTTCAAATTGACAGTTATTGGCTTTATTTTTTTGTTTGTGGTGATACCTGTAAATAGAACGAGATGTTGTTTAGGAGGCTCGAATTTGCTCTCCTGCGGCTTTTTAAGTAGGTTGTGTAACTGTATTAGATTTTAATATGCATATTTATGCCTTTCCAGGCTTGTTTTGGCTGGTGGGATTCTTTAAGAGCAATCATGCTGGGAAATGCAGTTTCTTGGGAAGAGCTGAAAATTGAGAGCATGTGACCAGCTCTGAGAATTATTACAAAGAGCAAGCTGTGCTGGGGATGGGAGCTAATGGGGTATCTGGGGGGAAATGCAGTCAGCTGTAGAGGGTGTAGAAGTTATTTAAGAGAAGCTCTGCTCTAGGGAAGATGTTGTCTCTGCTTTTCTAAAGGTTGCAAAGGTAAGGTTGTATTTTTGTTACTTTAACTGGACTTTGATACTTTTAAAATAATGAAGTGGACCTCAAGGAAAAAGACGTAGGTTAACCTGTAATCTGAATTTCTGTTGGTGCATCAGGCCTCAGCGCTGCTGGTTTCAGCCCAGTATCCACTGCTTGTTTTGAAACCTTTCCCTGTCCTCAGCTAGCTCTTTTCTCAACACAATTCTTTCTGCATTGAAGTTTCTTACTTGCTTGCCATGTGGAGAACCCACTGATGTTTTGGGGTAAGATATTGTTAATGCTGTAGAGAGTGTTTTATTGTCTAATTATAAAAGCAAATTAAGGTAGTTTCAGTTAATATAGATGTCTAATGCTAGGAAGGTGAGTATGCTCACCTTTTAAGGCAGGGAGCATTGTAGTAGCAGAGCTACAAGGGGAAGATGGCCAATAATGAAAATTGTTAATGGTGTCTGTGTCTCTACGATGAGCAAAGTCGTCACAAGAAAAATAGCAGATAAATTCATCATGGTTGCAACGCCATCTCATGCACTGGGATTTGTTGGTTGGGAGTTTTTGCTGTTTGGGATTTTTTTTTTTCTTCCCTAGAGGTTTTGGGCAAGTCTTATCATCTTGGTCTCTCTGGTCATTTGTTTGGCTAATGACGCTGGCTGGCTGCAAGGCAACATGTAACACAAGAGAGATGTACAAGAAAGCAAAAAAAGTGCCAAGTCCTAAGCGTTGCTGTTGAGACTTCTCTGGTAACTGGTGTCCAGTGGGGAATGCCATTTTCCTTTTAGGAAGCTGAGAATTGATCCGTGGCACAAACCCCAGGCAATCCCCTTGTAAAACACTTACAGGTAGTAGCACTTTAAAGTTGCACTTAAAAAAGCTTCTAGCTATTCATATTTGTGAGCATCCCCAAATACTAAATCTGAGGTACCTGTACTTGCTCTAAACTATTTTTGGAGTTTGTAAGAGATGCTTTTCCGAAGCTCCCTGTCATGCCATGGCACAGGAGTGCAGCAGCTCTGCTCTCCTCACGCTCGCAGCCATGACCGCAGCTCTCCGCTCAGGCTAGAGGTGACTCGGCCCCCTTCTCCCACGCGCTGGGAGGATCGCTACCATTAAACCCACATTTGGCCCTGCCGGGGGCCAACAAGGACTGTCCCAGAGGGTCGATTTGTTAAACTCTGCTGCTTTTCTGTCCTCCTGCTGACCAGGTAAAGGGAGAGGGCCTTGCAGAGGTTTATTAGCTCCCTTCTGCCTGACCACAGCCTTCCAGAATGTTCTTTGTAAGGTCTCTATATTTTAACAAAGTTTTTCACACTAGTATGAAATAAGGATTTTGTACAGCGCATCTGTACAATCTAAAACCTTAAATATCCCTATTAGTGTTACGTAGTCCTACAACAGTGAAAGGCTTGAGATGTTTTTGTTTTTATAAGCCATACATGTTTTATTTTAAAAGTTGGGGTTTCTGTATGATGCGGGTGCCAGCGGACACCATTAATTGCATACCTTGTGGATCGTTTCCTCCATGACAAAATAAACACAAGGTGTCAGAGAAAGCAGCTCGCAGCACGGGAATGCTTGCTAAGGGTGCCAAGTCCATCTCAGCCATTTGTGGTGGTCCACAAACCGGGTCACTTTGCTGTAACATTAGCAGTATTTCTAAGAAACGTAGCTGTGTCAGAGCTTTTTTGTTGATAAGCTGGCACCTGTGAGAGTGGGAAAGTCAGTACAGCCACTGGCATTAGGATGTTTTTAGGGACTTCTCTGAGACAGTAGGGCAGAGTCTGTGTTTCTGCTGTAGACAGCTGCTGTGCTCTCGCTGGCGATCAGCCCCGTGCTCTGCCGGGCCGACCCTGGCCAGGGATGTGGCCGTCGGGCAGACGGACTCCTCTGCGCGCGTGGCTGCCTGCAAGCGCGGGCCTCGGGAGGAGACTGGGACCCAGTCCAGGTCTATATTGGGATTTTACCTAATAGTAAACCACCGCCAATGTGCCAGCTCACATATGCCTAGAATAACAGTTGGCATCAATACTTGGCTACCTTATTTACAACTTATTTTTGTGAATGTGTGTTTAATTAGCATTTCCCTTTCCTTCCAGGAACTGCCACTGCTTGCCCCTCAGGCCTGCCAGCGTGTTTGGGGCGGATGAGCCCATACCTGGCTGGCTGGCTGCTGGGCTACAGCCTCCGGACTCCACTCTGGGAACTGGCTCTGTGCTGGGCTCCCCTCTGGCCTCACCCGGGGATTTTTGTCCAGAAAGGGGCTACAGGAGGCTGCCTGGACTTCCCCTCCCCATTGTTAGAGCGGCAGTGGTGGCACAGGGCAAGAGAAGGGATCAGATCCATCCCCCCGGAGCACAGGCAGGGGGTGAAGGGTGGCTGTTGGGCTTGGACAAAGGGGCGGGAGAGGCAGGACGGGGGAAGACAGATCCTTCTCGAGAATAAAAAGCCAACGGGCATATGCGTGCCCAAACAGGTATTACATTTGAGGGTGAGGGAAGCGCCGTTGCCCTCAACCTGAGGGGAAAGGAAGGAGCACAAGCTCCCCGAGGAGGCTTCTCCAGTCAGGCAGGAGCTCGGCGTTGCCATCCCGCGGGATATGCGTGAGGGGGCCGGCAGCCCCCGGCCC
>WHYT01016793.1:34461-62050 GCA_009806455.1 Tetrax tetrax
TTTTTTTTTTTTTTTTTTTTTTTTTTTTTTTTTTTTTTTTTTTTTTTTTTTTTTTTTTTTTTTTTTTTTTTTTTTTCCCCCCCCCCCCCCCCCCCGATCTGTAGCTTTTTCAGTGTTGAACCTTTCACTTGCATTAAATTGTTTTTCAGAAAGTGCCAGATGTGAACATCAGGAGTATCTAACATAATCTGGAGACAGACACAGAAATATTGTTCCATAACATTTAATTTGCTTCCCATTGTCTATCAAAGTCTGTATTTCTTCAAGTATGCTTCTGTTTTCACTGATGTGTTATGTATCGAAATTTTGGGGAAGAAATAAGTAAAAAATAAAATCTCATGGTAAACATCCATGTAAAGATTGAGAGTATGAATTATAAAACTTCATGTATTTTTAAACTAGTACAGCTTGGCCACTGTTAAAGTGTTCCTGAATACACAAACCTACCAAATACATGTTAATTCACAATTAACTAAATATTATTTATTTCCAGTTATGCAAAAGTAACTTCATTTAATAGAAAACTAGTAACAAATAGATTGCCTTGGAATGAGACGATGAAATCTAAAATAGTAATTTGTAGTGACATTTATTAGGATTTTTATGAAGTTCAGAGCTCATTTTGAAACTAAAAAAAAAAAGAAGAGATGATTAAGTCAGGGGTAATTACACAAATGGTTTGCAGACTTATTTATTGAAAAACAATGGATCTTATTCAGTCACAGCCTGTTCCTAAAGTAACAAACAAAAAGTACCCGTGTAAGTGAGGACGGAGGCAAATAAGGACAAGTGAAATGTGAAGTATTTTTGCTTTGAGTTATTGTTGTTCTTAGGGGAGTTACATAGTGTTCATGGAGATTCTCTCAACTTTTTAACTTACTCTATGATGAATATTGATTTTGAGATTACATAATGCAGTCTACGAACTGGGTTAAATCTAGAGTGCTGTTGTCGTCCCTGTCTGTCCACCCTGTGTCCCCCTGCCTGGGTGGAGTTGCAGGAGATCTTGTAAACAATTAGTAAACTTAGTTTGAAAGGATTCTGATGAAATAAATTAAAATGGCTTTTAAGGTTTTCATCAAAGCATGATCGTGGCATATATAGCTTGCTTAACAGAGTGAAAGCACGGGCTCGTGTAAGGCTGTTGGGTACCTCCCTGCCCCTGTTTGTGTCAGTGTGCTTATTCATCCGAGTGAGTTACGAACAGGTAGATGCAGGTTTAGGTTAGGCTGTAATTTTACTAGTATTTCTCTTGGCAGACAGCTTGGCTAATGCAGCCCTTGTGTCACTGTTTCACTTGTGCTTGTTCAACTGTTTATGTAGCTGCATGGTAACCCAGAGCAGGAAACTGCTCGCAGTTGTAACTTACTTTCTTTTTGGCAGGACTGTTTCTAACAAGGTTCAGTTCATTGACCCAGCTTGTTCTGTCCGCGTTAGCGGGTACGTCAGAGCCCAGCGCCACTGAAGAGGTGGCGTAGGGGAGGAACAAAGGGGTAGAGTTGTATAAGCCAGCACTGCAACTATGATAAGGCTCTTCAGAGTGTGTCTTTGTTGTAATTAAGTCGTCTTCATTTCCAAGGAAGGGCAGGAGTAAAAATGTTAAATTTGATTATATTATCAGCATAAAGTTTAGTTATGTTATCAGTACCTTGTAGTAAAAGCCTGATCATGGAATCATGTCTGTTAACTTCATCTATTTGAAGTTTAAGCTATCTTCTTGTGCAAAGTTAACCATTCACTTAATTGTTTGCGAGACTACGGCCTGCATTTGTAAAAGCTGGTCTAAATTTCCTTTATTATAGGTGAACAGAAGCAAAAGTTTGATTGCTTGGCTACTTTGAAATATTTTTGTCTCTTAACGGTTCCGATGGTAAGATTTAGCCTTAGGTGAAATGTAAAGTTTATGGTTCAACCTTTTTTAATCTTGTGTTGAGTTTTAGGACTTTTTTTATTTTCAGAGGAGTGACGTACTCCTTAATTGACTTGACTTTTTACTGAGGTACTAACATGGAATTTGCTTAGTGAGACCAAGTACAGTCAGGGAAAATCATTAGAACCTTCTTTTCTCTAGCTTGTAAAAGATAAGCGTGACTTGCAAAACTGAGTAAAGTGAAGAGATATGAAATTTGTTAGTCTTAATGCAGGAAAGTCTTTAATGCAGGAAAGTCCTGCATCTGAAAGACTTCTTTAAAAACAGGATATGTCTTTATGCATGTCTTTTTTTGCATAAGAAATCCACTTATCTATTTTTCTCTGAAGCAGAAATGGCTTTAAGAGATGGTATAAAAGTCACAGCACTACAATACTGGAAGTGAAATGCAAAAGTGAATTTTTTTTTCTTCTGAAGAAGAATTCTTTAAGAATGGATGTCAAGATCACTTATGGTGATCTTGAGTCTTGTACTTAAAATATGTTTTCTCTTACCTCTTAGGAAGTTCTCTTGAATTTAAAATCACTCTGCCCCTTCAACAGCAAAAATATTTCTAAACCGTTTTTTTTTGTACTGTAAAGGAAAACTAGAATTTTCCTTTGGTTCTAAAGTTTAAAATAAAACTTGGAAAACAAAACAATCAAAGATTTTAGGTCAATTTTCTTTGCATTTCTTCTACTCCTGCCCTGCAGCAGGCAACCTATAAAGTACAGTTTTAATGGCTTACTATAGTGGAAAGTATAATACAGATGCTTACTGACAGTGAAGGCATCCAGAAATAAGTAATGAGCTACCAAAATCTGGAGAAATACAGTATCTTAGCAGAAGTTATTAACTGTAAAGTAGTTTTAGGGTTAAGTAGGCAACACTGGCCTGGCCAGGATGTAATGTAGTTATACCAGTTCTATGAATGTAGTATAAACAGCCATTAAAATGTGTTCTGTTTTTATTTCTTTGTGTAGTCAGATTCTTTCCTTAGAGTTTCCCTGGAAGATCTGAAATATTAATTTGCACCTTGTCCAAGCCTGAAGACAGAAATTGTCACTTCCCTTGTTTCCTTGAGGACCAACATAAATGCTTTTCTGCCAAGTATCTTGAGTCAAGTTTAACATGTGATTGTAGAGCAAACGAACATCTATAGTATCATCAGAGAATAATGTAAGTTGGAAGAAGCTTCTGAAAGTCTTCGAGTCAGACCCTGTACTCAAAGGGAGCTAATGCCAAAGTTAGTTTAGGTTGCTTAGGGCTTTGTGCAGGTCCTTTGAAAATCTCTGGTGATGGCAATTCCATAGCCGCTGACTCCCCGTTTCACTGCTTAACCACATGTGCTGGGAATAAAGTTTGTCTTGCAGCAACTTGGAGTTTCCCTTGGAGCAACCCGAGACCACTGTCTCTTACCGCTCATTTGTGCACCTTTGAGGAGAGTTTGTTTCCGTCTTGCCTGTACACGATTACCCCTCCAGTGGTGAAAGGCAGCAGTTAGATGCCTCCACCGTAGCCGTCTCTTTTCCAGAAGACACGCTGCTGTAGGTTCCAGCCTAGATTGCGCACCGCAGCTCTGTTAACTGTCTCAGTGGCTGTCTGCTCTCTTTGGTATTGCGTAGCCGTAGCCCGGCCGTAGTTTGCAGTTACGGACTCGTGAGTGCCAGGTAGAGGGGTGTAATCACTTTGATAATGCAAACGTAACCCAGTGTGCAGGCAGCCTTTGTGCAGCAAGGGCACACGGGCAAACGTTCAGCTTCCTGTTTGCCAGCACAGGTACTGGCCCCAGTACTGACTCTGGGCAACACCATTTGTAACTGGTTGTGGTCAAACTTGGACGCCGTTGACCACAGCCACTGTTGTGGAGGCCTGGTGGTCTGCCGAGCCTGTAGCTGTCCAGCTTGGCTACAGAGGTGCTGTGGGAGGCTGTGCTGTGTGTCTGCTGGTCTTCCCTCATCGACAGTCGGTCAGGTAGATACAGGCGTGGTTTGCTGTTGGTAAATTGTATAACCATAAATCTAAGTTACGTAACCGGACTTCTATCAAAGATAACAACAAAAGGTATTTTTGACCCTTTGGCACTGTTTAATGTGCGCTATGTAGCAGTGAAGTGTTTTTTTTGTTGTACTATTTTGGAACACTTTTTTTTTATCAGTTCAGGTTTTCTATTATTTTGTTACAGCAGTGAAATAGTTTATTAGCTGCAGGAAAGATGTGAGTGGAGATACAGTAGCAATGAACATGTATGAGAATAAGTTCCTGCTCTCAGCTTTAGTGTGTTAATCATGTATTCTGAGCTCTTGTATTGCAATTTCCTTTTTTGTTACAAATATGTAGATTTTTGTAGGCATATGTCCTCTAGCTTATTTTGCATGCTTAAATTTAAGTTTACTTTTTTTCTATAAAGTATATTGTCTTATTTCATTCAGCTAGCAATTCTGTTACTTGCCACAGGTATGCTAGAATTTTTTCACTAGTTTGAAAATTTTGTTCTGATTTGGAGGCAAGTCATTACTGGAAATCCTTAGAACTATTGGGGAATGCAATTCCTTATGACTTTTTTTTTTTTTTTTAATCAAAATAAAACAATTCTGAAGTTCCTGCCATAATAAACAGGATAATATTTTCTCAAAGTCGTCTGTGCGCCTTTGTTAGTGTAGGCCTCTTCCATTTCCATGTTCTCAGTGAAGCAAGAGATGTGAGTAAACTTCCTTGCATTGTTTCCTCCTATTATTCCTCACTAACTCCATGCCACTAAGTGGCTGGAATTATTCCCTAGTGGTTTCCATTCCACTAGTGCTGTGTTTTCTGTCTCGTCATCCACTGATGCCTCCAAAGGACAGGAATCTCAGTTGAAAAGCCTGCTGATTTGTCTTTCTCAGACAGTTTAGTTTCCTGGCTCTTTTACCTGTATTGTAGAAAACTATGTATATATCAAATGTGCAGTTGCAGTATTTCAGAGGAATCTATTTTAATTCAGATTAAATAATTTGCTCCTTTAGGAAACATACGCTATTGTAGTGTTTTATTTTAAATGCTGCCACTTCATATCTGTTGGGAGTGGGGTTTACAGTATAAAGGTCAAACTTTAACTGCCATTATAAAATGTGCGTGATGAACTGATCCTAATAAACTTTAGTCCCTCTGTAGAATACACATGTAAGGAAAGACAAAAGGCAAGCTCTTCATAGCAACGCTAACTTTGCAGTGTAATCACACTATTTTAACTGCAAATGTAACGGTATGCACATGCAGACTTAAAATTTTTAAGTACATCTTCCCTGTTGCTCTTTATAGTCTGTTCATATGGGCACTTGCCCTGTCCTCTCTTTGCAGACAGTTCACTGTTACTCTGCACAGAAGACCACCCCACCGTTTATTCCGTAGCAGGTAATACAGTGGCACTGTATTCTGATGATCGCCTTTAGTGGTGTTCTGTTGGCAGTACTCTACTCTTCAAGCTGAGTTCTTTCAAATTTGATTGCCTAATCAGATTTGATCTCATCCTCAGAGTTTCTATCAGTTCTTACCTTTACCTCTTAGTAATGTTTCTTCACAGCTGTAGCGGCTGCCTCAATTACCTCTGTCTCTTCCAGTGGGCTTCAAGTCTCCTGTTCCATGGTGGCCTTGCTTGTTACTATTTCACTTGAGGTATTTTCCCAGACGTTTGAGTTTTGTTCCACCCTATATTACACTCTACATTAACAAGGATGTTTTTCTGGTTTGACCTTGTAATTGATGAGCCTTGTTCCCTCTTTCTGTCTACAGATTTTGGGAAAGTTTATGCTTGATCACACATGTTGAGGGCAAGGAACAAGGCAGTGCTGCGTGCAGCAAGGGAGGATACAAAGCAATCTGATTGTCTTGGGGAGCAGTGGATTATCAGGTTTGTGGCTAAAACAGACCGGTGCTGTTTTTCCACACAGTTGGCATATGTCTGGCAGGGCTCAATTTTAGAAATAGTACTACCTGAAGACAGTTAAAAGTTTTTTTCCATGATGGCTACACCGGATGAGGCTTTGCTCAGAAGTGGTGAGGGTAAGGGGGATGATGCAGAAACACCTAATGCCTGTGTATTAGGTCATTGGGTAGGGTACACCTTGTCAGCCTGAGCTTAGTGTGTGTCAACTGAACTGACTCGTGTAGAAGCTAAATGGGTGGCTTTTGTTTCCAGTTTTGGAAGGAATTAGTAATAGAAGTGTGCTTCTGATCCCAGTAGTACTGCTTTCATACCTGAATGAAGCTTGTCTTTTTGTGACAGTGATAGCTACACTTGCCAGATGAGTTATGATTTTGTTTATTTGGTTATTCAGTGTAAACTGGTAATACCTGGAATGACTTCAGTGTCCTCTATTAGTAGATATGTGGAATTCAGTTTGCGTATGGAAGAGGTGACATATTTTTATATGTAATTATCCAAATGCTAATTTTATTACTCAGTGACTTTTCTATAGGTAGCTCCTATAGAGATAGTAATTTTAACTGGCTTTGAGTTCAAGTTAAGTTTTACTTAACTTATTGCATAATACTTTTCTTGAATTTTGACTCCTGGGCTTCTGTTGTGAGATTTATTGAGAAAGTGTCATCTGTTGAATGTTTCTGCATTCTCCCTGCAGCAACTTCAGAGTACTGTGGAATTATGTTGTACCTTTGCCTGATGGATTATTTTTCTGTGCAATATCTATTGACTGGGATGCCCTGTAAATTGTGCTGTGGAATTCCTGCCAAAGAATCTGTTATATAGTGCAGAGCGTCGCTCTTGCAACATGCCTTAGTGAACACTAGTCTGTTCAGTCAAATTTTGTCTGAAATGGAAATAAGTAAAAGCAAAGAATAATCCACAGAATTGTTAGAGTTGAAATAAATGTGGCTGTCTAAATTTCAGCAGAATGTCAATCATGTTAAAGGCAGATCTGGACTATGTAAGTGGTTTTGGGGAGGTATTTTAATGCAGATAATGCCTGTCTGCTATCGATGGTCTGTTTGGCTAGTGCTAATCAAAGATACCTCTGGCTACATTTGGAAGAGCAGATAATATAAATGTTCTTAGGGTTTGTGTGATTATAACTTGTGAGAGAGGTCAGATACCTTCCCCCCCCTCCTGAACTTTTTGTGCTAGTCATTTAAGTGATGTAGTTTACAATTCTTAAGTCGGTGTGAATGTCCTTCAATTGCATTTTAAAGACAAATGAAAACTCAAGGCTATGGTCACTGAAATCATGCCTCTCTGAAATAATTAGTATAGTTTGTTGTAGTAATAACTGGATCAAAGTCTTGCATTAAGTGTTGCAGAAATGTGTAACAATTTGGTCCCTGTCTTGAAGATACATTATTCAAAAATGAGGCAGATGTGGGCTGGGAAAACAGCTGCTGTACACGAAATGATTACTGAGTTCTGAACAATTCTGTTTTATAATTAAGTTAAGCAGGAAATATTATTTAGAAGATCATCAATCAGATTAAAAAGTTCGCAAAACTCAAATGATTATTTTAAAATAATCTAGTACAATGAGTGCTAACTAAGGGGTTTTTTTGGTTTTTGTTTTTGTTTTCTGGGTTTTTTTTGTTTTTTTTTTTTTTTACAAAGGTAAATGTGATAATTACAGAGTTTTGGTCAATAAAAAAAATTATCCAGAACTAGAGAAATAAAATCGATTCGGGTAAAGTATCCCACAAAATAAGTGACAGCAGGAAGATACTAGGTCTGCGTGTATTGTGGCATAAGTTTAGTGTTTCCCTGAACTGGTGATTTTCCTGCGTAATGGAGGGGCAGGGGGGAACTAAATTGTAAATAAGTGAAGTATAGTTGATATTGCGCAGATGGGAGGGCTTAGCTGGTATTTGATGCTTATCCAAAAGTCTGGTTTTCTAAGACTTGGAGACCTTTGTAGTGGGTGTGCATTTTATAGGAAAGTCAGTATCTGGGGTGATCATTGTACTTGTAATAAAAATTGAGATTTATAAGAAATGTTACTTGGATATGTGCGTAAATGAAAATACATGAAGAATAAGAAATCGGAGTAAGGTAAGAATTTACATATTGGTACACAGTGCAGAAGCATAGTAAGTGGGATAGTTCTGTAAATACACCAGTTTACTTTTTTCAGCCAGAGGTAACCTCTAGTAAATTTTCAAGTGAAAGAGGGAAATTTAATAAAAATACCATCTACTTTTACTCATCTTTATACCTAAGCCACTGACAGTGGTTTGTGAAAGTTTTGACGGCTTTCGGTTACTTTGTGTGTATTGCTTTCCACTCTGCTAGAAGGAGTTTAATTATTGAATGAAGAATCTGTTGTACTGTCTTGTTCTGTGGTCTGTTTTTACCTTTAAAATAAAAGAAAATTAAAGGTACTTGAGTTTGTTTTTTAGATAACTCTATTAAGAAATGTACTTTCTTGAAAAACTCTTGAGTCCTAGTTCATATTTTCTAATTCTGTGAACAGCTGTATTCTGTTGGAGTCAGCTGAATATTTATCAGCAGAGATCAGAATTAGTCCCTTGATGATTACAGATACTACTTTAATGTGTTCATCAGCTGTCTGTTGCCATAACTAAGTCTTAATCTTTGCTGTTCCTGGCAATAGCAGTAGTAATTTGCAAGTAGTAGAGAGGTGAACGCTCATACTACTGAAGTAGATGTAGTTCTAATGTTTTTACAGTTTCCGTGGTTCTGGAATGAGCTCATCATGTGCACAAGGAAAGCAAAGATTTAATTTGGGCTGACAACAATCAGCGAGGGAAAATGGAAAAATACCTTCTCTGCTTGTGGGAAGTACCAGTTTTTCCTCTTTTGAGCTCTTCAATGTATTTTTAATTAAAGTGAAAGGTAACGTGAGGTCAAATCCTACTAAAGATAAAATGTGAGAGCGTTTTAATTTTACATGAGTTATCAGGTGAAAGTGAACAAGATGCTCCCCCAGGAAGAGAAGTTGCTAGCGTGTTTTCCTATCAGGAGTATACTGTTTACAGCAAAGCACAATGTTCAGTAAATTCACTGTGCAGTATCACCTGAAGCTTAAAATGTATTACTCATTCAGAAACACCAGTAAAGAATCTAGAACTTGATTATGGCTTTAATTTAATGTTAGGTTGAAGAGTTTGTCTGCTTGCCAGAAGCATTTAAGAAACTAGTCTGCACTGATGCATGAGGGATTTTACTGTGTAAATCTGTTGGCATTGTTTGGAATTTCCTGTGGTAATCTGCACTGTGTGGATTGTGAAAATGGCAACAGTGTGCAAAATGATGACACTAAAATAATTCCATTGAAATAGTGTTAAAGCACAAGGAGTAGAAAAATAAGTTTTTAAAATTCAAAGAACACGTGAAGCGGGAGTGGAATCAAGAAAGATGTACATTCTTGTCTGGTACATGATTGCAGCTGCTCTCTACTAGTCAGTTCACACATCTTGTTCTTCTTATCTTTAGCATTAATTTTGTGGTTAGTGATCTACTTCACCTCCCTGTGTGTGGGATCACAGGAATGTGTGGGAGCAGCAGAACAGGCTTGCCCCTTTTGGTGTAGAGCAGGTATAAGGTTCAGTATGCTGTGGGGCAGCACCCTCCCTCTCTGCACTGGGATGGAATCTGTACTGGACTACAGCATAGCTAATATCCCCAGTAGTGGGAGTTCAGTGTTGCCAGCTCCCTACCTTAGAATTTTTCAGAAGTGTTTTCTGAAAAAAAATGAAAGCCATTTCTCTACCACTCCTTCTAAAGAATGAATCTTTATTTATATAATAATAAATAGTTAAATATTAATTCCTGTACAAAAACTACAATGTCAAATGGCAATGTTTGTCTTTTTGTATTAAGATATTGGGGATTGTGTTTTACAGACAGTCCTTAACAAGATTTTTAGCTTGTGTACCATCCCAAAGGATGAAGATGAGTGAGAGGAAGAGAGTGGCCTCGGTCTCCTTTCCTGCAGAGGACTGAAATCCATCAGTTCTTCTGCACAGCTTTAGCTGCTGACTCTGCTGGAGAGGACCTCTTCGGTGTGTTCTCCGGTTGCTGTGCTGCTGCTGGGGAGTGGGGCAGTCAGTCCTGGGCAGGCCCCCCAGGTCATCCCTTTGGGCATCCTGGGGGAAGGGAACCACCCTGGGGCTTCTCATGCCTGGGGATGAGCTCTGTGCTCTCTGGTGGCAGAGATGGGCCTTTGGTTTGAGGAGTGGCATCTTCCATCTAGTCCACAATATTCCTGTTTGAATACGTCTTGCATCGAGGCTGTGGAAAGCTTGCCACCTTGCACAGAGGTTTGAATTGGATATGTGATTCCTGAGTGCACTTAATTTTCTGTGCTATTTGACTTTTCAAATAGTTTTAGAGATCTCATTGATAGACCAGAATAGAAAAGGAATGTTTTGCATGAAACTTTAATTTTGCTTCTGGCAGCCTGAGGAAATTACTGTGTTCTAGAGTGTAGCTTCATCTTCTACAAGCTCTAGAGCAAAGCACAAAAAGGAAGAAACAGTTATTAAAGTTGGCAAGTTATTTCACTTTTTTATAACGCCTGTTTCCTACTAGCAAGTCTCTGCGGAAGTGTAATCTAAGTCAACAATAATTGGGGGGAAGCTAATATAAGCAACTCGTATCTCTTGTTACATGTTAAGTGAGTCCCTCAGGTTGTCCTCTGGCTCTTTCCTTCTGTGTTTTGGGGACTTTGCCTCAAAATCAGTTTAGCTGAACATGAAGGGTTTGCATCCTAAATAAACAAACATTTTGTGCTCTCTTTCTTTTTTTTTTTTTTTTTTTTATTTTTTATTTTTTTATTTCTGTTTGTCAGAGAGCTAATAATAGGAGAAAGGTGGAGAGGGAAGTGCTCCCTTCTTTTACTAAGTTTTTGTGTTTACTTATGCTCTGTTCAATGAACAGAATCAATAGTAGGTCTACTTTTGTTTTCTTTTTCATTTTATGTTCTTTGTGGTATACAGCATCTCTCCAAAATAGATGGCATCCTCTTAAAATTTAAATCAAGTAATTTTGTAATGAACTTCAACACTGTGAAATCTGAAGACAGACATCCCACCAGGACTCCTGGGACTCTTAATGTTTTAAGTACATAGCTAGGCCTCTAGAAGCTTAACATCCCTTTAGTATAATTTTTTTTTAATTAAACCTATAATCTGTGAAGCAATTCCAGAAAGATTTCCTAAATAATTGCAGTGACTTCATTTCAGGAGGTAGCCTTATTTCAGGCACTCTGCATTTTTCCTCCTGTTCTTCACTTAATTCTAGGTTTTGTCCTGCTTACCTCCCGTGAGTCTTAGTGAAGTTTGAAACTTAAAAATCTGTAGAGTGTGTCTGAAGTGTGTAAGCCCGATGTATTACCTTAGTGTTACATCTGGTATTTTAATAGAGTTGCTAAAAAGGGAGGTAGTTAACTTACCCTAGTTGTCTTCTGCACTTGTGGAGACTTGCAGCGTAATTTACACTTAATGTCCAAGTCATGTGGTAACGTTGGGGATCACTGAGTTGTAGCAAAGCCTTCCATTAGAGTACTAAATACACAAGAAAGAACTATAATACTTGTTCAGCATGCATAGGGTAAGCACTGTGTTTGTATGAAGGAGGTAAGGATACTGCAATTACAACTTTGTCTCCTTTCTTTGTTCTAGTTCTTTAAAAGTTAATGTTTTTCTGTGATTCTCCAGATGGCAAGACTTTCCTCTCTGTTTCAGGTTCTTAAGTTGCCTTACACTATTACTTCTGTTACTTGGGTTTTAATGTTTGTCAGATCTTGTCCGAACAACTTTGTTAAAAGTTTCTGACTTTTTGCTCTTTTAGTTGAAATTTCAAGTCTTCTGAAGTGAATATACCACGTGGCGAAATAATCAAGTATAAAAACTTCTCCAATGGTCAGAGGAATATATCGGTTCATTCTCTGACATGCAAAAACCATCTTGGTAGTGCAAGCTATTGACAGAGGCTGCTTCTCTCACGATAACCGGTGCCGTAAGGAAAGCAAGCTGCTTTCTCAGTTTCGTCATTACGAATGTTTTGAGTAAGCAGGAGATAAGGGAATGAAGGGAAATCTTTTGCACTCTAGGAGCGATAGGATTAGATTATTTCCATGGAAAATGTGGTTTTGGTTTTGATATGCATGTTTGGAAAAATTAATACTGTGCAGATCATATTAGTAGAGAAGCAATCGTACCTTGCAAGCAACTTTGTGCTGGTAATTCTCCTTTAAATCAAAGCATAGCATCAGATTGCTTGAACTGCTTTCTGTCTAAGGTGACCTCCGTCCCTTGAAAAGTGCTGTTTGCCAAACGGAATTGGTGGATTTCTAAACTTGGTTGATGCCACTTGACAGACTTCGGTTGATCTGTAGTAATAGATTAGTTCTAACAGAAAATAATGTAGTTCAAGTACAGGTGTGAAATAGTCTGCTTTCATTAGAGAACAATTACTTAGGATTGTGTTCTTCCTTGTTTTTGCTCTGATAATGCTAGGATGTGTCCCGTGTCTAAATTAGTATTATTTAAAAAAAAATCTTCCATCCCTGTGCAATTGACATTTTTGCTGCCTCATCAACAGTGAATAAGTACATCGTTGTAGTACTGTTCTGACTGTAGCGTTTCCTTACACTCTTTTGTGTCTTTCTTCATAGGGCTTAACTTCCTTGTCTTCACTTAGTAATTCCGGCCCTGTCCTGGAATTTTGTGTATTTGTGTGTGTGCTTTTTTTAAAAAATAAAACAAAACAAAACCTTTTATTTACTGGTGAGTTTTTTGCATATCCTGTCGTTTTATTTATAAATCTCTACTGCCTTATTTCATGTCTTACATGTCTTCCCCCACCCTCTTTAAGCCCGTTCTCATGCTACCTCCCTAATTTTATCTAAATATTCTCAAAACCTGCTTCTCTCGCTCATACTATTGGCTGTTTGGTCAGATACTGTCTACTTTCCTGTTTAATTTCTCTTTAAACAACTGAGTATCTTCAAACACGGAGGTCTCTTCCATCCATGTTTCTCTTATGTTTCTAATTTTTACTTAAATTGCAAGATCAGGGACTGCATTTGAGTACAATATTATGGTGTTAAAACATCTTTTCAGACCTTAAAGCAGAATTAAGACCATATATTAAATCTAGTATCATGTATTTACATAATGTACAAAGACTGATGGGTTAGACTCTGTTAGCTTTTGTGCTTTCATGTATCACTTGACTATTAAATGTAGGGTTTTTTTTAAAATTAAAATTGTTGTGTTAACTAGCAGCATCTACATTGGTCCTGGGAGAATTGGAGATGTGTGGTTCTGCTGTGATATGTTTATCTAAACAAGGTCTAGTTCTGGAAGTGTGCTGTGGTTGCTTCTTTTCAGCCATTCATTACTGCCTCTGCTGACTTTCTTCCTTGCTAGGTGATACTTTTCATAAAACCAACTTCTTCCTCTACTTTTCAATATGCCAGAGCAAAACCTTTAGGTTTATATAAGGGAAGGATGTGCAGCAGCTAGTTAGGAGGGAAGCAGAGAACTCTTTGTTTAAGAAAAAGTGTCAGCTTATGATGATTTGGAATATCTGTGAAACTGCAGACTTGTTAGCCCAGGGGAGCTGTCTTTGTACAGATATATTTACACAGGATGACCTAGATATTGTAGTGAAATACATATATATACATAAAATGTATACATAGATATACATAAAACGTGTATAATGTCAAAGTTGTCATTCTCTAGAATGAAAGTACACTGAACCAGAACATCTTGGGATGAACTGGTTTTTTCGAAGTATTGTTTCTGAAGGTATTTTTACAGATGACACCGTGTTCGCAGAAATTTTCTTCTTTTGTGAGTGGCTATAAAAGAGCTCTCAAAGTTGCTTGTACGAATTCACAAGTTAGTGCAGTGGACAGGAAAGCATAGTTTAGAAGACATAAGTATGTATTTAGAAAAGACTGAATATGTACAATGCTGAGTGGGAAGAGCAAGTATTTCTAAACAAGCGTGCTCAGAAGAAAGCATGAATAGCATTTTCTCCATGGAATTTCTTTAATTTGGTTTCTTCACAGAGCTTAGTGTTTGTCAGTTATTTTACAGTGTGTAACACTTAATGAAGTTGTACATAAAGCTGTGTGGACAAGTTCTTTCATTTCCATTTGACTCTTGTGTTATGACAGAAGATACTGACAAAACTTTGCTCATTTTCAGTGTCTCCTGTTCTGTAACAAAGCAGCTAAAACAGAGATCTTGCATCCTAATGCTAGAGTTGTTCTCAGGAAGCTTGTGATACATGTGGAAGATTTTTCTTGAAAACAGATTTTTTTTTTTTGCCATTTGTTTATCTCTTCTCACTACTATTGTCTGACTTTCTAAGTGACCAGTCTTTCAATGTATGCTGGTAACTTAAAATTTTTAGAGGTGTCAGCATAGTTTATTTTGTTAATTAGGAGTATATGCTATTTTATCTTAATTTTTGTGTTGTATTAGCTTAACAGTTCTAGTTTATGAACTAAATGGTTTTCTCTATGGATGACATGCAAGTGAATTTCAAGAGTTCAGCTGATACCAACTTCCATGTGTAATTTTCATAGACTGGTAAAACAAGAAAGGTAAATTTCCTCTTCTGACACTCAGTTCTGATCACTGTCACTGAAGTAAAAGGAAATTAAGAAAATCTTACTGTCCCTGCAGAAATTTTTTTCTTTTTAATCAGAAGTGAGTTCATTACATTAACAATTTATTTTTTCAGGTAAACAGATAATTTCCAGTTTTGTAGATTGAATGTAGTATTGAAGACTACTTTAAAACTCTTTATGAAACTTTGCAGTACATTGTCACAGGTGTAGATAAGTTTCTTTAACAAATACACATAATTAAAGATTCTTGAAGTAAGATTATTTTATAGAAATCTTTTATTAATCTTCCTTCTCTGTCACATTTATTTTCTGAGGACTTGTTAAGAGTTAGCTTAAACTGGAGGTATAGTACACAGCTGTCTAGGCGGTAGACTGTCAGTCTCTGCTAACGTGGTGGCAGATGCTCCTGTTGCTGACAAAAGGACTGGCTTTGAGGGAAACGCAAGCAATTGCAGTTTTAGGTGAAAGCAGGACCAGAAACCTTCTTCCTAGAGCTGCTGCTTTCCCTTGCTCTTGAAGTATTTTCTTCCTCCTGTAGGAACAGTGTGTAGCTCTGCCCCCTTCCTGACAGCCTGGCAGATGCAGAATGATAAGTAAAAGAGGTAAGAAAGAGGGGAAGAGGGAGTGCTGCTTACTGGGTTGGTAGCATAGGCAGGAAGGGTGGTGTGCAGAACGTGGAGATGCTTCATCCTAGCATGACAGAAGAATTAGGCTTAAAAGAAACAAGTGATCTGCATTGTAGCCTCCAGAAATATTCCTCCTTCCTGCCTTCCAGGAATCCACTATGTTGCCATTGCAGGACTGAATTCTGCCTACACGGTTGAAGAGTCTGAAGCTGAGTCAGTCTCTTGTGCTGCAAATATTTCCTGTTGAGTAACTGGATTTCCCGTGTAACTCACTGGTATTAGTATAAAACTGTTCATCGGAAACCAGTTGCATAGATTGGAAGTGCTTCAAGATCGTCATATAAATGGGAGAATGTTTTACTCTCTAAATTGCAACACTGAGGTCAGGAGATGATGCTTTAGAAGCACGAGCCACCTCTGTGACTTTGGAGCAGTGGTTTATGGTATGAACTGCAGTTTCATCTCTGATTGCAAGGTGAACGTACCACTTGCTTTTAACCAGTTAGCTTTCATGCTGCTAGCAGTGCAGCCGCAGCAGCAGGGAATTCATCAGAGTTGAAAAACTGCTTGAGAAACTGAGCAAATATCTAAACAGCAGGTCTGTCCTGAGCTCCTGCCTTGTGGTTACACCACTTCTAGAAACAGCTTGTTTAGTTGATTTGAAGCTGGTGTTGCTTTATCTGGGTTAGCTCTAGTCACACTTGTGACTGCAAGATAAGTTTCTCCCTAAAAGTCTGCTGCTTCTGTTTGTAAGCTGAGCTTTGACACCTGGTTGTCAGTCATTTATCAAGTGTTTTGAAATACAGGATGGAAGATGCTTTTTATGGCAGTGTTGCAGTGTATTGCAGATACAGGTTCTTAGCATTTTTATAATAGAAGAAATACTAATTAAAATACTTGGGTTTAAAACAAGTGGCAATTTTCAAGATTTCTATATAGACACAAAACGTTAGTCTTGTTTTCTGCAGCTTCAGCATTGTAAAGAGGAGCTGGTGGGTACTGCTTTCAGGCAGTAGATTGCCATTTTATACCTTACATGTCATTGGTTTGTTTCAGCAACAGAACACTGATGGGTTAATAGTCTATGAAGAGAGAAGTGTTACTATTGAGCAAGAAATAAATAACAATGAAAATAAAGAACAGCTCAAGTTTGAAGTGTGGAGGGGGGAATCTAAATGGACTTCTCAAAGGGTGTTTACAGAGTAATAGAATAATCCAGCTCTGGCACGGGTTTATTTACTGGGTCTTTTCTGCTGTGTTTTGTGATGTGCTTATGTGTTAAATCTGTGATTTGTTATGAAAGCTTTGGTCTCCTGGTGGTAGTACTGTGGAGTTGGATAGCTTTTTAATTTAACACTTGCAATAATAATGCCTAATATTGTACATTGGAAACATTATAGTATTCTGCTTTGGCTGTATAATGCTAATTGGTACAACAATCCAATGAGACCTAATGATGCTGTTTAATCTATCCATGCCATTCCATTTGTTTCTTCTTTTTTTTTTTAGTGGTTTTTTTTTTTGTGTGTGTATGGGTGGTGGTTTTTTTTTGTTTGTTTGTTTGTTTCTGGCTTTATTATTATTCACTAAGTCCTACATTCTCCTCTGTTGTGAGGTGCTTAATGAGTTCCTGTGAAGAAGTTTCCTCTTTGGATTTCCCTCCATTCTTGCAAATTTATTACTCCTGATAAAGTGTGGGGATTTGGTGTTTGAATGTCTGTGGATAAACCTGAGTTAAATTTTCCACCTTTTTCTCTCTGTTATTTGAGATCGAAGAGAATTAAGGCAAAGAGAACATGGCACTGTTTTCCTGGTGAAAGCAGGCTAATATGACTTCATTGGCATGTAGTTTTATACTTGGCAGTAGTGGAGCTTGAGAACAGCGTGCAGGACACACGTCGTCACTGTGCTGGGAGTCACTGCGTGTAGCTCTCAGCACAAATAGTTGTATCAGCACGACAGAAGGTCAGATGTTATGTGGGGCTGAAAATAGTGAGGTAGCACTGCTACCAAAGACAGCCTGTACAAATACAGCCTGTGGCTAAATAGTATTTCTTTGAGCAGGAGCTGAAGGGCTGTCCAGGGGTTCAGACTTTATGCTTATTTGATTGGAGCCTGTTCATTCCAGATTGCACATTATATATAAATGTTATAGATAACTTTCTCTATCGTTAGCTTGTTATTCTCCTCGTTTTTTCTTTCTCTCTGCCAGCATCTCCATCCTATAGCTGTATAAACTCCTGCATCAGCATGAATAGAATAAAATTGATAGCAACTGAACTAAATCAGTTGCTTTCAAGCTGTTCCCTATGCTGCTGAGAAATGCGCTGGCCAGAGGAGGCACAGAACTTCTTCTGTTACTGCTGTGTGGGGCGATTGGTATGGAAGGGCTTTCTCAGCAGTTTCTTGCCTTTTCCATTGTATGCAGTGTGGGAGACAGGTTTTCTTGAAAATTTCAATGTATAGAATTCTGTAAATGAAAAACTTTTAAGTTGTAAAGCAGAAGGTAATTTGGAAAGATCTTAATAGATCACTTACTGGTTTAAGAATGTTTTTCAGGAGTCAAAGTTGTTTTTCTCAAATACTCATCAGCAAGTCCTAACTGTGATACAAAATATATTTGCCTTCCTGAGAAAAAGAGGTTTTATTAAATGCTTTTAAGGTGCATGGATACTGAGCAGTTAGTTACAAAAGTAAGAAAGATTTTGTAATGGATGCAGATAATGCTGTGTACAATTGCTGTATGGCTTCCAGACTTGAAATACACTTTTTTTCTTTTAAGTTCTTTTGTTTTCCCCACCTTGTCTTGTGAGCTCAGTGCAAGCTTTAGGCTGCATGTAGGCTTATTGGTAAATTGTGTAGAATGCATACATATTTCACATTCAGATTTGAATTGTAAGTGGATATTAGTTCTTTAAGGAAATGGCTTACCCTGTTGTTAATGGCAATTGACTTGTGTAATATTGTTCTACTGCAGTTATTTAAATAGTTATCGTGCTTTAAATTCAGGAAGAAAAATAGTACTGCATTAGTTGCCTCATTTATCTTAGGACTGGCATACCAGCATGAGTGTTGCTTTGCAAACAAAGTGATGCTGGTTTTCTGTGGTTTTTAGGGCTGGCTTGCATATGTCTTAATTGTTGTGTTTTATGCAGGGTTCAGTGGTCTCAGTTTAAAGGCTATTTTATTTTCAAACTGGAGAAAGTAATGGATGATTTCAGAACCTCAGCTCCTGAACCAAGAGGGCCCCCCAATCCAAACGTGGAATATATTCCATTTGAAGAGATGAAAGAAAGAATCCTGAAAATTGTCACTGGATTTAATGGGTATGTATACTCTGTTTTCTAAAACCGGGATAACAAAATTATTTTCCCAGTTTTTAACTTAGTAGTTTGTACTATCTTGTCTGCTCATTTTTCTCCCCCAAGTAAATGAGCAGAAATATATTACAGTAGTTTCAGAACTTTCACTTTATTATTCTGGCTTTGAAAGAAAGTTGTGACATCCTGTGATGCGTCAGTCACTTCAGTTTTTTCAATATGTACTTAATTTTTAAGTAATAACCTTCAATGAAACATGATTTTACCATGTGCATTTAACAGGTAAAATAGTAAAGTGAGATTTCTTTCAATATATTTTGAAATAACTAATTAAATAAGTCTTTTGGTGTTCAATTCTTAACTGCTTTGTTGGCAGTTCAGTAGCTCCTGAAGAAGTAATGCCATGACAAACATGGCATGACCAGGAGGCAAGGGGGATGCCTGGCCTTGAATTGTTAAATTGTGCCAGATAGACCTTTATAGAACGAGTGATGCTTACTAATGGTGAGACTTGTGGTAGTCTATTGCTGACAACGTCTTAGATTAAAGTGTATACCCTTTGCTGGTTTCATAATTACGGAAGTTTTGTTTTCTTTAAAATAAAACTCTTGGCTTTTGTTATTTGGGGGTTTTTTGTCTGTTATTTCGTGTATCTTTTTATAGCTCATAGTATTTTTCTTGCTTCTAAACTGGATTAAATAGCATAAGCTGAGTCATCGGGTCTCAATGCTTGTTCAAGAGAGACTTTTTCAGCAATTTTCTTAGCTTGTCAGTAAATGGGCATACGAGAAAGCTTGCCTCCTTGTCACCCTGAAATTTCAGATTTGAAGGTGCTACTAACATGTCCTCAGTATCATATTTTGATGCTAAGCTAATAATTTTTACTGTCATTGTTCCATACTACTTAATTTATTTTGCGGTTTAAGTGTGTGTTATAAGTCAGATCTCATCTCCACCACTTCTCCCCAGTTGCTCTTGTGTAGGATACTTCTAAGAATGTGAAATTCAGCTTGTTCTCAGCTACCCATACTTATATCAGCTACTTCACTGAAGGAATTTAAAAACAAACTTATCCTTTATGCCCGAGTCAGCCTCTCTCCGCCTCCCCCAGCTTTTTGTTAATGCTTCACTGCCCACAAAATCAGTGATGTTCTCACATGGAGAGAGCTAATGAATGGGCTGCTGTTACCTTCTGTTGTTAGGAAGTGTACTAAACAAACCTCTGGGTGACCAAGTCTGGAGCTTAATCTGGCTGTGCCATTTTGATCTACTGCTGTAACACTTAAGAGTGCTCAGCTTCCTCATACTTGGAAGTGACCCGCCCAGTCTTTGAGGAAGCAAACTGCCAACATTAGTTACCTTAAGGAAAATAATACGTTAGGATATTTGAGAATCTAGGATGGTAGAATAGTTCATTTAGGGAAGCCTACATCTCCTACAGTGGGGATATGATTGGGAATGCTGAATCGTGTGGCCCTGTGTCCAAAAAGTAAAACCAGCAAGTTCTGGTTTCTGCTGTTGGGTATATTCAGACTTCTAATTTAGAGTTGTGGTACCACAGTGGAAAAGGAAGCTACTTGATGTGACATTATTATTATGATGGTTTTTATTGGTTTAAGTGTGAGGAAAAGAGGTCATTAAAAGTAGCTATTTTTTTTTAAACTTAAAAGTCAAAGTAGTAATGAATTAAGAATAACCCCTATTTTGTGGTCGTCTTAAATGAAGTATCTTTTCAAGAAAGCTCAGACTGACTGTTCTTACCTTACTGTATCTTACTTGACTTTGTCTAATATGCTTGCAGAGACAGATTCTCATGCTGTACTTTAGAATTGCTTTGGAGTAGGAAGTTAAGACTTACTACTTTCTTTATCTTTTGCTAGTGAAGCAGAAAGTTCCAAGGTAAGTTTTTGGGGATGTTAGATGGCGGAGGAGTCCTCACAGCATTAACAAAATAGACATAATCATAATCAAATTTTTCATTTACTTGTATTTTTGGCTACAATTTACTATGACTGTTACAAGTAGTTTTCCCAGATAGCTCTTGAATCTTGTCCATGGGATGAAATTTTTATTTATAATTCATTCTGAATTATGGTGCTAGGAAGTGCAGTTTTGAGTGTTTTAATATGAAATCTAAGTGGTTACATTAAGAAGGCAGATTAGACTATTCATGCACTGAACTAATTAGATTCTTAAGCATTTAAGATTAATTTTCATCCATCTCACAAACTTATTACACTGGTGTTCCTGTATAGATTTACACCAGTTTCAATTATTTCTATTTTAAAATCACACTGTTAAACTATTGTAAAGTAATTATTTTACCAAAAAGATTTAATGAGGTGTGGTGTTAACTTCGGGTTTTGACAACGATTTGCAAATGTTGAACAAATGACATGCAAAGGAGGTGAAAATGTGACACTTGCTGCCATCTGCTGCTCAGTAAACGAAGTTCAAGTTACTATGGAAAATTTTGGGGGTGAATGAACTAGTTTTAGCTTTTATTGAGACCTTTTGTAGCTGAGAGTAAAATAGGAAGGCAACTTTTACTTCTGGAGTTAGTTGCACACCACACACTTTCTTGAGTGTGCTTATTCCCCAAGTAGCCAGAACTGTATTGCGGTTCCCTAAACACTTCATGTCTTAGTACTCTAGGTGTCCAACACAAATTAGCCAGGCAGGGATCCTTCAGGATGTCTTGCAGATTTGGCTGATGAAAAATAATGTAAAATTCTATGGATTTTTAGTTTCTGCGAAATAAATTGATTTTGAATGGACATTCTAGTCTAGTTAAAAAAAAAAAACAAAAACCAAAGTCTCTGTAATTACGGACTTTCCAACCCAAAACCAAAACCGCCATCAGTGAGAAGCAATAGATTCAATTAGTGCTGTACTGATGTGGAAGAGGTAGCAGATGAAGTAATTCTTTGTGACTGAGTTAAAGTTGGGAGTTAGGGTAAAAGAGGACACTACAGAGAAGCTAAGCATTTTGAAGAATTTGGGTGTCAAAGATTACTAGCTGACCGAAAGTTGCTGAACAGCAGTATTTGATTTACAGTAAATAAACTTTAGGGAAATTAATGATGAGAGAACAGTTGTCAAGCTCAAGGGCCTTCATGTAATAAATTGAATTAAAAGGAACACTTGTTCCTGGTTCGTTCTGGTTTGTACTTAGCAAATGTGAAGGATGGGGGAGGAGATACTTCTGGGTCAAAATAGGGAGATGAAATGTATTTTCCCTGTGTGTCAAAACACTCACTTTCTGCTATTATACTTGCTTTTAAGCAATAACATGTCAAAACAAAATGTTTTGGAAATATTGTCATCTTACAGCATTACTTTTTGCAAGTATTTAATGCTTCATCAGCTGTATTCTAACTCTCCACAGCTGATTGATGGAGATTTAACTTCACCATCTTTTCTGTTCTTGGAAGTCAAGTAAAGACAAGTTGGTATGGTGAAATTCAGGGTGAAAAGCAAGGGGAGGCATTGACTAATAGGGTAAATGTGTTTTTTCAGGTAGCTGTGCTGGAACTATGGTAAGGGTGGTTGCACTGTAGCCTGTCTCCTTACTGCTTTGCAGTTGAGGATTACAACTTAGTAACGTAATATTCATACAATTCTGAAAAACATAATTAAATTGTTGATACTTGGTCACTCTGTGATTACTGCTTGCTTTTAGTTAAAGTGAAGTGTCATGTAATATGATTAATCTTAGCTATGCTGCCCTGTTTTCACTGAACTAGTGGTAGATCTATGCATCTTTAAGATGTGGCTTTTTAGCTGATGAACTAACCCTGAGATACATGCTGTGTTAGCTAATGAAATAGGCTTAAGATACTGTGTACTGAGTTCCTCAGAAAATAATAAAAGTTGGATTTTAATGAACATTTACAGTGTAGGAATACATACTCATGTATATAAGTCTGTATTGTTATTGCTCTGGATTTGGTATATCAGTCGTATTTCCAGTCAAGAAACGGTTCTTAAGTATTGTATTGTATCAAATACTCTTCTTAAATGAATTTTTGAAATGTTTATGACTTCAAATAGTTAACTGTAAAAAAGCATGATTGGTTAATATTTTATTGAAATAACTTTTCAAGTATTTTACTATTTTGTCAAAAGTCACAGAATTCTGTTGAAATGTGACACTGAATTTGCAATGAAAGTGTATGACATCTCAGGTAACTGGTAAATGTATGTAAAATATTGCTTGTCTGAAAGGCTAATTTCTGATCTAAGTAGGGATGAAATTGAGAGCAGAATTGTCAGAGAACAGAATGTGTGAATGTGATGCTTATGAACTTATATATCTTGCTCTGAGTTTACTTATTTTTACTGAGATGTTCTTTCATAGATAAGTATACTGTCCAGTTGTGGCAAAATAGAGTATTTGTAACAGCTAGAGTATAATGGTTCTGCTATTCCAACATTTAATGCTATTTCTGTAAATGTATTTTGTGAAACATGAAATAAACTACAAGTTGAGAATTTTTTAGCTGTAGTGTGTATTACTCAAATTTGTTTTGCATTGCTTGCCATTTCTGTTCTATATATTTGAATAATAAATACAGTCTTAAACTATTTTACTGTTCATTACCTGATTTCCTTTTTATTGTTTTAATGGTTGGATTGAGTTGTGGGATGATGTATTCTGCTGAAGAGTTTTGTGGTGGTGAGCACAAAAGACAGTCCTTTATTATCTCAGTGTATGAGATTGGGGAAAAATAAGGCCTTGAGTTACTACCTTATATTGCTAACAAATTTCATGACTCTTTCTTTCTATCATCTCAGTAAGAGGGAGAAAGCAATAACATTTATTCCTGACAGTCATACTCATTAAAATCAAATTAAATTGTTATAAATCTATTTCATTGCAGCATCCCCTTCACTATTCAGCGACTCTGTGAGTTGCTGACAGATCCTAGGAGGAATTACACAGGAACAGACAAATTTCTAAGAGGTGTGGAAAAGGTACGTATTTTTCTGAGAGAGAACACAGCTAAACAGTCACAACTGCCAGTTAAATAACTTATGAATTAATCCCAAGAGTCTGTTGGTTTTGGTTTTATTATGGCTCACAGCCATAATATAACTAATACCTGCTCTAAGTGTATGAGTTTTTTTTTTTTTTTTTTTTTTTTCCATGTCTCTTAACATCAAAAAGCGGTTTTAAAAGAACTTATTTAAGACATTAAAATAAGTCTCAGGGCTGTAAGTGTTGTGTTTCCTGATCACTGTGCAGTACTCAGACTGTAGTTTGTTGAGGGTCCTAGCTAGAAATAATCAAATAACGAGCTGAAATAACTTTAATTTTTTGATCAGACATTTCCTTCCACACTTGGGTTCAGATTAGATCCAGTAAGTGAAGGAGAAAGGAGGCCTCTTCCCCTCAGTGTCTTTTGTTTTGATACTTAAATCCTCTTGTGTAGAGGACTGCCTTCATAAAAGCATGCAGATGTCACTTAGTGGTGTTTCATAGCTTATGTTGGAATGTGGGATCTTTCAAAAGTAGGTAACAGCCTTTAAGGATGTGATTCCATGTAGAATTTTTTTAATGGCAGAATTGTATTGAGGTTCATACTTAGACTATTTGGTGAAAGAAAGGTTAATTTGTAAATGAATTGGTTTTCACTGTTACAGTTGATGCAGCTGGGTGTATTCTTGCAGGTTGAGATGGGAAGGAGATGGTCAGGAGTAAATGATGAGACAGGGATTTCACCAAGTTTCTTAGCCAACAATTTTCTAGATGTTAACATTGATTTAGTTTGCAGTGCTATTCAGGAGGAAGAGGTGACTAAGCAAAACATACTGAATTAATCATTATTTCTGCACTTTGTTTATGTGAGGCCAAAATAATTTAAGATTTGAAATATGGCTGTGCCAAAAATAGCTAATAGTGCTTGCACACCTTTGAATGCAGGACTTGTATACGAATAGAGCATTTCTCCAACAACTCAGTTTTTCAGCATTTTGGAATACTTTGCTTTCTAGAGATACTTCAGTTAGAAATTAGACACTTGGACCTGAACCTTGATGTGCTGGTCCTATTGTGACAGTAACCCACTTATGAGAATACTGTCTTTTAGTGTAATTATGGCCTGACACTGTAAAGAGGGAGCAGAGAGGTGTGGTTGGTTTTTTGTTTTTTTCTTTGTTTTTTGTCTCTATCATCTGTTGGTAGCTTTCAACGCAGTTTTCCATAGAGATACTTGAACAGATATGACCAAAATCCTGTAAGTCTTTCAGTTTTGGGGTGTTGTCAAGAGCTGAAGCTTCTGTTTATGAACTCTAAATATGTTGTTTGTGTATTACAGAATGTCATGGTGGTCAGCTGTGTATACCCATCTTCAGAGTAAGTACAGTCTGTTTCTTGAAACATCAAGCTTGTGTTAGTAAGGGGAGAATGTGTGCAGATGTGTGTAATAGAGATGTGGAGTTCAGTTCTCTTTAACAATAGCTAAGTCAACAGTAGTGATGGTGGTCTGCCAGTGTTCCAGGGAGCAATCTGGAAATGAGCGAGCGGCTTTGGAACCGGATGCGTGGTACAGTTCAGTGTGACCCCTGCGCACTAAGCTGTTACGTTACGCCATAGCTGGTGGTGGAAAAGTGGGTGCCCCTCGGTAACAGTTGCACTGTGAATTCCTCTCCTAGCCTGTTTCCCCAGTACAATGTATAGGAAGAGAACCCCTTGAGGACTGACAGAAGGGGACTATTTCAGGTGGGGGTGGAATTCTGTGCAAACAAGTTTGAAGTTCCTTTATTCATAATGTTCTAATTCTTACTTTTTTTTTTCTTGTTAGGAAAAATAATTCCAATAGTTTAAATCGGATGAATGGTGTTATGTTCCCAGGAAATTCACCAGGGTACTCTGACAGGTAAGTTTAGTTTCAGGAGTTAACTTTTTCTGGATAAAATTAAGGTGATTCTGGACATAGCTGGTTCAGATCCCTTATCGTTACCTATTCTGATCCCAGATAGGTGGCCTTAAAAATGGGGTGTGACATATTGGGGGAGGGAGGGTAAAAGAGGCATGAGCATACGCATTATGTACTCTATTTTTTGATCTTTTTGTAACTTCACTGTTTAGATTTTTTTTTTTTTTTATTTAAAGTTTTTGGTCATAGTTTGCATGTTGTAGGCAAAGAGTTTTTTATTCAATCTAAAATAGCAAAGTACCTGATGTTTTTTGTTTTGTTTTGGTGATTTTCTAAAACAAGGTTATAGCTCTTTCTGCCTATTAAGAACAAGTTAATTTACAAAAAGGATGGGTAAATTTTTTATTATTATTTTTTAAGATCTAACATAAATGGTCCTGGAACTCCCAGACCAGTAAATCGACCGAAGGTTTCTTTGTCAACTCCTATGACAACAAACGGTTTGCCAGACAGCACGGAACATAAAGAATCAAGCTTGCAGCAAACAGAAGATAAAAAACACAGGTTGGTGAGGAGTAATGTATTTTGAGTTTTTATTATTCTCAAGTTATTGAAAAAGAGAATGGCCATCCAAGGTGTGCATAATTAAGTCTTAACATACGAATATCTGCAGCAAGATTTGGTGTGTACTTGTTAGTGTTTGGGCTGTCTAAATAAGTATTAGCTCAAGTTTCCACAGTTGCAGTAACACATCTCATAAGCTTATAGGACGTATAGTAAAAATGAAGAGTGAATAACAGTTCAGAAATTCACATTTACCGTATGTGTATCAGGATGTTAAGCTATCAGCAGATACAATATTTCATGAATATTTGCCACTGCTCTGGCAGTAGGAACTGTCTGTAATTTGGACCTACCATAGTAGCCTGATGACTGTCTCTTTTTCATCAACAGTCAGGTGAAAGAGAGTGATGGCTTTGAGGTTTTGTTATGTAGTAAGTGAAGTGAGTTCTACTGTTATTTCTTGTACAGTATTTAACTTGAAGTAGCTGCTATTTTTTAAGTGTGACAAGATACAGAATCGTTTTCTTCAGTAAAAACTGCAGCTGCTTTTGTTGTTTATAGCGAATCACCAGCATCTGAATCAGAAGGTGCTCAGAGCAGCAGCCCGGTAAAAAATAAGCACTCTGAAGATGATCTTGCAGAAGCAGAAGGACATGAGGTAAAAAGACTTAAATTTGACAAGGAAGGGGAAGCCAGAGATACACCTAACCAAACTGCTGCCAGTGAAGTTTCTTTAGGCATGGGGGAAGAGACAGAAACATCATCTACATCTCAGGATAAAGAAAAAGATGCTACTGGTGCCAGACAGCACTGTACAGAGGAAGAGGAGGAAGGTATTTAAGATTTTTTTTTTTTTTTTTTTTGTTTGGGGTTTTTTTTTTTTGGTGGGAATATTTTGCCAATGAGAACAAAATTTTTAAATTTCTAAGTTTAGAGATTTCTGAAATTTTCTTTAGACTGTTTATTTGTGAAGATATTGTCAATAAACTTGTTCTTTAAGCACCTGTGACCTTTTGATATGTTTGTTTTAGCAGCATTAGTGCCACTATTGCAAAGACAGTTCTGAGAGTTTCTAAGGCTGAGGCACCTCTGTCTGCAGCACTGAGTTTCTATTGCTTTTTTTAAACATTTCAGCAGGAAATACTCCTAGCTGGAAAAGTTAATTGAATTTGCATTTCAGTTTATGCCTAGCCTAGGGGATGCAGGAAACGGGCTGAAAAATATTTTTCTTCCAGTGATTGCCTTCTATTGACTGCAACTGTACAAAACACCCTTCTGCGATCCTTTGTCATTTTTTTTTATTCATGTAGTGCATTTCTAGGAGGGGTTTAAAGGTTATTTGCATCTCAGTGTGTCTGAGGTCAATGTTTTCCAGTTAGACAAGTATGGAAGAGGTATGGATTATTGAAGGCATCCTAGTTACATCCCTGCCTGCATTTTGTCATGTCACTTTTGTTAATCAGAGCTTTTCATCCTCATTTGCCTCAAGGACGTTGGTGCCAGCAAATTCTTTATGGATATAATGTTCTCTTGGTATCTGCATGGTTTAGTTGAAAGGGCTTTGTTATGAAATGTGCATATAGAGGGTATCCATGTACCCACGCATTGGTGTTCTCTCTACTTCTGTACAGTGAATCGTTCTGCTGCTGGGCCTCTCCCACAGACTGGTATATTTTGTGTTCCCTTCTGCATTTGTGAA
>WHYT01016793.1:100813-117364 GCA_009806455.1 Tetrax tetrax
TTTTTTTTTTTTTTTTTTTTTTTTTTTTTTTTTTTTTTGCTATTGCTGTTCTTGTTGCTCACTTAATTATAAAATCTGGGTAAATGTACCTTTTGGTATAAATATTACTAATGTTGGCAGTAATTGAAGGTGAAACTCGCAAATGTATCTATCAAGCTATTTCACAAAGTAATCATTTATGAACAGAGCTCTATTAATTTGTTTAGTCAGATGCAGAGAAGCAATAAAAGTGATTGACTAAAAACAATTAAAACAGTAAAAGTAAATTGTTGTATGCATTAAAACCTGCTGAGCCTGTCAGATGAAAATTGTAGGTTTAAACGTGAAAATTAAAGCTATTGATTTTAGCTAGAGCGTGTGTGGCTACCAGAGTCCTAATTTGTTCTAGCTTTCTTAGCTAAAAGTTGCTGAGACAAGAATAAAGATAATCCTAAAACTCATTCCCAAAAAGGCACAAGCTTTCAGAAGGGCATATAGGAGAAATATTTGTATTGTTTTGGGAAGATGGGAACGTGTTTTTGAAAGACTTATATTAACTGTCAGTATCTTGACCCTGGGGAGCTGAATATACATATTTACCAATAGTGGTAACTCATTGGACTTTGAAGAAGGTGAAGAATGAGACGTTGACATAAGAGAAAATGCAGCATTGATACAGACTACGTTACAAGGCTTCTCACTTAACTCATGTATATGGCTGTATTGTCATTTTGGTTTTGTGTTATAGTAAATCTTGCATTCAGTGAACTATTATATTTTTAGTATTCCATTAAAATGATAGCCCAAAAAGAGTGCTATATCTGGACAGGTATTAAGGGATAGTGCTGGGGAATGAGACTCCAGTCTGTGCATGAGGGCTTCAGCCACTCAATAAGAGCAACTGTCATGAATGGAATGAACCAGGGCTTTAAACAAGTATTATGTTGTGTTGACTTCCCAATGTTAAGCAATAGGTCACGGTATTATTTCCTTTTATAGTTTCTTTAGATCTCTTTATAAATCACCCCTTTAGACTGTGAAATGTGATATTTGGTGGTTAACTACTTGATCAATAGCTAGAGTTTTTAAAATCTTGCTTTGGGGAGTGTGAAGCACATCTCCCAGCAGCCTTATTGCTCTTCAGGAAGCAGACTCCGATAAATCCTATGACTTACGAACACTGTATCAGCGTAGGCTAAAAGTTTCTGATCCTAGCATCACGACAGCAAGTCCGGGGTGCTGGGGAGCCCAGCTGGTGCAGCCTTAACGAGGCCGTGGTGGTGAGCATCACCTGGCTTCTGTAGAAAGGTCCAGTGCAGCAGTGATCCAGTGATATGCCCTCACTCTGGGCCTGTCGGGGAGGGAAGCTCATGCAGAGGAGCGATGAACTCCTGTTGGAAAGGCGGAACAGGTGATTTAGGGTGTGCTGTTTGATATACCTTCAGGACGACTGCAAATCCAGAGTTACAGGATGGTTGTGGAGCTGGGTGCCTAGGCTCAAAGCTCTGATTCACTTGAACACTGTGGCAAAATTCATAAATTCTTGGTAGTCTCTTCCACCAGTTGAACTCTTTCAGCACATACTTGCAGTTGGTAACGCAATGGAGAATACAAGTAACTTAGAGTCACTATGCAGCTAGCTGGACTTTCTTTTTATGTTTGTAGAAATAACCAGTTCTGTCAACATGCAGTGGGGTAGACATGTCAATAATGGTGTTACTAAAATGCCATCAAGAAAGAATTAGCTTTTAAGACAGTCATTTAGTGCTTTTTTTTTTTTTTTTTTTTTAAACAGTAGCTCCATAATCCTTGTGTAGCAGTAACAGTCGTGTTAGTTTTCAGCTGCTTGTGCTGGATCAGAATGTGCTGTTTGAAATACTGAGGAAGAGTCATGTGCATCTGCTGCCGTACGCCGTTTGCGAATAGAGACTGTCCTCCAGTCAGAGACAAGCCCTGCGGCGCTGCAGGGGTACGTCGTCCCATATGTCTGTTCCGTCACGTGTGTGAGCGGCTGAGGGAGGGGAGAGGCCCCCACCGGAGCGTTAACTCCTAACAGTTATAAGGAAGCTGTCAAAAGGGGTGTCACTGCTGGGCTCTGGTTCAGCAAAGCTCACGAGCATATGCCGAAGTGCTTTGCTGAATTGAGTTCTAGCAGAGAAACTTGTCAAAAGCATTTTATCTCTATCCGTGCAACTGTCAGGCTAATCTTACACCTTCCAGAAACGTCTCTGTAAAGTTTATTTTCTGTTAGTGATCCTCAATTTGAAGGAAGGTTTTATAATATATTTCAGTTGTAGACTGTAAGCTAAGCCATACTAGTTTTCTTGTTTCTGCCTTTTAGATTGATATTATTTTCCTAGAAAATAACAGGAAACCAGAACCTTTATGAAAAATAACATTAAGCCCTTGTGTCGTGTTAAGGCAATAGGCTGGCTCTTTAGCATGCTTATAAAAGTATTACCTCTCCAAAGTAGATTGCCTCATAACACGTGTATCATCTCTAGCATGACCATTACCTCTGAAGAATTTTCAGTTGAAGTGGAGATTGTGAGGAAGAGGAGGGGAAATGACTTGCATGGGAGGCCACTCAGTGAAAACTAAGCTAAAGCCATGTTCTGGTAGAGCATGTTTTCTTTGTTCTGTGACCACAGATGGATAAGAGCTTTCATGAGTATGTTATAGCAATGGAGCGAGATAGTTAAATTTTTATGGTCTTATATATGTAGTAGATGTCCTGACTGTGCATTTTTATATAAATAATCATTTATTCACACCAATTTTATTTTAATCAGTCCTAAAACTCAATGTGTTTTATGTTTAGCACTGTCGCAGGAGGAAACTGTTCCCTTGGGAGCACAAACCTAGTGAATTTTCACATAAGCACCACACTAGCATTGCCTTCCTTGTGGAGGCTGTAGCGTTTAGCAATTCCAATTCTGCTGGGAACTACAGCGTGGCACCATTATAGCAAATAATTTGAGCAGTTATGTTCCTAAATATTGTTATTGGCAATACCATGCTGAGCATTTGAGGCAAAGCAGATGTGTTTGTTTTAATCTCTGACTTAATAATGAATGTTTACTTTCCTATTTATAAAAATATGACTTGATCAGGATCCAGTACATAAATATATCAAAGTAAAGGTTAGGTTTTTTTTTTTTTTTTAAAGATTGAAGAACCTGTTTAGCTATTGCAGAAACTCAGTTTTGGTTCTTTTTTGCCTATGTATTGAAAACATAAAATCCGACTTTGTTACAGAACAATAATACATAACTTTTCCTGCAGTTCTAAGTGCATAATGTATTTAATATATATGCAAATAAGCTTTTTCATAGAAGTAAAATTTCATGTAAATTAAATAGATAATTAGTAATTCAACTTCTGCTGTGTAACAGTTATTATGACATTGAAGTGCTACACAGATTCTAATTTTTAAAAAACTAGCATGGACTATGACTTTGGCAGCGTATTATGAAGTGGTGCAATGCAGAAACAGTAAGTCCTAAACATAGAGTCCCATTCATACTGAAGAGGTTTTTTTCATTGGATTGGAGTGGGTCTTAAACGTATACCATCACCCCTGAAGTTTACTAGCTGGTCTTAACAAACCAGCTTGGGATACATACTGGAAGGCTTTTACATGTGATTACTGTAACTTGCATGCTAAAATCAAACATGAAAGCAGTTATCAAAGGGAAAAACAAAAATAAGAATGTTGCTGTGAAACTGCATTCCCCAGTGCCAGGCCTCTTCCTCCCACTGTACTTCGCTTAAATCTGAAGGATGAAGTATGAGCTGCTCTTAAATTGGACTGTTAATCAAGAGACATGTATGCAAAGCTGTTTCACTGTGTCGCTTTTGGACACTCGGGCCGAGTGCTGTGTTAGACTTCAGTGTCTTTGGATCCTCTCGGTTACCTCAATATACGGTGGAGAAGCTCTCTTCATGCCTCCATCCTGTTGTAGAGTGAATGCATTAGGACTTACTGGAAAAATGAGACCACTCCATTGAGTTGAATTGAGGGTTTGAGTGAAAACTTTACTTAATCATGGTTTTGGGCATTGTTTCAAACAAAATATAGATCAGTCCAGATCTGTTTGAATGAAAGCCCAAATCTGCCTGGAAGATTTGCAGACTTGAGAAAACACAGTTGAAGTTTTTGCATATTACACTGAAATCTAAACTTGCTAGGATTTGTTCACCTTTACAAAAGCTTTGTACAAAGTCCAGCGAGACACCTCTTTCAAACACTTAATTTAAGCTCTATGCCATGAGGAGACTTGAACTCCTCCTTTCTCCAGCTCTGCAGGAAACAAATCACTGTGACCGTTGTGTTTGGAACTGTACGTGCACTTACAGAAGAGATTTGCAGAGAAACAAAGTTTGTTTTACCTTATGGCTGAGGGAGGAAAATACTTGTAAAGTATTCCAGTTCTGATTTCACATACATTGCAGTGGGTAACTATAGCACTGCCAAACTATAGCACTGCCAAGAGAGAAAATATAACAGGATTTGATGTAGAGCAAGACAGCATTTCAAGAAATTGAAGAGCTGTGTTTTTTTCCGGAGAAATACCGGTGGTCTGGGCTTCCTCCACGGAAGTAAGAAGTAATGAGATAAATTTTATGTTTGCATGAAGTTCTGTGGTTATGGAGTGCTTCTACAGAGAATCCAGAAGATGCAGAATGAACCCAAAGTTCATGCAAATGCTCCTATGGACTTCACTGACTGTGGGATTTTGCCTAGCCTCTCTGAGGATCTTGTGACATAATGTGCTAGAATCTCACTAGTTCCCTGAAGTACTGACAGATCTGTTGTGGCAGAGGCATGTGTCCTACTTGTGGGGGTTTAAGGTCTTGACTTGATAGTTAACTTGGACACATCTACATTGGCTTTCCGTTGATCTCACTGGCTGCGGTGGATTTAATTATGCTTGTTTAATGCAGGTACTTGATTCCCGTCCTGGTTCTCCACCTTACCCCGACAACTTGCTGAGTGCTGTAATTAGGGAGGGTGACAACTGAGGCTCTGTTGCTGTAGGTTGGATTGATGAGAAATGTTGCTGATGAGGCTCCTAGAGAATTGTGTGTCCCAAAATAAAGCAGCACACAGTATTGTGTAAGCACAGCAAAATTGTTCAAGGATGTTCATGTAAGAGGTGTTCTGCTCTATGACCAATAGAGTTTGTCTTTTGGGCGGTTAAAGAGACAGGAAGCTCAGTAATGAAACCTAACCTACGTGTATTTCACAGCAGATTTTTGAGTTTAGTGTGTTCCTCTGTGTTTTGTTGGTTGGTTTTTTGTTTTTTGTTTGTTTTTTTTAAGAAATTACTTGACTTGGTTTGAGTCATTCAGTTGCTAGCCTTATGTTCATTCAATTAGAATTACTGCTCAGTAAGTCCCTGGTAAAAGGGGTGACATTTGGCAGCAGGTCCTGGTCACTTGTCCTATATGCTATTTAATCTATAAGAAACAAGTGATGTGAAGCCTCTGAAAGGGTATGGAAGATTCCCTTCCTCTGGTAATATGTGGTCTTGAACTTGTAAAAATCAGTTGCCTTAACCATTTTACAAGAAAAACTCAAATATAGAAAGACAGACATTGTCAAACGCTTTCTGGTTTTGGCTAGCTAGTTATTTTGCTTCTTTCTAGCTAATGCTGGGAAAAAACCCGCAGTCTAAAATAATTCTGATTTTTATTTTTTTTTTTTCCCCCCCAATTGTAAGAATACTTTAAATTTGCTGATAATAGTTTGTTCTTCAAACTAGGCTACACATTATAATTAAGCTTTTATTTTTAAATATTTTTGCAGTTGTAAGTTTGAAGGAAAAAAAAGTGCCTTTGTTTGCTTAATGAAGTTGACTTTATGGATCCATATAACATCAGTGCCTTAATTACTACAAATGGATAATAAACACTTCTCTCTATCTGAGAATGGGAGGCACACAGTGTGACTGTCATTAGGAACAATTGGATTTTCTCTTGATAAGTTGGTAAAAAATGTAAATACTACAAATAACCACCTGAGGGCATGTTAGATAACTGTGCCAGGAACCATACAGCAAAACTCATTTTTACAGAAATTGCTTCCTCTGTTGGAGGTGAGTACAGAAGAAACTGAATACACATTCATGCATGCATTGCAATATTTTTTGTGTGTGTGTTCTTTGTGAATATTTTGCATTAAGGTGTCTGGTGTATAGTTTTCTTGTGTTACTGGAAAGAGATTAATATTGGCCAAGGAGCAGTTAGGATCCAGTTTTCCCTACTAAGACACAACTCCTTGGCTTTAGATAATTAAACCAACTCTGTTCATGGGATATAGTCAAAAAAAGTGGTTGTCGTCTTCCTATGTGAAGCAGCTCATAAGAAGTCTCTTGTGATCAGCAGAGAAAACGAAATTTGGCCTCTGCATTTCACAAGCCTGTTAAAAGACAAACCGTACCTCTTACTGGCTGGGTGGGCACGTCACCAGCCAAGATGCCAGTACTTTGAATGAGTTAGCAAAAGCTGAATATCGTGCTGCTGTTGACTTTAAGGGATGCAAACCATTCTGTCTGAGGAACATCACGACAAGTTTCTTTTAGCAAATCCCTTTGATTAGGGATTTACTTTTTTTAAATGAACCAAGGAGAGGTTTCCCTACTGGAACGTATTCAGTCTAATAGAGTTTGTGACTTTCTAGATCTGTATGGGTGCTGTGAAGATCTACTCTTGATCTCACATTGCTCTTGTTATGCCCTCCAAAGGTGTAACTTCTTCAGCATGGCCCAGGGGAGGCTAGCACGGGCCTTTGAGAACTTTGGAGCTGTGGAACAAATAAGCAAAACCAGCACAGGGCTGTCAAAATCCCTATAGTACTAATGGATTCCCTGCCAACGCATAGGAAATCTCAACCTTGCTGGAGTCTCTGTTCACTGAAAGCAGGGTACTGTCATAAATACATAGGACAAAGGGAACAAGAGCAGAGTGCTTGTGGTTAAAAACTTGGGTGTGATTTGGGGTGTATTTGCTCTGACATACCAGCAGGCGCTAATGGGAGCGCCAGGCAACCTGATCCTGACGTACAGAGGGGCAGACTGGGTGCTTTGGGCTTGTGTAAGTCAGTGTAGATGTGTCGGTTTATGGTGGTGTTCTGGCACTGGAATAGGTTTGTACTTTGTTGTTCAGGTCTCTACCATCCTTGTGGTGTAGTGTGCCTTTTTTTATTTGTCAATATGATGAGCAGATCTTCTGAGCTCTGTGGTGAATGCAAAGGCTGCTGTGGGAATGGTTCTGTTCTTGCATCGCGTTGTGAATCTTCATTTTGTAGAAAGCTGCCATGCCATAAATTGAGAAGAAAGGCAACACAAGATAAATTAGCTGTACCATCCTTTATATGGAAGACTTTATGATGTATTCTTCCCTGTACAAGATACCCATCATACCTACCTCTTAAAATGAAGACTGGTGAATAATAGCTTAGGCAAGCAATAAATACATAATGCAATGCCACCTTTGAACCTTGTAGCTTGTGTGTAGGTCAAAGATTATATGGGTTGTAATTGTGATTTATGCTTTCAGTCTCTTGATATTTTTTAGACCATCTTTGCTTGTCTGTTGGTATGACTTTAATTGTTGAATTACTCTATTTATTTTTGGAGGCCACTATAATGCTTTTGCTACTACTACAAAGCACATTTTTTGTTTTTCTGAATATGAAATAACTTAAACTTTGTGTTCGATAAGGCAAGCATATTCAGAAAAATGTGAATAAATATGTCTCTGCAAGTGTCTATAGTCAAGATTAGCAATTTGTTAGAGAGAACTTGATTTATTATTGGTAACGGGCTTAGCAATTGTTTATCTTTTAGCAAATAATGCAAACTCACTTCCTAATTGCTGTAGAACAATAATTCCACAAAGACATCTTGACAGCTTCCGTATTAATTACTCTTACATTGGTTGACTTGAAAATTTAAGCTTAACTGGTACATGATGACTGTATCTCAGAGCTTCCAAGCTTAATGTTATTTGATGTTAAATAAGCATCAATCAAACCTTAAGCATAATTTGACAAAATAATTTTATAGTGGCAGATGCTTGTTTTCATGTCTCCGGCTTATGCTGATTCTTTGCTGTACCTGAGGTATAAGCTTACCTAGTTATGACAAAGAGCTTTCTGACTTGTTGAAAGCAAAGATTGTCATTTAGTTCAACTCTTTCCTGTTCTTGCCATTTGGCTTGGAGGAACTTTGCTGCAAATAAACTTGTATTCAGTACTTCAGAGTAGTGGTTTTCATACAAAGCAATGTTCTTATTCTCACCTTCTCAGACTATGCTGCCGGATTTAGCGATAAGTGAGCACATTCTGTCTGCTGCTGTAAAACAGCTCCACAACCTCCGCTCAGACACTGTGGATGGGCTGACTTCCCTTGGTTTTTTCTTCTACTCTGCAATTTGAAGTTAACTGTGCAGAAGTAGGTGCTCTTGCCTTGCCTTGTGTTGTGTAGGATCACTCAGTAGTATCACCTTCTGCTGATACTTGACAGGCTAGTTTTGTGCTCCTTGTTCTTGGGTCCCAAGAACACCTCAAGTAAGTTCTCTTGGAAGACGTTGGTTTTATGGTATATATGCTTAAACAATAATGCAGCAGCCAAGAAAGTCAATGTATTTCTTCACTGGTGTGCTCTTGGAGGTTTGTCTCTTCAGAGGTCGATGACAGACGTGATCCCTTCTCTCCCTTCTCAGTTTGTGCTCATAAAGTGTGTGCGCTTCCACAAACGTGTATTCACTGTGTGTGATTGTGATGTGTAACTGAAAACCTCAGGCTTAATCTCATTAGACTTTTCTCTGGTACTGGATAATTTGTAGGATGAAGGAGGATGCTGCTGGCTGTGGGAGGGACAGTGTAGTATGTGCAGCCTGAATGTGGTCAGGGGCTGGATGGCACAGAGGGTGGCTAGAGTATGGCACTGCCATACTGGGGTGGCGTTGGCACGTCGTATCTTCAGTACCAATTCAAGTTTTTAACCTGCTGCCTCTAGAACACATGACCAAAAGAATTCAAAGCCATACTGTTGTCTGTTATCACTGATATTTTAATCCACTATTAGCTGTATTAATTTAACTTCTACTTTGTGTTTCAGTTCTAATGACTGGTATAATGTCATTAACTGGGAGCTCTCAAGCGTGGCCCATCAGGAAGAAGATCTCAGAACAGCAACAGTGAAATGTAAGTGGTACCGAACATATACAGTTAACAGTCAAGTGTAATTGTAAGGAATAGTGTTTGGAATAGATGACAATACTCCAGCCCCAGGGCATTGTGGCAGATGCTACATAAGGTTTAATAAACTATAGGCCCATGTTGCCAGTGTTACTGTGTAAGAGTAATAATAACACTGAGAGTGAAACCATCCATCAAAAGCTGACAAATCTGACACAGATCATACCTATGCACATGCATATACTAAAGATGCTACTTAAATCTGATGGAACTGCTAATAAAAATTCTTCACTGGTCTTAATGAAACATCATTTTGTGCTATTTACTCCTTTCATGTGAGATTATTTTTGAGAAACAATCATTTGAATGTTGTTGGAAAAGGTGCTTGTAATTACAAAAGTTAATAGCAATATGTTACCTGATAAATCAAAGGTACAATAGCTCTGTTCAGAGAGAAGTGTATGGTTAAAACTTTAAACATAGTGAATATACACACGTGTTCTTAGCATAGGGGCTGTGTCTGTCTTTTTGCATATTCCACCAAGAAACCCTGTTAGACAAATGACTCCTGTTTCAATTTGTGGGTGGCCCTGTTGCAGATATATGCTTTTTTTTAAGAAGCTTAAGAAGAACATATGGTTATGAAGAGTTTGTGTGTGGGTAGTTTTGTTTTGGTGGTTGTTTTTGTTTGTTTGGTTTGGTTTTTGTTTGGTTGGTTTTTTTTTCCTAAAAAAAGGCACAAAACAAATACCAAGGAGGACATACCTTTGAGCTGACCTGGCTATTGCTGCTGTTAGTCCCATGACTGCCCTATTCAGGGGGCTGACCTCTTTATTGGAGCTGGTAACATTGTCTACAGGATACAGCCCTGACTTATGATTTAAGCAGGCTTGACAGCTTTGCCGGTAGCCCGATGGGCTGTGTAATCCTCCTCCCTCCTCTGGAATACCTACTCAAATAAAGTGTTCCAAGATATATTGGCCGAAACAAGTATGGGTGTGAGTGGATGTGTGGGAAGCTGGATGTGACTTAATTTTTATGGCAAGAACCAGTAAGTGCTAGTGTACCAGTTAAGTAAGAACATCAGCAAGCTGCATGTTAGATATGCATATCTAAAATATTAGTGTCAATTCAAAATAAAGCCTGTGGTTCAATGATGTATATGTAGCCATTTTATGGCTGTATTTGTTCACTTAAGGTGAAGAATAAATGATGTGAACTGCTGGTGTGTTGTGTGCCCTCCCCAAGGCTAGAAGCAGATGCACGTAGCTGTAGATCCCAGCCTCACAGGTCTCTGACTTTTGATTTTTGTTGTTGTCTTCCCCCCCCCTTTTCCCCTGGTTGAGACCTATGTGTCAGACATGGCTACTGGTCCTGTGAGCAGTGATACCTGGGATGCTCTGGGACTGTGCAGGAAGTGAGGGGCTGTGTCCCACCAGGCAGAGTCTCAGACCTCACTGCAAATCACGTTGTTCCTGTTTTGTGGTTTGGGTTAAGTGATTTCTCTCATGTCATTAAATATACTGGCCGTAGTCTGCATGCTTGGACTTCCTCTCGTGTGATCCATCAGTTCAGGGCAAAGCAAGCACAGGCCCTTCTAGAGTAATTCTGAACAGCTGTCTTCCTGCTGATGGCAGTGGGAGATCCAAGGAGACTGAGTACCAATGTGCCTATGCCTCATCAAAGCCAGCAGAAGGTAGAAAATTGTGATTTAGCTTAGTTGGGCTTTTATTGGAACCTGTTGTAGAAAAAATGCACGTAACTTTCAAATAAACATTCTATTTGCACTCAAATGCAAACACTAACATTTCTGTAAACCTGTTACAGGTGCTTAAATTTGGCATCTGCTCCAGTGGAGTTAATAACACAAGTAAAATGAAAACTAGCCATGAGGCTTGCTTGATATTACCTTAGAGACTGGGTTCGTTCTTTTGAAAATGTATGCTAACGGGTAACCTATGCAATAAACTTCCACTTCTGCATAAAATGTGTGGCTATTGGAGCATTTAGTCTTTGACCTTCCAAATTAATACCTAGCAGCATATTGATGTTGTACATCCTTTTGGGGAGATTTAGATAGAGACACCTTCTGAAATAAGTCTGTTGATACAACTGTTCAGACTTCCAAGGGTCTGTCTTTGAGCCTCTCCATGTGCTTGCTGAGCGTTCGGGACTACGTAGAAATGTTTATTAATGGTGGTTACTCTCATAAAACTTATGACAGCACCTGAACTATACAAAGGTGCTTCCCAGATCAGGCCACAGTAGAGATCATGTTTGTGCAAGTTTATATTCTTTAAGTGTGTTCTTTGTGTATCTTATTAAATATATTTGTAGTCAATGACCAATAAAACAGCATTGGATTTTGCTGGTTTTTCCCCAAATATGTGACACATTCAGTTTCCAAAGAGGAGGGGTTTGTTTATATTGTATTGCTCTGCTGCAATATTAAACATTTTCCCAAAGGATATCTGTGGTCTTTAATTAACTTTTTTTTTCCCATAGGCCTATAATATAGCATTATACAATACTTGGTCAGTACCCTGCTCTTCTACTCTTATGTAGGACTTATTGGCTCTCATTTCCTGGGGGAGCATTATGAGTGCAGACAGGAAGAATGCATCAAATGAAAAGTTAATTGTGTTTAAGCTGTGGGTGAGAAAGAGGATTGAGACTTCTAATCTATTGTGCCTCTATGATAAGGAAAGCTGAATATACAGTTTCCTAGGCCGCTAACCAGGGAAGCAGGGGAAAAAAATAACTCAGTCACAGAAAAGACAAAATATAAAATATGCAAGCAGCCACATGAAACTTCATACTTTAGTTTGAAAGCTGGTTACAGGGTGATGGAGGTCAGAACACAGCAGTATTCATAGTGATTACTTCCTGAGGAAGGATAAAATCCTGTCTGCTTCCTGAAGGCCACTATGATTTGTCCTATTATCCAAATTCCATTGTGCACAAAGTCATGATGAGGGATGGACTAGAGGAACTTGGCCCTTTACAGATTTGTCATAAATCATTACAGTGTATTTATTTTCAGACTGTGGGCAGCTTCATGCCAGAGGCTTGCCTGGCTTGAGATTTTTTTAGGGGGAAGCCAAATGGGGCACATCTGAGACTAGACTGTGAGCTGCTTTCAGCTGTTCTGAGTGCTCCAGACCCAGCTACGTGGCTTGCTCATACAAACTCTGTTTGTGCAAGGACACGAGTTCCCAAGTGGGTGATAACATGAGAAATAGCAGCTGTTTCAGAGCAGAATTTCCAATATCTTTCTCATTTGAAGATGTCCCTATTGCTTATAAGACCTTTTCATTGGAAAAGGTCCAACTGTCAGCAGCAGTTTGCCCAGCAAGGGTCTGTTGTTTTCTACCCTAATGTGGGTAATTGGGATTTGTGGAAGCAGGTCTTCAGATGGCTGCTTGATCTATGGAAAGGCATTACCCCCTTGTTTCGCTTCTAAGCTTTCATTTTTGGATTTAAGGTTTTATATGAACAAAAATGTAGTGAAAATTGCAGAATCAAAAAGGTGCATGGCTTCTGATTTAGTTCTGTGCCTTCTGCCCAAAACACTGAAGTCTTACCTAGCACTGAAATTTCACGACAGCTTTAGGCTAGGTTTATTTGTTACTTGACCATAGCTTACTTAATCTGTCTGGTTAATGAATTTTTATGGCTTGAGTGTGAGGTTTGTAACTTTAGTGAAAATGGATTATGTTTGTCTAGAATTTATAACAAACTTTGCCTAGTCATATTTCAGGCTTGAATGGTAGAGGCCAGCTGCAGAGACAGACTTTCGTTAACTTCTAGTAAATGGAGAATGGAGTGTGGGAGAAAGGGGGAGGGGAAGATGGACCAAAATGCTACTGTGTGATAATTCACTTGAAAATTGATTTGAATATTGCCACAGTCTGTAGAGTGCACAGACAAGCATTCATTGAGTATGAGCAGCTCAAGACCTTTCCCTGTAGTGAGCATGTGTGTTCTTGTAAATCAAAATTATTAACTGGTGTGCTGGGATCTAATGTGCCAACTGCACATAGCAAGGTACATCACCATTGTGGATTTATTACTTGGATGGTTGTAACCTCTAGAGATCTTAATTGAGATTTCATTGCACTGTTCATACACTTAATTAAAAAAAAAATCAGCCTCTATCCCATGAGTTTAGCCTACTGTCCAGATTCTGCAAATACCTGCATCTTCTTACCTTCATTAATGAGAGTGATTTTGCTGGAAATTAGTGAGATGGTAATAAAAGAAAACTTCAGCATAATTGTGAACCAAGCAGATTGAGTACTTGTGTATGCAACGCTGTTGTTGCTGATGATGCTGCTGTTTAAGCAAGGCACGTTATTAGTAAACACGGGTTCAGGTGTTAGCATGTGACGTGCCTTGCCACAGCAGAACCTGAGAAGGTATGGCCTGTATTCCTTTCATATCTGGCTGTACGAGTCCCTTTGAATTTTACTCTCAATGTGATGTGACAGGATGTGACTGACGCTTGGCACACAGTGAAAGCGATCATTGCCTGGGAATCTTCATTGACAATCCAGCTAAATAAAAGTGGTTTTCTAAAAGCAGCCTGGTAGAAGAGGTCTTCAAAAAAAAAAAATGCCAGAGGGAGTATTCATCTTTTTAATATACAGGAATTCCCATATGCATCTGCCTGCTTTTTCCAAGAATGCTTAGATGAAGTACTAAAATGCATTCAAGCTTCTCTCCTCTAAGACAATGGTTTTATTAGGAATGCAGGCACACAGATGCTGCTGTGCCTGACTGTAACTGTTACGTCTGTAATCCCAAACCAAGATGATTGGATTGAGACACACTGGCTGTTTGTACAGAACGCATTTAAATTAATTTAGAAATGGTATTTTTTCACTGAACTGGACAAAGTTAGTAGTTTTTTTTTTTATATACTTGTTATGTAAGAGGCTTTTCTTTGAATTGGGAATTATGTAGACTGCCATTTTTAACAATTTCCCTGCATATTGTTTTTCTCTATAGCCTAAACAAGAATATAAAATTGCTGCTACGCTTCTAATCTTGGTGACAGCATGTTATAAAAAATCCTGCTATCAGACATCATGAACTGTGAAAAAAATAACTGGTGATGGTTTGATGAGGAGCTATAAAGGGGTGCTTTTAATTACCTTCTCAACCTTTTGGTTCTTTTTAACAGGACACTGTTAGATGAAATTCAGTATAACTTAAGTATGCAGTTTCACGTAGAATTAAATAAAGATGATCACAGCTTCTTTCATTCATAGAGAGATCTTGGAAGACATCACAGGAATCTTTCTTTAAACTTTGAACAGGGTTATTGTGTAGATAAAGGAAATGGATTTGAGGTGAGTACAGTTCTTCATGGATGATGGGGACAGAAAAATCCTACACCTATTGGTGATGATCTGTAACTTACGAGACTGATGATTCAATGTCTGGTCTTACTCGGTTCTTACAGGGAAATGCAGGCTATCAGTGTAAGCGCGAGTTGTGAATACTGGATATACAAGTTCAGTAGTAACTAGACGTGTACCGTTCTACCTGCTGTATGTTTTAAATGCCACAGAAACTATCCCTGAAGAGCTCTAGTTAGAATGTGACATCCCTTTGCTCCAGGCTGTGGAGAAAGCATTTGACGATATAAGGGATCAGAGAGTCATCGTTAGGTTTTGCTATGTGTGATAGATGTATCTATGAAGTACCGATTACATGTAAGAAAGAAAAGTTGTAGATACGTGCTTAGAAAAGAATGAAACTTGTTTCAGTTTCATTGGTAGTGGTGGGAAGATAAAGGCACGAGTGCCTATTTTGACTGTTACCACTGCAGAACTCATCCAAGCCTAAAGTAAACTTCTTTGTTACAGGTTCTTAGCCTGTGTAACTCCGTGTCTTTGCTTGAGCTATTGCTAGGGCAAATCCACCTGTCAACAAGGCAGTTTTGTTGATCGATATTTAACGCTTCGCAGAATTTCCTTGTGGCCGACGTTAAAATCCCGATGGAGATTCATCATTAAATATGTGCTTTTCCTTACTGGTGGTTTATCATGCTTTGTGTGAGAGAACACTGTCTTTGGAGGACAGTATGATGCCAAGTGTCAGTTCTGTTAAGATCCATTACCAGATGAAGATTCACGCTGTGGTGCAAATGGTTCTCCTGCTACGTATGTGCCTGCCTGTAGCTAAATGTTCCTCTGGAGATTGGCGGTTCACTTGCTACTCTCTTGATGTGGCCTTTTCCATCCGTCACTGATGCTTCAGCACTTAAGTGACACATCTGAAGTAAGGGCCTGGATGTATTTTGACCAGTTTAGAAGCTCTTCTGGCTTCTAAATTTAGGACCTACCCGAAAATAGTAGTAGTTGGGAAGAAAGGGTCTGTCCTCTGCTAGGAGCCTTTGACTCGTAAACTCAGTAAAATAGTGCTCTGAAGGCAGCAGGGCTGTTACCAGTACATAAAGGAGTTAGTGTATGTGAGTCTATATATGGATTGCCCAAGATTTTGAATCTCAAAGATAATTTAAAGCATCTGAATATTTCATTATCTCAGCTCTGGTAAAATATGAAGGCTTTTATGCTGTGGCACAGTGCTATTTTATTATAGTTTATTTTCCACTAGACCTCAGGAAGCAGAGGAATTACTTTCAAACAGTCTAATTTATGGCCTAATATTTATATAGGACTGATTCACAAGTAATTAGGTATCTGTGCTTGTATTGAATTTCCTTTTAAAAAGCAATAACTTAAGTCTAAAAAAATGCTGTGCAGTTTCACTCATTCCACAATCTAAAAGTGTTTGTTTTTCAAAGTAAATAATAGATGACATTTACTTCATTGCATGTAAAATAATGAATTAAACTATCTTTTTGGCTACAGGAGAGCATAGGTTTATTTTTTTAATATCAAGTAGCCACCACATCCTACTGCAGCGTTGATGTTCTCAATACTAACTACGTTATTTGGTGTCTCTATGAGAAGCTGAACTATCTAGAAAAACTGAGTTTGGCGTTCATTAAATCTTGCCCTGGGATTTTTTTCCCTCCAAGTTACAAAATCCACACATCTCTCTTGTGATTGCTTTGTACTTGACAGACTTTCCTTAAAACTGGCAAAATGAGAGGAGAGGGAAAATTTGTGCTGAAGAGGTCTGTAGAAAAAATTTTGCATGAGTCTTAGAACTTTGAGTCATCTAGAATAATGATATTTGCTATTGTACACACTGCACATTAAAGAAGCAGAAAAACAATGTAATGGATCTGTCTTCCTTTGTCCTTCATAATTTCTTTGCCTTGGCTCCCTCTTTTTTTTTGTTTTTTGTTTTTTTTTAATTTTTTTTTTTTTTTTTTTTTTCAGAGGAAT
>WHYT01016793.1:120437-134641 GCA_009806455.1 Tetrax tetrax
TTTTGGTTTTTTTTTTTCTTTTAAAAAAGACCTCCTAACTTATTTTGAGTAAACAATTTGATTTTTGCCACTGTTGTGATTCCAAAAAGATGCCTCTTACTGCATGTACAGCAGCCAGTGACTGATCAGCAAAATTCAGCAGGGCTGTTTAATTGAGGGGTAAAGACAATACAAATGCAAATCTAGTGAACAGTTGCTTTTTCACAGTTGGTAGGCTGTGTTGCAGGTGCATTTTCTTAATGAGGGTTAACTTGTCTCATATTTTAACCTGACAGTACTTGGCATTGTTAGCATATAGGCTTACTTAAAGAAGTAAAATGGAGATTTTTCTTATGTAAGATGGGGTATTTGCTTTCGAGTAATCTGTTAGTGCTGAACATTAACTGAAGTTATTCAGAACAGTCATACTACTTAGATTTTTATGAGAAAAAAGCCTTTTTGATTATTTTGACAAATTGGAGCACGGCCAAATTCTGCTCTCTTCCTTGGCTATAAATCCTGAGAGACTGAGATAAAATTGCCTTTGATCAAGATTTACTGAGGGAGAACCAGAAACAGACTTGAGTACCACAGAAAGTAATAAAATGGTCTTGTAGTAATGCTCCTCTTCAGCATGTATTCTTTTAATACTAAAACACATTGTTTGGTTCAAGAAAACATGATTTTGGTACAGAACATCCCAACTTTTCCAGTTGAGCAAGTGGGAAGTTGTCTGTTCTTTAAATGGGTGTGTTTCAGATGAAGGATGTACAACCCCTCCCAGAGGAAGAAGCTGTCAGATTAACCCACGCTGTGTGAATGGGCAAAAGCAAGCTTTACAGATTTTCACTCAGGTGCTCCTTAGTTGCTGCTAGGTGCACTTGTGAGAAGAAATACACTGCCTTGCTGGGTAGCCTACTGTCCCATAAAACCAGAAGGGTGTGCAGGGCTGTGAGCTACAGACTTGGCTTAGGTTTAAAAAGATCACCCTATAAAGCTTACTTTGTAGCTGTAAAGAAAAAGAAAAATTGCACTAGGTGTAGGCAAAAGAAAAAGCTAACTTTTCTGCAGTTGCTTATTAAGCATCATGTGTAAATTATCTATTGTTATCCTACTGTACTTCATAGCCTTTTAAATCTCATATGCCTCCTGTATCGACTTGTTTTCATCCAATATGAGCTCTCATGAATGCAGGATGCTGAAGTACTGGGTTAAAAATCAATTCTGCCCTTCTGAAATATTACCTCTATGCCAGTGACTTCTGCTTCAGGGAATCAAGTTCAATATCTTAGCTTACACTCATATAGATTACTTCTTTAGCTTTCTTATATCTGGAACATGCAAAGGGATATTCCTACTATTGTAAAGTAAGTAACACCAAAAAATCAATGTGTGAAAAGGGTCCTCGATATGTCTGGCAATTGGCAGAGGAATTTAAGCTTTTTCTCTCACTTGAGAATGTGATCCTGGTGAATGATAACTGAAATGCACCCTTGCCATGATATTTGTACAGAATACCTGTAAGGATTTCCATATTAAAAAGATGCTTCTCTCATTCAATCACTAAGTACTCTTCAGAAGCTGGTTTTAACAAGAAAGTAGCTATGTGATAGAATAAAGCTAGCTTAGAATAATGGGATACTACTGAAGGATAGTTTGCTACGCGTTGCTTGTGCTGAGGTACAGTGTTGTAGTGGAGTAACATTGTGGAAAATAGCAAAATGGGGTGGATGTTTGCCAAGGGCATACCTTAATGTTTCATGTAACACAATTTTAAGCTGCATATTTGCTTTTTATTTTGATTGAATGTCTGAGAAACTTGCTGGTGAATAGTGATTTTTGGTAGAAAGTTCCTAGAGTTTATTTGGTGTATGATTAATAGCACGTATTCCACACTAGAGTGCTCACAATCTAGCTTATTTTGATTAAATGTGGAGTCAAGATTTCTCATTAAGTGAAGTTCTGTCTTTCTGAATTACAGTGTGCTTAGCTGTTTTCTTTACCTCTTCATTTGTAGGAAGCTCACATGTCGCTTAGTAAGCAACGAGGATATTATCTGTAATCAGACACCTGTCCATCTCATCACAACTGTCTGTTGGCATGATTTACATCCATCATACAGAAAGTGTTGGCACTGCCATGCCAAAAAAAAAAAAAAAAAGCATGCTCTAATACTTTCATTAACCCTTTTAGGGAAGATGTGCCAGCCAGCTTTGGAAATTTTCACAAATATAAGGCCATGGGGGAAATAATGCACTTGCACATGCAAGTTATCTTTGTAAATGAAGGTTAAAGTCGTTTGTGCTTTAGTGTTTATTAAGGTTGTTGTTATGGTCGTCATATATGCAAATGGGTCATTGTCTGTATTAGCCTGTATTTTTGTATTTAAAAAGTATCTACTTAAAAAGCACATACTATATCTCTTTAACCCAACTGTTGTTGTTGATAATAGAGATTTTTATATGCGCCCTGTCAGTATTCCTGCAGGTGTCCACAGGTCCTGTGCAGTGGGTCTGAAACGATCCATGTGTGCTGCATAGCTCACGCATGGATATCTGTGGGTAGGGAAAGCCAAACAGGAATGTGGTAGCTCTGCTGGGCAGTTCCGTGGTGGCCAAGCTGATTATCTGCATGTACAGGAACAACTTCAACAAGAGTGACTGGTAGCAGCCTGTCCTTTTACTTGCTGCTCATCCAGCATGGCGTACAACAGGAGTTGATATTTTGGTGGGAAATTCCTGATCAGCTCTTCCCAGGGTAATGGTAGGGCCTGACCCTTGCTATTGTAATGTGCCTCTGGTTCACCTTTTGAATGTCTGCAGACCTGAGCTGTGTTCTGGTTGATGCTTTTCAGAAGTGTAATGCTCTACAGTTTCATGCATTGCAAGAGGACAGTAATTGCCTAGTTTTGCCTCATTGAATGCAGTAGGTGCAACTAAGATCATAAATCTCCTAGATGACAAAACATAAAATCTACATTGAAGATCTAATCTATCCCGCTATGACTGATAAAAAAGAAGGGTCACTAGTGGGTAGTAAATTAAGATGCAGTATAAAAGTTTTACCTGGAGGTGCTAAATCATTTGACCACATCAGGCTCATAGGACTGTCTTTGTTAATAACGACAGTGTGGATTAGCTGCCATTGGGCTGGGAAAGAACACAAGGAAAGGTCAGCATTTGCTGAGCCTTCTCTGTGTAAATAATGGCTTTTGCAGATCCTTGTGGATTACTTTTGTCATTTTTGCGATTACACAGTTTTTCATCAGGATAGTCTCAAAGTGTTGGGTAGCATGCAGTATTGCATACCTCTTCCACAGCAAGGCAGCGTAGGAGATGGCTGGGTGAAAACACATGGACGTGCAACACAGTTAATGGTTGCAAGCCTGACCCTCAGTAGGTTCTGTCTGTAATTCTCCCTCTTCGCTGTAAAACTGAGTTGTAGCATTTGCCCTTGCAATTGTATTGAAATCCTCCCTGCAACAGACTGTTCCCTGCGGAGTCCAGGCTGTATGCGTAAAAGTAAAGCAGGTGGTGAGCATGCTGTGACTTGAAGGGTTTAGGCAAAGGATGGATTATCTATTTCATTGAAATTTTAAGCTCCTCTTCCCTTCTTTCAGAAGCTGAATAGATCAGATGAATCCTAAAACTGAAATCTTAGTGTGTGGCTGACAATCTCTACTTCAGCTCAGTAACATGCTTTCCTCCCTTCTCCCTGCCCCTGTATTTTACAGAGGACTTTGTTAAAACCAGAAATTCAACTTTAAGATTGCACAAATAAGCATGTACAAGGGATTGTTTGTTACATAAAGACCCAGCATAGCAACTGAGGAGAGGTAATCCAAGCATTTCCCAAAATCTGATACAGAATGACCCATGCAGAAGAGAAGAGCTCTTCGTGCTAATGCTGTGTGACTAAAAGAAGCTGCAGCGGTCAGTGGAAGTCTTCTGAGTTTTCCATTACTTACTGAGTTAATTTAGGCTTTGATTATCAAAGTAGCTCACAGCACTGACTTAACTCTGCTCCTGCTAAAATCCAAAAGGGTTGCAGTTAGGCCAAAGCTATGTGGCTTTTGAGAACCTCACTGCTGGACTCTTGGTGCCTCTATCCAACCTGTGAAAAGAGCAGCATTGTGCTGTTTGAGAGGCTGGTTACTCGGAAGTTCCTGGCTGGTTAGCGTGTTACAGAACAGCATTGCTGAGAAGAGATGGTAGGCTCTCTTTAGTTATCAGAGCAGACCAAATATTCCAGTTTTGGTGCTCATTGACATTTTCAAGGTAATTTTTGCAAGTTATTTTAATTGATTGTGGAAGCAATGGAGCAAATATGTTATCAGGCCTTTTGACCAATTTACCTGCTGAAGGAAAGAAGGCCAGAAATTGTGGAAAGGCTGAATTTCATGCCATATTCACTCTTCCAAGCCCCAAAATGACATGACTAACCAATGCCAGCTTGGGAGTGGAGGATGATGAAACCCTGGACCAGCAATATTAAAATGGGAGAAACCACTGCAGCAGTGTCACTGTTTTTGCGAGGTTGTGTGAGTTGCTGTTCATGGCGAGGAATCAGGCAGCCAACTGCTTTATGAGCTGCTCTGGTGCTACAAATGGGAATAAAAAGTGAGCTGCTTTCCCTGCTGATCCGTGAGGTGAGAGCTGTTGGAGCTCTGCCTGGGAGGTGTCAAGGATGGAGCAGAAGGGTTATCCTCTTGGGATTGCAACTTGGGCCACATCCAAACAGGCTAAAGTGAGATAGAAGTGTAGTTTGTCAAAGGTATGGCCAGAGTTCTTGTGCACAAATCTTAACTTAATTTGGGGTTGGCAACGGAGTGTACCAGCAGGAGGGTTTCGCTTGGGGTCAATACGAAAGGTTCAGATTGCTTTGGGGGCATTTTGCTGCAGAGGAACTAAAAGCTGTGTCTAACTAAAGTTGTCTGCTTGAAATACCTTGTGGAATAATAACAACAAAATCAGAGAAGTACATTGTTTTATATATAGACAAAAGAGTGTGTTTGGAATTTTTTCAATTTTTTCAGATGTTCCTGCTATTGATTTTTTTTTTTTTTTTAAAAGGTTCTAAAATTCTGAAATTAGAAATAGTAAATATCTTACAAGTGTGCTTGTGTAGGAAGGGAAGGCAAGAGGTGTAATGAAAGTGAAATTGTTTCAGTAGCCAATACTGTCTCTTCTGCTTCATTCTCCTATTTGGGGATGAGAGATGACTCATGTCAGCTGCTTTTGTGGAACAAAGTCAGGGGGAAAGAAATGAACACCTACAAAAGAATCAGTTGGTGCAAGGTCAGGATGATCGTGTCACTTCATGTTGACACCTTTCCTGAAAAACAAAAGCAAAGTGAGATTGTCTGTGGGAGATTGATTCATCTGTGGCATCCTGGCATCCTACTGACCCTGCTTCCCCAGCAGCATCATTGGTGTTTTGGATCAGGCACAAAGCAGCAGTGCCAGGCCATGGCAGGTATTTTTTTTTTTTTTAAGCACTGGGAGCTGGAGGGCTCTTTGCCCTCCTTTGGCAGCTGAGCTGATGGCGCTGGGGAGATCTGTAGGGCTGTAAAGGGAAGGGCTGCTCCAGGGCTGGTTGGCTAACGTTAACAGCCAGAGCGCTGTTTTGCTTGCTCTCTGGTTTAACTGGGCTGGTATTAGTGTTACAGCTGTGCTCTGTGCCTTGTAGCAGTTACAATGAACCAGCTGTCAGCGTGTTCAGAAAAGGTGTTAATTTCAGGCAGTTACAACTCAGCAATAAAAACTTGCTTCAAGCAGGAATATGAAATACCAGTGCTTAGTAGTGGTGTTAATATTTATGTGCAATCTTTCATAACAATGGCTTAGCAATTTAGAAGTGACTTCACCTTAACTCTTTTCTGCCTGTGCTTTTTGTACTGGCTATGCAGGCACCAAGTATGTTTTGTGCGAAGGATGACAATTTGTCTGCAGGGGACAGTCACTTCTGAGTCAGAAGAGTGAGAATCCAAAACTATGGATACCAGCAATTAGAGCAATAACTAACAATTCAGTGTTAAAGCTTCTTACAGCTTTCATCACCACAGTATTTCCCCATTGTAGCTGAAAGGATCCTTTGGAGAAAAAAAAAGGCAAAAAACCACGAACACATGCTACATGGAATAAATCCCTTGCTGTTACCTTTTTTACTCCAGTAAGAAGTTTGTTTGGCTGAGACTTCCAATACATTTGCTTTCTTTGGGATCTTGCCAAAGGTTTCTGTACTTATTCTTTAGTTTGCATCACATTCTCTAAGTTGTGATGCTGATTTGGTGTCAAAACAGGTAACTGTTTCGGTTTGGATGGGATCACCTGTACAGATAAAGACCTGTGGGGTGTTTGGGGTTTTGGAGGTTACTCTACAGCTATATGGTCTCTACCAAATTTGGGGGTGGCAAAATATCTTGCAAATCTGTCTCCTTCAATTTTTTTTTTTTTTTTTTTTTTTTTAAAACTGCTTAGCATGTTCCTTTCTCTTTGCCCTTTCCATGTAGTAAATCTTGCTCTTGCTGACAGCCCTGGTAATTGCCTTATGTAGAATGAAAGTCTTCCATTCTCTTTCTGTATTTTTATAGTACGCAAGCTTCCACAGCTAAGTTTAAAAGGACAGAAAAATTCATGGTGTTTGCAGTAAGAGCGTGTTTTATGCTTGCCTGCTGCTAAAGCAGAGAATACTGCCATGATATGAAAATGTCAGGGGCACAGCCCTGTATCTAAGGCAGTAAATGTTTCTTTTATTTCTTATTTCACTTTATGCTGGTTGCTATTAATTTTAAACTTTTCTTGGCATTTGCGGCAATAAAAAGAGTAACATCCTGAGGCTTTATTCTTCTGCTTGTGAACCAAGCCTTGCAACTTCAGATGAGACTTAGGCATATGTGGATGAATAGAGGCAAATGTCTAAAATAGTTATATTTAAAAAAAAAAAAAAAATTAAAAATTTGTCTTCCAAATTTTTATGATGCTGGCCAACTGTGGTCTTAATGCTGTTTGTGGTTTTTAACTATAGCCCCCGTGATGTGCAGCAGCTATAGAATGTGTTTTTGGCTAAAGCCCCCAGTGCTTTTGCATAACCAAGTGCAGTGGATGTGTCTTCAGTTTGCAACCTGAATTGGGAGAGGGCTATGCTTTGTGTCTTGCGGTGCACAGCATCCCGATTCCCCTGCTTATGCCAGAGCTGTAGACTCCTCATGTTGCGGGAGATGTGGTGGCATAAGGTTCAGCTCCAGTCATTTTGGTTTGCAATGATTCATTGTAAACTTGGCTTACCTTTTACAGACCAACCTCAGAACACCCAGCTAAAACACTGATATGGTCTTGATCTTACGGATGGATTTGTGTGTGTCAGGATTCCAAAGTCTTTACAACTTGAGCTCAAATTAAGGAATGTGAGGTGCTACTTAGAGCTGGAAAGATAAATCCAATTGTATTTAACTGCTAGAGATGAATTTGCACAGCCTTTGATTTAATCACTGGAGTATTGACAGGGAGCTTTGGCCCAGTACTTCCCCATTTAGCTGTGCTATTTGGTTACGACACTGAAACAGCCAGGTATTGTCATTAGTGAAAGGCATCCCACAGCAAGTTCTGCCCTGGCTTGCAGTCTGAACGATGAAGAAATAACACTTTCTTGCTTGATCAAAGACTGTTCATGAAATTGGGCTTGCTGAAATAAGAAAGGTTCTGTATTCATCTCTTGTGAGTGTGTGACACTCTGTTCTTTTGTCTGTGAGAACCCCCATCCTGCTCAGGGCTGGCCGCACGTAAGCCCACTCTAACCTGCAATGTAGGCACAGTTTTACATGCTGACGTTTAAATGACTGTCTAGGGAATACTGCCCTCAGAAGCTGTGCGTGAGACCCAGTTTTGTGTTGTTCATCCTCTGCTATTGTATTATTTTCAACCCTGTAAATAAATATTTGCTATATAATCATGCAGCCCTGATGAACGTGATTTTACTGTCTATGTTTTCAGGAGGCCTTTGGCCAAGGTGCTGCTGTATTATGTCTTGGGGAGGGGAGAAGTGGGACATCGCCCTTTCTGAAGTGATACTTCCATCCTGTTTTGTATAAATAAGCAAGGAAATGCTTGTCCTCTTTCTGATATTACAGCAAAGAGGATTTATATGTGAAATCTTTGTAAATCTTTTCAAGGGTGCCTAAATTATTTATGGTTGGTTGAGTTTGATTTGCATACCATATTGCTCTCTTCGCCTAAACAGTTTATATACCACCCGACTTTTCACATTCATCACTGCAGCATGTGCTCCGTTACCCCAGCCGAAGAGCCATCTACTATGTTCCAGTAGCCACAGCCAAATGATCTAATTTTTCTGTTGGTTGTTTTATCCAATGGTTCATAAACCCATGGCTGTTATTACACTAGCAAAGATAAGTTTAGTTATATCACGCTGATGTGTTTGTCACTTTTTTTCCTCTCCTTTCTTAGCAGAAATAATGGATAAAACAGGAGTTGGTTCGTGAATTTAATATTTGTAAGTAAAAGACTACAAAAGCTGGCTTGATTAAAGCACATATGATTGCCCTTTGTTTTTGGCCTCCACTCCCCTTTCTTGGACTCCAGGTTTTCCTGGCCTCCCACCTCCTTTTAGCCTTTGCATTTTTTTCACGGGCCTCCTGCCCCCTTTTGGCCTCTACTTTGTACAGTGGCTTCCTGCCTCCATCTTGGTCTCAAATTTTTTTTTTTTTTTCTCTCCAGCCTCCGGCCCCCCTCTTGGCCTCCTGGTCCCCCTCTTGGTCTCCTGTTTCTTCCTGGCTTGTGACCCCCTTTGGCCACTACTTTAGTGGCCTCCCACCAGCTTTTTGGTTGCCTCCACTTTTTCCCCAGTGTCCCATGCCCTTTTGAATTTCCACCTTGATTTTTGTTGTTGTTGACCTCTTTTTGGGATCTCACTCTTTTTCAGTCTCCACTCTTGTGCCTCCCACTCCTTTAAGTCCCTACTCATATGCAAAATGATCCAAAATGGGCACTGGTGACACAGGAGTCTCTAGCTGGCATATGGACTGAAGTGTGAATTACCAGGGTGAATTCATCCCTCAGCCTGTCTCACTCAGTGGGTGTGGGACCTGTCCTGAATTTCTTTGTCACTTTGTGTGTAAATAGGTCTCCAGTATTGCAGTTCAGGCTGTTTTCCAAACCAAGTGATGACTGGTCGGGTTTTTGTTTTGTTTTGGTGTTTTTTTTTTTTTTTTTTTTTTTTTGGGAGAGTGTCCAAAATCTTGCAGATGTTGCAGCCTTTTCTCATCTTGATTGGGAGGAGGAAAAAAAAACAAACCAAACCTTGAAAGAGTCTCATCTTCTGTGGTGTTATTGGCAGTGAAGCGTGGAGACTGGTGTAGGTGACCGCAGCTGGCTGGGCTGAGCTGCACCGGGGTTTGTTGGTGCGCGCGGCTCTGCTGCAGCTCAGCACTTGGTGTGGCATCTCCTGCGAGATCAGAGCAGCCGGTGGGCAGCTCGTTGCAGTGACAGGCTTTTTCTCATGGCGCTCGCTAGAAGTGGGGTGCCTTCCTCCTACCCAGGTGAAGCTCTATGTTCGTGTTAAGAAAGCAGGCCCCGAGAAAGAGGGTTTTGGTAGTAGCTGTGGTCTTGCTGTTCTTCCCCACAGACAAGACGTGTCAGCACTTCTGAAGGTGAATCTCATGTCAGAATTGGCCGCAGTCCCTAAATCTGACCCTGTCTTGCCCAGATCTCTTTACCATGCCATTGAGAATTTACAGTGCCCTTGTAGCTCAGTCAGAGTCTGTTTTAATAACAAATACAACTTTTGTGTGAATGAATAACCAAAAAGCTTCATTAAGAATACATGATCATAGATGGCTGTAGGGTAAGAAAGTGACAGTTTACACTTCTTATGCACGTGTTCTTTTTAGCTAAGGTACTGAACCACCTTCTAATAATATGGGGGAGAGAGGACAGAAAACCTCCTGCCTTTAAGAGAAAAGCACTCCAGGAGACTATTTTCTGCTCTAAATCATGTGGGGTGTTGCTGTAATCCGTAAAGCACAGCCATGTGTTCATATCCCAAAAGGGCACCGTTATTTCATGGTAACTGTACTCCCTAGAGTGGCCTTACTGGTATTTTAAAAGGCATTTATTGTGGAGAAAACCTATATTTTTGGTGCTGGCAGTTAAGAATATTGAACAGTAGTTGCAGCTGAGATAGTGATTCACAGAGATTAATGCAGCCCTTCAGACTTCTCATTAGCCAGACACCACTCTTTCCAAGCTGGGGCAAGGAGGTGCAGGGGAAGAAAGAAATTCTTTAGATAAATACTAATAAAAGTATAGAACTTCTTCTAGCACCTTAATGAAAAAAGCAGTGTTTGTGTCAGGACCAGAGAGAAATGATTCATGTTTTTCTTTTGAGAGGCTAAATTGTGGAGTTCTCTTTGATCAAAATAGCTGCATCGGTGCTCTGAAAGTTTTTGTTTGTGTTTTTGGGTTTTATTGGTGTGGTTCCCCCGCCCCCCCCCCCCCGGTGCTGGGAGAATCCTGTGAGGGCAGTGAGCAGGCGGTGTGAGTGACATTTGCTGCTTGAGGGAGGGGTTGTGTTGAAAACCTTCGTGTTGTGGGTGGCGAGCTTGCCACTTTCTAAATAGCACACAAATAATTGCAACATTGGATTTTGGATTTGTACATCATCTTCTGCAGATATGTATTCTCAGATGATTACAATACATTATGTAAAACTGGTTCGGATGCTGTTGTGATGCTACAGAAGAGTGTTAATTTGACAGGCTTTTGAAAGCATATTTCAAAGCTCAATTTATTGTTCTGTAGCTATTCTGGTCAAAGAACTTACATGCATGTTTCCTGAAGCTGTTTCATATAAATTCTTTAGCTATCACTTAAACAGTAGCGTGTCTTAGTGACTGTCCCTTAGCTGTTATCAGAGGAATCACTGTACTTAGGATTTATTTTTAAAGTTGTTTCCTTTTTCTCAGCTGAACACTTCCTCTCTGTCCTTTAACAATCAACATGGATCATGAGCTGTGGAAAATCTTTTGAGTTTTCTGAGCATCTTACGCTTCCTATGTATTTGTCTCCTAGGATGTAGCTCGAAACTGTCTCAAATTTGAAAACCTATTTAATATAAAATTTGAATTATAATCACAAATATAATACAAAATCAGGAATTAAATATAAAACTTAGCATTAACTTACGTTTTTGCTTTCTGTCAATACCAGTGAAGAAAATTAAAAAAGAACAGAGTGACCAGAGGAGGAGATAAAAACCAAACCTTCAGTCTTGTGGTCGTAACTATTTTGACAGTACAAATGTATTTTTCCTGCGGGTGCTGTTTTTGTAATTTAAGCAGGGTGATGATATCCTTGTTGCCTAATTAGGAGAGGTGTGCAGGTGGCAGTGTGAACACCCTTGGGTTCATGTCTGGTTGCATATAGAACTGTGTCACTTAAATTTTTTTTTTTTTTTTTTTATGAGTAAAATGTGAATCAAGCTATATATACACTCTAAAACCCTTAATGTGTTTGGTCGAGCACACAACTTTTCACTGAAAAAGAATTTGTTGGAAAAAAACCTTTGACTGTCCCTGCTGTTGTTTTTGGTTTTGTTGTTGTTTTTTTGTTTGTTTGTTTGTTTGTTTTTTTAATGTGAAAGACAGTATTATGATGGAATTAGCTGAAAATGTGTAAATGGCTCTCTTCTTCCATTCCTCCTTTCAGTGAGCGTTGTACAGGGGCCGTTTGTAGCACGGGGTGGGAGCACTGCGTGACGTCCTCTGCCAACCCTGAGGCTGCGTTACAGCTACGTACTGGTCTGCTCCCTTGCTTTCTGTGATTTATCATTTGCGTGCCTTGGGTGTTTGGCAGTGTCATTACTCTAAGTGGTGAATGTTGAATGTACGAGCACTTGAGCACCAAGTGAACATGTAGATGCTTTTGAGGACTCCAGGCTGGCTGGCAGTGGCAGTCAGAGCTTGTGCACCTGCTCTCTGGCCGTAGTTGCATCATGCACGTTTCTGGCTTTCGTATTCCTAGTGATGAATCAAAATCGCCATCATGAAGCAAAGTGCCTGATGTTAACTTGCTCTGCTTAGTTGCTTAGGAGGGAAGGACAGTTCTGTTTAAAATACTTTGTATGTTTAGTGGCGTTCCCCACTCACTGTGCTGGGTTGGATCTCTGACATAGGACCCTGAACTCATGCCGGATGAGTGGTGGCAGCATCCTGGGCTCGTTTGGGCTCATCTTTGTGGCAAGGATTAAAGTTGGAAATTTTTTTTTCTGAATATTTTTTTTTTTTTGTTTGGCTTATGATCAAAAACCCTGAAGGTGTTCATATGTGTAGGTGTTGATTTCTTGTTTCTATTTTAACTGCTGCAGGAACAAAAGACTAGATGGAGCCTCCTGGGTCAGCCAGCCCAGCCCTCTACACCACAGCTAACACATCACGTATATGTCAGGCTTTATTTGCCTGTCTTTTTCCCGTAAATTTCATTGCTGGTAGCAAAGTAATATCTCTTCAAATGTTTTATTTTCAAGAAAACAAAGCCAATTCTATCTTTCCTAAATTTGCAAACACTTAAAGGAAAGAAAATCCATTTATCTCCAGACACCAGCTTTTTATGGTCTCTTAATTTATAGGATTGTCCACTCAACGGCTGATTAGCTTTGTATCTTTTATATGCGCTTCAAGAGTAGCAATCTCTTTAAAGTTTGCAGAGATTTGTGTTTGTGTGCTATTATCCTTAGTACTTCACTCGAATGTTTTTATATACCCTCTTTCCTGTTCACTTTATTTATTGCCAGACTAACCATATCACATGCTCAGGGATTTGCTAGAGTGTTCAAAGTATTTATAACATACCGCATGCTTGATTTCTTTGTATAAGGAAGGAAACTGCTTAATTTCTAGCTTTTAAAATCCTCTCCTACTTTTCCTCGGAACCCACCCTCTCCCCTGCCCCAATTTGCTATTTCCTCGCTCTCAGACAGAAGATGGAGCATGGCACACCAGTGACGGGGCTGTGTTTATCTGTGTAGTTCCTCTAAAACAATCAACGAAGCCCTAGAGATGGCCAGAGTTTTGAAGGTACACACGTATGACCTGCTATTACAGTGAGCTCTCCAGTGAAAACTGAGAGGCTTTTGTACTTAAACAAGTCAGATACCTGTGGGACTACAACCCAAGATCATGAGAGGGAACTTTCGGCGGTCTGGCCATTTGTTTTCTGGTAAGCACCCTCAGTTGCTTAAAAAGGAAGAAAAACTTTCCCCTCCTTCCAGAAGATCTATTGGACCTGCTCTGCTCATCTGAAAGGAGCATAACACCAAATTGTGGACAAACGTGTCCAATAGTTACTGTATGGTGCTGAGTGTGGCTCTTTGAGAGGCTGCCTGTGTGTGCCGCTGCTCTCTCTGTGCTCCTGCCTATTGTACGCACAGAGAGCAGACGTTTTAGCCCATGACTAGTAGATGGTACAGCAACGCAGTTGCTATTTACACAGAGCTGAATCAAAACAAAGGAGTTTTGAATGGAAGTAACTGATTGTAAGGACCCAGAGCTATGTCTGTGCTAATGTCCCTACTGCCTACAAAAACGTATAAAGAAATCCCTCTGTGGGTCATCTTTTCCACCAGCAAAGCAATCTGCAAGACTTTGGACACGTGCTGCTGCAGAGTGCTGATACCAGAACAAGGCAGTGGTGTTTATGGAAAGCTTTCACCGATGCAATTCTGGAATCATTTAACATTTGCAAAGACAAAATTCAGTGATATGCCATTCTCCAGCACAAACTGCACACATACAGAACTGCATAAGTAGGGGGATTATCTTCAGCTGAGGACTCTCTGTATTTCTTATATTCCAAATAGGCTGGGGTATAAATGCACATGGTGATCTTGGCTGGCCTGAGCCACTGTGAAGGAGTCCTGAATCCTGCATGTCTTTCACCACTAGATTCACATTTTATCCCCCTGCCATTCTGGGGGAGGTAGAATACAGTGTGGTGCAGCAATTGTTTGTTTTTGTTTTTAATAACAAGCTTTAAGGCAATAACAGGCAGGCAGTGTCAGCCTGATGTATTCTGGTTTGATTTCAGGCATTACACAAGGGAACAGACTATTTCCACATCTCCCCCTAGAGCTCTTTAGCAACAATAGCAGCAATAGTAATAACAATCCAGGTTATTAAAAAAAAAAAAAAAAAAAAAAAAAAAAAAAAAAAA
>WHYT01016793.1:134661-147031 GCA_009806455.1 Tetrax tetrax
AAAACTATCTTATATAGCTTTAGTTAGGTCTCTTCTTTCCTTTCTGTAATTTTTTTTTTTTTTTTTTGTAATCTAAAATGATTAAAAAGAGAACCTCTAGGCTCTTTTGTGCTGGAAGTCTTGAGAGGACACAATTTTGGATTTCCTGGGTGGTTATCAGGTGTTGTGTTTGTATGGTGCCAAAGAGAGGAGGTTAAAAGATGAGTTCAGGAGACGGGGAGCAGCGCTGGAGGGAAGGATTGTGCAAATCTTTTGTGCTCACTCAGCACAGCTTTGTATAAACTTTTCATCAGAACAGAAACAGCAGAAATGAAACTTCACTCTTATCAGATTGGAGAAGAGTGATAGCATTACAGAAATGTTGTGTGTGACCTTATTTTTTCCATTCAGAACCAGATGTGGGGTCAAGGTTTGTACTGGAAAAACATAATGCCCTGAATGAGTAGCTAGGTAGGAACAGAGGGAAAATATGGTATTACAGTGGTGGGGAGCTGGGTGCAGAGCCATTATCTTTTAGGTAGTGGTAGGTTGGAAGGTTGTTCTGACAAAATTTTAAGCCATCATCTGCATCCCTGATACCATCATAGGCAGAAGATATTTTTGCATCAGTAGTTATGACAAGAATTGCAGCCATCACAAAGTTGTTGCATTGATTTGGCCGAGTTGACTTTTTCTCCTCAAAGTCTTTGAGGCAATAGATACCTAAGAGTTAAAAGAAACCCAATTTTGCAGTGAATTCGTGGTGAGTATGGCTGCACTGTCAGCTGAGAATTATGCTAATGGAAAGGACATAAAAACCAAATTTGAAGTGTACACATTAGTGAGCATGGTCGTTGGTTAATTAGCGTTTTAACATGTGCATTGTGGTGTGATTCAAATGCCCTAAAAGATCTCTCTGACTGACTGCATTTCCACGCAAAGCATTTTGCCTTATGAAAATGTTCCAGAAATGCATGTTCCACCTAAAAAAAGTCAATGCAGTTTTTCAGATTGAGAGGCAAAAAAACCCCTCTCTCTTTCTTTCTTGTTTTAACCTTCTTGTTCTTCAAAACAAGGCATTCATCAATGACAATAGAAACTGCTACTCTTAGGGCTGTCAATGTTTATAGCTTTGGGTTTAATAGCAAGGACATAAATATATACTTTTCATTACATTTTTGCTGTTATTTGCTCATCATCCACGGTATCTGATATTATCATAACTCTTTGGTTGAAGCTATTAAAGTTATGGTTTGTAGCTCACACTGGCACAAAGCCTATAAAAGCAAAAATAAGTCTCATAGATTGAGATTCAACTATTAGGCAGTATTGGTCGTTTTCCCACTATTCACATAGCAGTAACTCTAATCTTGGTAGATAGTATTTTTAACCTTCCTTCTTATCCTGCCCCTTGCTCGCCCCCAGTAAAATTTATCCTCTTTAACGTAAGCTCAAGTCATGTTTCCTGTTGCAAGTGCAGGATGATGTTTGGCTTGTTAAGGACAAACATTACTAAGCAAAGAAAGCCTTTTCATCTACTTGAACAAAAGGAGCAACTTGATTAGGGCTTAAAGAAGAGATGACTTGAGGCTATGCTTGTAACTGGCCGTTGTGGTGCCCACCCCAGTTTTGGGCTGCGATAGCAAAGCTCCCCTGGGTCACTCATTTAGGAGGACATTCTGCAATGGAAAGTCTTGGCAGAGATGCTTTCAGTCTCTGTATCCAGCTCTGCCTGGGAAATTCTTCCAGTGGGGCCCTACCCATGAGGTTTTTGTCTTCATTGTGAGGACTCCTTGCTGTCAATACTTTGGCCTGTTTACAAGTGAGTGGGTAGAAAGACAATGAACTAATAGAACTAGTTTACCAATTAGATATGGCCAATGAGAAAATAAAGCCTCAGTTGAGACTTGTCAGGATAGCAATGATCTGAGATGGTGACTTCATGGGTATAAATCATTCATCTTCTGGCAGAAAATGCCTGGCTTCCTTCAGCCGTGGCTTGAAATTACTAGCAAGAAATTCTAGATCCAATTCTGATCTGATTTTGGCGATGCTGATTCTCATGGTGTTGCTAGCCTCTGATAGGATATATCCTACTCTTTCTGCCATAGTGGGAAGAATCCTGATTCGTATGGGCCTGATCAAAATCCACTACTTCTAGTGAGTTTTGAACTAACTTGTAAGGACTCCTGGCCATTTCATGCTCTGTATCAGTTTACATTTCTGTTTACCCACTGTATTTCAGAATATAAAAATGACAAAGAGCACCAATGCTCTCTCCCCTATCTCCCTTTGGAACCAGTCACTCAGCTGTTGGCAGAAACTTACTTTTGCTGGGTTTTCCCAGCTTTCTGCAAATAATCCAGGTTTATTCTTAAATAGCCTAATTCTGTGCGAGAACATTTTAGGATTTATTTTAGTCTTTACAATTTCATCTACACTATAAAACAAAATAAAACATCCTTTAAAAAAAGTCTTTATACAAATCTAATTGTATTCCTTTCTGAAGAAGTAGCCTGTTTAGCAGCTTCAGTACGAGCTGATTTGTATTTCAAGTAAGGTGTTACTTTTTTTTTTGTGAGCTGCTAAATGCCTGTAGTAACTCTGCTTCACAAAGAGGAACCAGAAGCGAACACATTTCCCATTTCCCTTTCTACCGGTGTGCTTGCTGCTTGGCCATCTGAACTGATACCTTGACACTCTCTGGCTACGGGGTCCTTTTTGTATTTGTTCTGTTTTCATATGTCATGGTGTGATGATTTGATCGTGGGTCAAACGCTAAGTCTCTGTAACCCAGTCTTTTCTCATACTGTTTAGGAGATGCTTCTGAAAAGCATATACAAACCAGTCCTGTTGCCTGGGTTGGCCCTCACAAGTTCAGGCAATTAACTTGCTGAGTTGGTGAGTCTGTCTCCTTTTTCACAGTCTTATCTTCATTCAGACTTCCGCTGTAATTCTAACTCCTAAAAAATGGTTATCAGCTGGATGCATCAGCTGTTCCACATTATTCAGTTTTTCCTTTGTCAAAACTTTTCCTTTTTTTTTTTTTTTTTTTTTTTTTTTTTTTTTATTTATTTTTTTTTTATTGCCTCATGACTGAATTCTTCTGCTATTTCTTTTCCCTGGACTTTGTCAAATGAGTACTGTAAGCAAACAAAACTTGTTGATGTAGTAAAAAATGGCTGTGACCTTAGGAAGATGCAAAGGTAGAGACTGAATGCTTCACCTTTTCTTCTAATAACTGCCCTCTGAAACTTGTGTTTCTGTGTCCATGGTGGATGAGAACAGACACTCAGTTCAGATTTGTGGAATTGTATTTATATGTATCTATATTGTGTACTGAAGCAAGTGGCATTTTTCAGCAAAATATTCTTCTGTTGTAAAATACTTGCTTTTCAAAACTGAAACTTTAGGCAGGGAGTGGGGAGGCACAGCTGCCTTTAGCTTTCACTTGGAATGTTTTAAGATTCAGGAAGGACTTCCCAGCTGAAGGGAGATGGTGAGACCTGCCAGGGATTTGAAACTGAATGAGGCACCCCATTATTTTCAGCCTGTTAAGATGGGAGCTCTACATTGAGCAAGATTGGAGCTGTAACTGGATTCATCCATTCTGAAGGGCCCTCAGGACGGTGGTGTGATACAGAGCTGCTGTAGAGGGGCTCTTCCTGCTGCCACGTGTCAGCACCCGATTCTTTTCTTGTTCTCACCAGCGGTGTTGCTGCAGAACTTGTATTTCAGTACCACGCAGAGGACAACACTTGCTTTGAAAGATACTGGAAACATCTCGGAGGAGAGATGAAACACCTCATCATGTGTCCTGACACATGTGGTGATGTGCAGGGGGGTCTGATGTGTCAGCAGTTCCCTTCTTGCCCCTCTCTCAATTCCTAACAAGTCAGTGAAAGGGTGGAACCTGTTGTGGCCTAGAGTAACCCGCTGTAGTGGTTCCGTGTGCCTGGTGGTCTGTATGAGTAAGGGCCTTTGTGCCCGTGTTTAGACAAGCGTGCTTTGTGGCTGTGCATGTGAAGGAGAATTTGGTGGTGCAGCAAGGAGCAAACAGACAGCGACCAGAGCGCTGCGATCATTGGCTGGATGAGAAGGCTGCAGATGCTTTATTCAATGCCAGTGTTTTTTTAGCTGGTCACCTCCTGTCCTGGCTGAATTCCTCTTGACATCTGACCACTAGCTGACAGTGCTGAAGACTGGCCCTTCTGCAGTGAGACCCCCCACATGACTGCTGCTTCTGAGGGAGGGCAAACTTCAGATTCACCAAGACGAGGAAGAATCACAAGCTAAAGAGCCTGTGAATGGCTTGCAGTTGATGCCTTCTGTAATGTTCTCTTTGCTGTGGGTGCTTGTTTCTAATCCCTTTTACCCTTACTGCATGGTGTAGCTTCATCGGGCATCAATGGAGCAGTTCTACCTCTCAGAGTCTTCAAAGAGTATTGACTTAACTTAAACATGGAAGTGCTGGTTCCATTTGTGAGTATTGTTGGAGTGAAGATTCTTAATTTGGTCCAAACAGTTTTTTAAAAAAAAATTGCAGTACATTTTTGGGTAAGTGATACACTTGGTCACTGACCTTGTAAATATAAATCGTGTTCTTGTTTGGTTTTAACACAAGGTTTTTGTTACCTGAACTGATTGACCAGCAAACTGAGAAAAAGGGTGAGAGGTGTTTGAGGGGTTGGTGGCGTAGTTAAAGTAAAAAGGAAAATATTATGAGGTGCTTTGCTGGGATCCGTTGCTACTGTTGTAGGTTGGCACATGAGTAACCAGAGCTGGAAGCAGATCTCCTCCTCCTTTGCCAGTGGAGAGGATGAAAACCTGAACTGCGTTTTTAAGGCAACCTCGCTGCCTCAGATATTGGTGATGACTTGAGGTTTAAAGCTGTGCTGGGAATACACAAGCCCTTCGGCAGGCACTTGTTATTTAGCAGAATTACTGCGTTTTGGGCTCGTGCGCCCCTGCTGATGGCACTCATCTCCATATTAGGAGACAAAGTACCAGCTGTGCCTGGTCCTGTTTGTACTACTTTAGCCCCGTGGATGTTCATCCATTTAATTTGGAAATATTTCTCTGCACTCATCAACAGCCACATGCAGGCAACTGAAATTGCCACATTTGTTCTGACTTAGTTTGAGAACGACAGATGCTACATTACTGTAAAACATGGTGAAAGGGTTTTCTAGCTTTGGTTTTGTTTCTCATTTGTATGTGAGTGTTTGATATATAAGCTATTAATGCTGATGGGTGAAGCTACTTTTCTTCAGCAAGGTCTGCTCCTTCTCCCATAAAGTCAAGCAAAGCTTCCGCTGGGAGATTGGTGCCATTTACACTTAGGCAAAGGACACAGAAACTGCACTGGGGCTCAGGAAGGAGAAGAGTTGGCACGTGTGACTCACAAATACACACAGATGTGTTATGTGGTCATTATTACTTTTTCTTAATAAGGTGACTTCTTCCCAGCCTGAATAATTCAAAGAAACAATGCCGTTGTGCACACGCCTGAAGGCATGCAGCCTTCTCTGTCCTCTGGGGATGGGGTGTGTGCTGCTTCCAGTGCAGGTATTTTAAGGGGAGAAACGCAAAAATATCTGTCAAGTTTGTGCGTTAGGAAAGCTGGCAGTTGGGGTGCTTAATGAAAAGCCTTGCAGGACTGGGACATGCAGAGTGTGCTGTAGTGTTTGTCAGAAACTGCTTGTGGAGAAGTAAGGCAGAGCTTGTGTTGAAACTATTAACCCCCTTTCAGTGTCTGCTTCCCTGCCCTTTGGGCTTTGCCTTCTGCATTCTGTGGCACTTTACTTGTTTGTTTATATTTTGCTTAGCAATCCTTGATAGTGTCATATTTAAGTGGCGGATGGGGCTAGATGATCTCAACCTCAATTATTCTATAATACAGATGCACAGAGAACTGCCTACGAAGACTTCTGGAAGGAATAAATGAAGCAAAAACTTTTAGCCTCGTTGAAAAACACTGACACAGGAGAAAGATGTGTGATTTGTTTTACATAGAAAGGGTTGGTCTCCACTCTAAGCTTACTAGAGATAGTTTTTGATGACTTTCAAGTGGAAATACTAAAAAAGGCTCATCAGTTCATTACCAAACAATTATATAGTGCTTGCCCCTCTACCTTGAGTTCAGTTTGTGAAGAGAAGCCTGTGGGGTTTCTTTGAATGAGAGGTCAAATGCAGTGGAGCAGAGAAGCGTTTTCTGGAATAGCTTTGCAAAATTTGCTTTGTTGTTTGTTACATTCAGCATCTGCACTTGTTGGACCCCTCATGGTATAAGTGAGTCGTGTTTCTTGTGGAACTGATTTGGATATGATCTTACTGCTTTTATTTTGGTTGCTACCTTGAGCCCTAAGCACCAGTACATGTTGGATGCTTACATTTAACTGGAGCTAAGTAGAAATTAGACAAACCTTCAATTTGCAGCCTTTGATTTACTTTTATTGAACAATTATAGCTGGATTTGCCTTTTGGGGAGTCTTTGTTTGTGGCATTCGAAGCTAACAAAGCCTAGCTAAGCCGAAGGATGGATTATTGAAAACCAAAGCTAGCTCTCCTAATAGGGACAATGGAATCCTGCCCAGTCTGAGCCTCGCCACGACACCTGGGAGGCCTGCACTCCAATATGATAAAGTATTTTCTTTGAGAGAAGGTCAGCAGAAGTTCACTTTTACAGAGAAGTTCTTATTCTCATTTAATGGGGCTCCCTGTTGCATGGTCCTGCAGTTGCTTGACATAAAAAGGATGGATTGTCAAAGAAATTACCTTTAAAGTTCGTCCCTGGCAAACGTATCTGAAAGGACAGACCAAGTGTTCTCTCCTGGCCAGACTGAGCTGAGCGGGCTGTGACCCAGCCACCCAAGCTATCGTGCCCTTTTGCACTTTTGCAGTTTAGGCTTTGTCAGCATTTTGATTGCAACCCCTTGTTTCTGGGCAAGTGCCATTCATTAGGGTTGTATTTTATCATAGAATCTCCTATGTGGATTTCAGAGCAAGCTATTTAATGTTTTTATGCTGTAGAAGTTAAGACATTTCCAGTCCTTTGGGGGTTTTTGTGGTCCCAACATAGCAGATTTATAACTTAACATGAAATATTATGTGCTTATTCTATTATATGTGAGATGGGCTAAGTCCTCTTTTGGCTCTTAAGAACTAGACACGAAATCAAAGCATACAACAGAGCCCGACTTGGCTTTTTTTTGTATGTGTGTGCGTTACCTGTGTAATTTCCTGCATATGTAATTGCTCCCTAGTCATAGCTGGGCCCAGACCCAACTGGAAAACTGTGGGGATTATTCTTTCTGGTCTCTCTCTGACTTAGCTGACTCATTTTTCCCAGAAATGGGAGAGATGGGATGAGAGTGCAAGAAGCATGACCTAAGGCCAACATCATCTGCTGGGAGAAATGGGTATGGGCTGGTTGGGCTTGCTTTAACTTGATTTTTCATGTATGCATAGAGGTACTTGACAAAGGTACTGGAGAAACTTAGTTGTCTGTTAAAAAAAATACTTTGTTTCTGCATAGAAATAAAAAGCAAGAATATCAGTCCAGATTTTTATTTGGGCTTTGACTCCAGTGGAGCTATGCTGATTTCTATAATATTGGCATTATATTTTTGTAAATTAAAACACTAACTGGGGCATTGTTACCAGGTCATTATTTTCATTAATAATTGCTTTAAATTATTAATTTAATTAATAATTTAGAGGTTAAATCTCCTCCAAGAAACATTTTGTGTCTCAGAAGATGACCCAGTTTTTCATGGGAAACTGGTAGAACTTTGTTCCCATTTTGGACTTGATCAGTAAAGTGCATTGCAACTGTGCTCTTAGATCCACGATGCTGATGTACTAATTTAGGTAACAGAACTCAGATTAAGCTTTAATTCCCAATATTCAAAACTGGTAGATTGAATCCAGTGGAGTAGACCTGTAGATTTTTAAAATTCATTTTGACTTTGTTTTCTACCTAATTTTCAGAGTAGGCAATTGCATTTTATTATGCTACAGAGATGAGGATATTTTTGGTGTTTTGGGCATTTTAGAATTCCAGCAAGAAGACTTAGGACCCAACTGAGAGGAGGAGTTGGCACAAGAACACTTCTGAGCAGTACATGCTGACTTGTGAACCTAGTTCATGATCAGTCCTGCAACAGAAGCAGTTGCATAATTTATTTTGCAGTATGAGCTCTGACACAGATCTGCTGGAGCTTCTGGAGGGGTACAGCTCAGGGTGGCAGTTTATTAGTAGGGCTGCAGGATGATTAATTTTTTTAATTTTTTTTTTTTTTTTTAAAGCAGTGACTATTAGAAGGTACATGAGAGGTGTGCTTAGCAGCAGAAAATAAAGTTGTGCTCTGATATACAAAGCTGTAATGGGCTTTCTCTTCATACTCTTCACTAGCATGGTTTAAGATAATTAACTATGTAAGTTAATAGTCTGTTTTCAAATCCTCTGAGGTTACTTGGAGTTTCTCAGATCACATAAGTGGGCTTTGTCATTTCTGTGTATTAAAGCCCTCATGCTTGAGCATGAAATCAGCCCTGCTAACCTTTGTATGTGACCCCCCCTTTATTTTTTTTCAATGTATAATATATACCACTGTCTCAAGTAGCATCAGTCTCTCCAGTGGCCAATCCTGTGTTTCAGATGACATGAACTGGGAGTGAGATTTCCCCACAGAAGCCTCCGAATCTAGTACTACTTTGTGTCGTGACAGATACTTAGAGAAAAGGAACATTAATTCTGCATGTTTGCATTTGAATAGCAAACACGTCTTCACAAACTCTGTATAGCTGAGAAGCTGTACTTGTGCAAGAAAGCTGCTGCTCCTCCAGATTAACGCTGCCTGGAAGCTCACAGAAGCTGTTCCGATGGAGAAATGAAGCTGCTGGGATGAAACTCCAAGCAGAATCTTTACTATTTTGTCACACTAACGAATTTAAATTTAATAAAACCAGAGGTCTCAGGATGGAGGTACATCATCTGCTGTGACAGTTTCTTTTGTTTTTTGAGTTTTCTCTCTAATTAGGTTATGTTCCAATAAATCCTTAACACAACTGCTTTAAAAACAATTGAAAAGAAAACAAGAAGAGTTTAAATTGCTGATGGCTTGTTTTGTATGGCTTCCAGGCATTTGAGCGATTTTGCTAACAAGTATCCTGTAACCTATTTCCAAAGGCCACTAGCAGATAATTATATTTGGTTAATTTACATACTTTCAGTTTATAATCCTAATTAGTTCTCCAACCAGTAGTCCCTAGGCAATATGTAGTCTTACCTCATTTTATTTGCCATCCCTAATGTGCAAGTTCTCTTCTTTTAATTTACAAGAAAATGCTGTTAGGTTTGGTTCAGGGCTTTTGCATTTCAGTGCACATCTAAACTCGGTGATTCCACACTGATTTAAACCCTATTTGCAAATAAGCATTTTACATTTTTATAGATCTTGTAAGGGAACCTGACCCCAGTTTGATGCAGAGCCTATTTTTATTGCACAGAATCAAGGCCAAATTCTGCACCAGTCTATATCCAGGGTGTCTCGGTGACACCTCTGGTTTGCCCATCTCTACAGGATGGAGACAGAGGCTGGTCTGTGACCAGCACCTTGCAGTGCTGATCCCTGAGAGAGTCCAAGTATCTGGGGTTGCCACCGAGTCAGCATCTTGCTGTGGGACAGGCCCCGTGCCCAGGCTGCGAGGCCGGCTCTGTTGGGGTGTGCAGCAGTTGGTGGGGAGCGCTGGCTTTCGGATAAAGCCTGAAGTAAGACAGGAGACACCATCTCCCCTGATGCGTGGAGATTTCTTGCATGAGATGTCCTGTAGGCAACCAGAACAACACTTCCAGTTGTTATCTTTTAAGCACTGGGATACATACTATAATGCAATTTTTAGAAAAGCTGTTGGATGAAATATTTCCTCTTGGGCATCAAAGGCTGCTTTCTAGCCGGAGTCATTTCACTGTAATGAGGTTGGGTTTGGACTAACATTATGGTAATTTCCCCCATTTCCTTGCAAGCAATAAAGACCCCAAATCTCCCTTTCAAAACCACGTTAAGTACTTTGATAAGGCAATGAAAAAGGGGGTGTGATAAGATAATTGAGAAAGGAAAAGGAAAAATCTGTAATTTGCAAAGCTTTTGTCCGGATTTTCAGGATAACCGATGGATTCTGTGAACTGATACCGGTTAATAAATCGTAACACTAAAGGACAGAGGTGATTTTTTTTAACTGACTAAAACACCAATAAATGTTCAGTGAGGACAAACTCAAGGGTGTGAGAATAATTATTGGCCAATAATTTTATTTCAACATCTTAAAGAATCTAATTGGATCCTGTTGATGCTTTGGTGTAATTTCTACACATCACGCCTGAGTTCCCAAGTACGCTTCCGCTGTTACATGCATGCAACGCTCAGCATTTATGTAGCTGATGCCTAAAGGAGCCATTACCTGTGAAGCTATTCCAAAGGAGCCTATTTCTATAAAGAACACCTTGCTGGTAATTCTTCCTCATTAGAGCATTTCAAGTCCTACTCTGGTATTTTCAGTAAGACTAAAGATGGCTTAAATGTCTTTTCATGCCTGGATTAAGGGTTTTGATTCCACACTAATCAACACTCTGCCTGTGCATCCAAATATCTGAACTTCAGGAGAGGCAATATACTGCTATGGCTCTCACTCCTGCAATTGGGATGAACAGAACGTGAACTTGGAGAAAAGCAGGTTTGAGACAGAGAAAACAAGTGTCTTATGTTGAAGGCAGTGTCTTGTGAAAATCATGTAATTTTTCCAACTGTACCGCTCATGATAATAATGGCTCATAGTATGTCAGGTGAAATCCTGGCTCTAACAAGGTCAACGTGGAATCTTTTATGGACAACGGTAGGACTAGTGCATTATCCCAGAGGAAAATACCATTTGAAGATAAGTGTACAGAAGCTCTCTGACTTGAGTGTCAGATTTTAAGAGGCAGTGACAATGTACATGGGCTGAATATGCATTTTCAAGTATGCAGAAGAGTTTACATATGGTAGACATACAGTCAATGCTAATTCAGTGCTAATCCACACAGGGAGTGAAAAAAACCCTGAACAAATCTGTTGTTTGCTTCTTGGTAAGAGACAAAATAGGCACTGAGAAGCTGTTAATCTCCCCCCTTCCAAGTTTTCACTTCTGTCATTAAGATTATAATTTTTGCCCTGTATAGATATGACAGAAGAGTCCAGAACAAAAACTTAGGGAGGGTGTGGGGGCAAGGGAGAACAGAGAGGGGATGGAGACTTTGGGAGCTATTCATAATGAGTCTACTTTACTTCATCCAGCAGAATATTCCAATTTATCTGAACTCTTTATAAGAAATAGAAAACAAGAAAAGGAGTTTGATACCTCTTTAACATTTAGTTTTTGTCTTTTTCACCATTTCTTTTAATGTATGTATTTATTTGCTTTAATTTATGTATTGTCTGTTTTTAATGCAAACCCACACTGAATTTGTAGGTAAGCTTTTTATATTCTACTAAGAAAACACAAACCAAACCAAACCAGGAGAGTAGAAGTCCTATTTCTTTCTCACAGGTCATCTTAAATGCCTTGTGAGTTGAAGATATGTATTGCTTGACTCTACTTTTGATGTACCTTTATACTTTTTTTTTTTTTTTTTTTTTTTTTTTTTTTTTTTTTTTTTTTTTTTTTTTTTTTTTTTTTTTTTCTTGCTTCTTCCCTCAAGAAAACCTCAATCCAAACTCCCCTCAAAGTCAGGACACAGGTTTTCCTGGGAGGTCTGACTCTGGTAGGCTGCCCGGGCATTGCTGCAGCACAGGAGCTACGCTTCAGAAAAGAGTATTCTACGTGGTGAAACCAGAAGGGAGCCAAAAGAATTTAAAATAGCTTGAAATATAAAACAATAATTTATTTTACTTCAATTTACTTGTTAACGTTTGTAGCTAATGATGATTTCATGAAACTGCTTTTATAATTCAATACATTCAAATCTATAAAGCAAACAGTTACTACCATGGGCTCTTCAAATTCCACAAACTGTCGTATATAAACAAATCAGCTGTACATGCACGTTTTTTCAATAGGTTGCAACACTTGCAAACATGCTTTAAAATCCTTTAAAGCTGCAGTATAGTGTACTTTGCTTCAGGCTTTTCAGATGAAACCTCTATACTTTCGTCAGAAACCTTAAAAAGAAAAATGTTTAAATGTTGAGCATAACTCTAAAACTGCTGTTTGATAAATGTTAAATATTAAAAGAGAATGACTTAATTCTGAGTTTAAACCTTGAGCTAAATATTGTTAAACAGCACTCTGTGTAGAAGTGAACAACAGCAAAATAATATCACAAAATATGGTTTCACAAAAAAATATGTAT
>WHYT01016793.1:148595-283232 GCA_009806455.1 Tetrax tetrax
GAAGTGAACAACAGCAAAATAATATCACAAAATATGGTTTCACAAAAAAATATGTATGTGCAGTTCCTCTTGTGGGTGTTTTGCATTTTTTTTTTTTTTACGTAAAGAAAAGCATGGGTACCTTTTTAATATGAATATAGTTTAAGCAAATTACCTGTGTAAGTATGGTTAATACATTTCTGATATTTAAACGCTTCATGTAAAAGGTAACAAGTAAAAAAGTACAATCAGTATTCCAAAAAGCGCTGCTAATATTGCCTTTGAAGGAGATGGGCGAGCTTCCTCTCCACGTCATAATGGAGATCCTGGCACCCACAGTTGTAGAGTTCAGTATTTGAACTATAAACTTGATGACTGTATCTTATATACAAAAACCTTGCCACATTGAACGAGGCATTGATTTCTACACCAGTGGTAGTGTTTATGTACATAATTTAGCAAGGGTGATTATACAGTAGTCACTGACAGGAAGGAATTGTACACCCGTGTGCCGTCTGGTGACTTTGTTCCGTGGGTTAGCAGTTCTTGGATTGTCATCCAATTGTCAAATATTTTTTTATTTCTCTTCTTCATCATTTTTTTGTGACTCAGTTCAATGATATTCATCTCTTTCTTTTCTTCTGCACCTTGCTGTTCCTTTAAGCAATCTAACCTGCTCTGCATCATAAACTCACGCCGCCTCCTCTGCTCCTTTGCTTTCACCAAATGCTGCTTCCGCTCTTCCTTGCTCCAGTAACGGCCCATCTTCATTTCACTTATGGCATCATCATCGGTGGTCATACCGCTGCGCTCCTCCTTAATCTTTATGGCACGTTCTCTTAGCAGCCTGTCCCTCACTGGCCTCTTCGTAATGTAGCGGGTCCCATCGCTTCTGACCTTGACTTTCCACTCCATCCTCGGTTCGCTCTGGCCTGAATTAAAGTCTTTGCACATACTCACCAGACTCATTTGGCTCTGTGCGTACTCCACTGCTGATTTCTGTTGGATCAGCTGCATGTAGCTTTGATAGTGCTGTGCGTGGGCAGGAATATGAGCATGCTTATACGGAGAGTGATGGTACGGGGAGATGTAGGAGCCAGAAGGTTTTTGACCATGAGTAGGGCTTTTGCTTCCATCACTGGCTTTTTTCTCCTTGCTTTCCAGCTGCTTGCCAAGGTCGGGCTCTTTTGCAGAGGCATGGCATTTACCAGTGCTGGATTCATGACTTTCTGAGCTAGCAAACACATTCTTCTGGGAGACATTATATGCCACTGCCCCCTCATTACCTTGACAGTTAATGCCTTCTGCAGTTCTGCGCAGTGAATTGTCAGGGGAGATCTCCAGCGTGAGTGGTGTGCTTCGGCAGCTTTCGCCTGTGTTATACGCACTCGAACTATCCTTGTCAGACTTCTCGGGGAGCTCCGTAATGTCTGAGAGCTCGTGCCTGCGAACGTCGATGCTTGTGTTATAGTTTCGGAACCCGCTGTTATGTAGCATCCAGGGCTCCCGGTACTGATCTTTCAGCTGCTGCATTTTATGAGCTCTCACGATATTCAGGCATTCTAGTTCAATATTGCGCAGCTCCTCGTTCAGCATCTCCAGCTCTCTGTCAACGCTTTCTTGGTCACTTTTGCTCATATCCAGCGTGCTGTTATGATAATACAGGCTGTAAGGATTGGCAGACTTCACCTGGCACTTCAGTTCCAGCAGTTCCCGGAATCGCTCGCATTCGTCTACGGGGATGCCAAGGAAGTCGACGTCTGTGCAGTCGGCAGAGATAAACGATTCGTTGCTGAACTGCATATCGCCACTTCCCAGGGTGTCATGACTGTACGTCAGCTTCTTCTGGCTCCCTAAAGTGTTGGAGGAGGTGGTGTGATCATCCGCGTTGTTTTCCTGCTCGGAGCTCTCATCGTTGCGCGTGCTGTCATCTGTGCGCCCCACGCCACTGTCCTTCTCGTGCTGGTTAGACAAAATAGTGGCTGTGTCTGTGGTACCTCCATCCTCCTCGTGCTTCTTCTAACAGCAGAAATCAAAAGACAGAAAAAGAAATTATTGCAAAGGCATAAAATATCTCGGAGTGTTTATTATTTAAGAGTTTCCTTAATCTGCCACCTGTTACAAATTCTGCATCTTTGTCTTTTATTTGTCTGGAAAGAATCTTACTAATTGCTCAGAGAAATGGTGACCAAAACCATGGCCTCCTGCAAATGACTTTTTTTAGAAGAAACTGAGGTCTGCTTTTCAGATATATAGCAACAGCAGTAGAAGTCACACTTTCAAAATGCTGCTTCTCCCACTAAGGTGCATTAAAGTATCCGGTTCTGCTACAGTGCTAAAGTGAGAATATATTCCTTCAGAAAATGTGGATCCCACAGAGAATGTAGAATTCTATAAAATTCTAGGAAACAACTCTAGACAAAAGCTGAAATACTGTTCATGAACTTGTATGATTGCATTAATCATGGCAGAACAATAGGGTCGAGGTCCAAATCTGCGGCCCTGCATAAACTTTGCTATGTAAAAACTTTGTCTTCACCTTTCTCCCCATATATAGACCTTGTTTCAGTCAGTTGCCTTAGTTCTCCATTTGGATTTTAAGGTTTCGAGAGGCAGCTGTTTTCAGTATGTGAATGCATACAAAATAAGACATTTTGAGTTAGCTCTCTTGCCTGCTCCATCTACCATACACCCAGGTTGTATGTCTATGTACAACCTCTGACCACAGCCAGAATGGTGGATTTCTAACAACTGTGATCATTTTGTTGTAATGGGCAAAGTAAAAAAGGTAACATTTGAAAATATTTTGGTCCCCAAAATGGAATTTGTGGATAGTCATGTAATATCTTGATTTCACAAAAAGTCCTTTTGCCTTGATCTTCATTCATGACACTAAGTGTATCCAGTCAAGCTCAATATTGGAATATTGAGGGCAATGTGAAGTTTTGACACTACTGCACGACAGAATGGCAGTACCTGCTGGAGCATGCTGGCAGTAAATTGCATTGCCTGGTGGTGCTGTTCCTCTAACATGTCCATGTGCAAGTCATCCAGAAAATCATTTCTGTCATCATCCATCCATCCTTCATCCAGCTATGGGAAGAGGGAGAGAAAATCAAACCAAATGTTGTCAAAAGAATGAAGACTGACATAAATTGTATTCTTTTTTTGTGGAAAGCGATTGGGAAATCTTAGGAGATTCCTTCCTGACAGTGGCGCTGTGTCCTTGGAAGGAGCACACACCTCCTTGTGCAAAGTGAGGGTACTGACTGTCCTACCTCCACCTCCAGCAGCACGGCTGTATCTTCAGCAGCCCTTTATATATGAAACAAGCCCAGCCTTTTCATTCATGGGAATACTTCTAAGAGCTGGGGCTGTTTTGGTTTGTGAGTGACTTGATTAGGATGTATTGAAACACTCCAGAGCCCAAAGCTTGAACACACCACTTGCAAGGCAGCATGGAGGGCCAGGGGAAAACTGCTGGCCAGGGGTCTGTAAGACTTTTTTACTCCCAGCCTCAATTATCCCCAAGGGAAAGATCAGAAACATCCAGGCTAACAGGACAGTCACGAGCCTGACCCTGTGTGCAGGTGCATTGGCAAGGGCTGCTCTCACCGCACGAGGAGCAGACAGATCAAATAATTGTGCTTGTGGCTGTTGTTCAACATCTTTGTTGTGCTAATCCCTGCTCTACAAAGGGATCTGGTTCAGTCTTTTATTACAGCTGAAGATGCTTCTTGACAGTATTTAAGTACATTAAGAGATGGTGTATAAAGGGCTAAATAATAGGTGCTTTAATGAATGAATAATCAATAGCTATAGGAATTAGAGTTCAGTATGTTCTTCAAAGCTGAGGCTTGAAACCATCCATAATACCCTTCACTGATGTCTGTAATGGCTTTGCAGCATATATAAATCCCTGAATGTATTATAAATTGAACTTTAATATAAAATTTATATGTAAGTTCTGTGACTGCTGAATTCCATTATTTTAGACCATATATATGTCCAGTCAAACTGTGTAATATGATTTTAGGTAGATCTGGTAGCTTTAGGTACAAAGGTGCTAACTGCTTTCTACAAGATAGCAAATCTTTTAATTAAGACTCAGAGGAGTTGTTTGTTGTTGCTACAGTACCTGAATTTCTGGTCTTGCAACAAGTAAGGAGATATTCTTGCTCTCTTCACTGGTGAGAAGTGCCACGGCTTCTTCTCGGTTCTGTACCTCTATGCCATTGATCTTTAAAGGAAAGAGCGACAGAATGAAACACTTCCCTAGGGATACTTAAATGCTGCTGAGATGAGCTCTACAGAACTCCATGGCCGGAGAGATCCTGGCGCAGCGCAGGCCAGGCACCGTCTCTGTTCACATCTCCAGCCGTGTTGTTCAGGTAGGTGTTGGGCAAGTGTGTTGGTTTGGACACGTGAAGCTGTTCCACACCTCTGCATGTGATGTGCAGAGCCTCCTTACGAGGACAGGAACTGGAGAAGGGGAGTTGGGCAGGAGGGGAATAATAACATTGGGCCTGTGAATAAATAGGGCTGCCCAGAGAGATTCTGCAAAGAGGAGTAATTACTTGGGCCAAAATAGAGGGTTTCTCTGGTAGAAGAAAGACTAAAAAGTGGAAGTGTATCAGAAAACGTGCTGGAAACATGACATCTGCTAACAAAATGCTTAGCCTGCAGAGTAGGGCCCATATAGGGCTTTACCTGGCCAGGGCTATCAAAATCTGACTGAAATATGGCAGAGGAAAGAGAAATACCCTCAGAAAGTTAAAAGGAAGCATTTGGAATAGCAGTCTGAAGGGAATTATTTGCAAAAAATTATACTGAAATAAAGACATTGCAGCAGACTTTCAACTATTTACGTACATACCTGAATAATGCGATCCCCTTCTCGGAGCCGCCCGTCTTTTGCAGCAATACTGTTGGGATCGATCTACAAAGGAGGAGAACTGTGAGCGCTTTGGAGGTGTGAGAGCTCAGTACTCGCTCCCCGGTGCAAAGCCAGTACTGGTAATGTGACTGGTACTGTCAGCCAGTGCTGTATCTGCGATTGGTACGTCTTGCTTGCTCATAATGGGACTCTTCCTTGCTTATACCAGACAAAGTGGAATGCAAATTAAACTGATCAAGTCAAACCCAAAACACTTCTTCCTGAGACGTGTCTTCAGAGAATGTAGGTTTAGCATGTTTGCATGATATCCGGCTACCTCATAATTTAACATTTTGCTTTACAACAGTGCTCTGATTAGAACTAATTTTTGCATACAGAACAGGAAGAATTAAGCCCTAAGTGATGCATTTTAATGGAAGATTTTAGTTTTAATTAAGAATTTCTTTCCCAAACTGCAGCTACTAATGGATCTGCATGATAAAAAGTTTATGTATAAAATGCTACTTATTTCATGAAAGGGGCAAAGAGACAAACAGACTGCAACTCTTTGCAAATACAAATGTGTGGGTTTTTTTTTCCCCATTTATCTTGTTTCTGGAATAATTGAGAACAAAAATTAAAAGGGAAATATATTAAAAATATTTTGAAAACATCATCTAAAATTGAATGCTGAGACTGTGTTACGGGAAAAATGAACACTAAATGTTAATGTAACAAAGTCTGACTTCAGTGGATGCAGGATTTCACTCAGTTTAGAGGGAAGGAAAAATAATTTGATTTCTTCCAATTACTGCATTCTGGCTGTTTTTCGAACATGGTATGAACAGAAGACAAATGTCTTAAATGGCCAATGCAGCAGTTTAAAAGACAAATTGTATCTTATGGAAATCAGCTCCATCTTACCTCGCTGACATAAATACCCATGTCATCTTCATCATCCGTTCTGTAGCAGACAGTAAGACCAAGCTTGTCCTGGCTGTTCACCCTGTGTAAATCTACTTCCTACGATTTAGAAAAAGGAAAAGAAAACACTGTCAGTGAGACACTAGTGACTGATGGAAGCAATTTTTCAAATACAATGAAAATATTTTGCTTAAGTGATATAGTGGATCTCTTTTCATTTCACTTGTAGACGAGGTTAACTTACTGAGCAAAATGTGATTATATGCAGAAAATCAATACCTGGGGTATTTTTGACCCTTCAATCAATATGAAGTCATTTTGAAAACAGACCTCTTATTGATCTTAAGGAAGAAAAATTACCTATATTTCATGTAGTGCTAAGACTTCAAATGCTAAAATACTTATAAAGCATGATTTCAATATCTGCCACAGCTGATATATATTTCTTTATAAGCAGGGAAATATTCTGGCTTTTCAGAGGAAAATATAATACTCTATTACCTTAACTTATGCAATTTTCATGAAATGATATAATAAATTTCTCAAAAGTGTGAGTTAAGATCAATATATGGTCAGCAAAGCATTTGGTATTGGTAATAGAAATATAATAAGCACTTCAATATTGTGCAAGGGTTTGGTTTCAGCAGGTCATGGCTTATCGTTCTAGTGCTCTTTGGTGGTCTTGTTAGTCATGGAGATATTCATAGAATCATAGAACAGTTTGGGTTGGAAGGGACCTGTAAAGGCCACCTGGTCCAACCCCCCTGCCAGAGCAGGGACATCTCCAACCAGATCAGGTTGCTCAGAGCCCCGGCCAACCTGGCCTGGAATGTTTCCAGGGATGGGGCATCCACCGCCTCTCTGGGCAACCTGGGCCAGTGTTCCACCACCCTCAGTGTTAAACATTTCTTCCTTATATCCAGTCTGAATCTGCTGCCTCCTAGTTAAAAACCATTACCATTTAATTTAAGATGGCATATTGCAACTGCTATGTCAGTCCTGAGGATGCTGCCATAGGGAGAAAGGATGTTTGCTCATAGGTAGAGGTGTAACAGCAACTGCAGTCGTGTGCTCTGCTCCCCGTAGAGGAGAGCTTGGCAGTGAGCGAGGCTTTGAAAGCCGCTGCCACCAGGCAAGAGGGAGGAGGCAGCTGTGGGGCTCCAGCCCCGTTGCTGGGAAGGGAAAGACTGGGACCAGACAGAGGGACCTGAGGGCTGCTCCAGCCCAAGGGCAGACCCTGAACCACGCGCTTGTGTTGGACCTGTCCGTTCTAGTGGAAAAGTCCTGATAACGCGACTCATTATTTTTGAATGTCTCTCTGTTTTGACCTGCACTGTGCCATTTGTAAGGGGCAGGACAATAAAACAAGCAGACATGAATAATTTATTGGTATGTCTAGATGACAGCTGCCAAGATCAGCAATCTCATGTTATTTACTTGTCAACATATGTAATTTTTTTTTTTTTTTCTTTTAAAGAAATGTAGCTGTAAATGTCAGTGACATTTCAGATGGTATTTAAATGGTTTCAATCAATAGTATCCATGGTCAACTGCTGCTCTTTTCTCCCTCTTTGTTACTTAATGGTTTGAATACAATGTTTTAATAGTGGGTTTTTTTCAGATTTTTAAAGCTTTTGGGACTTTCTAGGGAGGAGATGGAAATTCTTCAGGAAAAAAAAAGATGAGACAAAGTGGATTCAGTCCTGATCTCCTTTGATCCCTGGGAACGCCGCTGCAGCCAGTGCACTTATTCTGATTTAATCATGGTGCAAATGGGGATGAGGTGCAAATTTGTGCACTGGGCCCAATTTAGGCCTAGAGTGATTCACACATTTCCTGCATTCTTGACCAAAAAGATTTCATGTCTGCACCAAAGTTTTAATATAGTTTACTAATTTTAAAACATGGCACTGAAAACAGTGGCAAGAAAACTAGTGCTGTAGTTTAGTACGCTGTTTGTCACACTGGTAGTGAAAAATAGATTTAATGTTAAAAAGCCCCACAAAACCAAAACAAAAAGCGTGGTGACTTTGGCCGTGATTTAACTAGATCCTGTGTAACCAGAAACACTTGCTAGCGCCTTTTGGAGTGGAAGGTGAGGAGGGAACAAGCTATTGGTTTCATTCTTACCTGCTGCATGTTTTGAATAACAGTAGGCATTTTTCCAACATAATACAACTATGAAGTGTATCGTTATAATTAAAAAATAAGGATGGGTTTACATTTAAAATGCACTATCCAAGACATAATCTATGATATACTAGAAGGTAATAAATCAATAAATGAAACATTATACATTTTAAAAGGAAAACCGATAGATGTTGTTTAAAAACCATGCTCACAAGAAAAGCAGCAAAAAGCTAAAGCAAACAAAAAGTTCTTACAGCAGATGTTTCGAATCTGAATTTTTATGAATAATTAGTTGACAGACTTACTCTTGGGTACAATCCCTCTAGTCCTTGGTAGGAATAGAGTAAGTGGGTTTGATGCTACCCAAATATGATAATTTTGTGTACTTAAAGACAGGAACAGCTGCTTTCTGTGGATCTTTGCGTCAGTGAAGTTTTAATATAGTCATAAAAGTCTGAAATATTTGAGAGATAAAAGTGTGCAATTCCAGTTGGAGTTGAAGAATCAATATTGGAGCCTTCAAAGCAAAGGCTATTTTCCATATTCAGAGCTGCGTCTGTATAACGCACACAGAGATGAAAGGGGAAACCAGAACATTGGTACCTGCGAGTACAGGTATTACGGCAGCTTGTGTAATTGTACCGGGAATTAATTAAAGCCTAGGAATTGATATGGGCCGAGAGAACTTTGACGGTGTAAGTTCACGTGCCTGCAATGCCACAGGACTCGCTATTTCTTACTCCTCTGTCTTCAGCACTGCGCTTCCGGAGCGCCCAGGGGCCCGATCCTGCGGGGCTCTGCGCTCCCTCTGCGTGCACAGCCACAGCGGTGCTGCTCCCGAAACCCTGCTGCTCCCAAAACCCTGCCAGCCCGCCTGTGCTGCCAGATCAGCCTAATGTACTGCGCAGCCTTGAGATGAAAGGATATTTAGTGCTCAACCGGCACTCGACACCGGTGTCGTGAACTTTGTATAAAACATATCAGCCCTCTACACTGCAGAAGGGAGACCCTCAAGTTATTCAAGTCCTGGTCTAAATCTGCACAAATGAGTTAGCAGCCAGCGGCGGTATCCGCAGTGTGGTAATGCCAGGGCTGTGTTAATATGGTACATGTAAAAATTTCATATATGATACAACTTTTACGCACACAGATAATTAAAATCTGCTTCTTTAGATCAGGTAAAGTGACATTTTGCGAGATGTTCAAGGGAGGTTTTTTATGCAATTTCAAAATAGAGTCGGCACGAGAGAACTGTCTGAAAGATTGTTGGCTCCATATCAAATGTGGAGCCAAGAAGGGCTCAAAGTGCTAGTTACCGAAATCCATATGGCATTTGCAGCAAGCAAGAAGAAACGAACGTGTACTGTGACATTATACCTGCGACCGCTCATAATAATGAATTAGGAGTAAGTGATAATAGCAAATTAACCTCTATAAGCTCAGAAGAGCCTTAATTTGCAGCAGATTATTGAATTATTGTACTACTGATTTAAAATTATGGCCTGCCTGCAAATTTATAAAAATCAAAGTCCTTTCTCTAACAAGACAGAAAGGAGCAGTAGAAATCTGAAATGAGAGGACAATGATGGGTAAAAAAAAGTTCAGGCATTCAGAAAGCATTATCTAGAGCTTGCATAATAAGTACTCTGTCCTTTTGTTTCTCTCTGTAAAAAGCAGTGGGGTTTTTTCTGTGCTGGCTTCAGAGGTACCTGACCAACAGGGCCCACTACTCCATTAGTAGGTTTCACCAAGAAAAGAATATCAGGCAAATAAATACATAGAACTTTTTGTTGTTGTTGTTGTTGTTGCGTGAGGCCTTCTTAGTACCTTTTGCCAACTGGCCCTGGTACAGCAGGATCAAAAAATCTTGTTCTTGCTGTCTTGAAGCTAAAGAAAGTGATCTTTACATTTGTCTTTTCACATAAATGTGGTTTTAAATGGAGGCAAAAAGCAAAACTCTACCCCTCCACTTTTCAGAGACAAAAATTTTATAAACCAGATTTTCTTAGCAAAATTCTTTGCCCTGGAGAAGAAGTAGAAACCTCCTTGGAGGTTTCTGTGCCAGCCCAGCTCTAGGATGGGAACCCTCTGAGGGACCACAGAGACTGGACTAGCTTAACTTGTCTGTGGTGCTGGGGAAGCCTGAAGGAAAGTGCATCTCACCCCGCTGAAAAGGGGCTTTAGGGTGCCCAAGAAAGGTAACCTGAAGGATGCCCAGGCTCTTTGCCACACAGACGGCCAACGGGCCACAATTAGGACTTTTTCTCATGCAGCAGGAGCTGTTAAGGCCAGGTTGAAGTCCTCCAGAGAGCTAAGGGAGGACAACCCTTCAGTATTACCTTGTCAGCAAGTTGAAATGTTTTACCCCTTTTGAATTTGTTCCAAACAAAGAACATCCAAATATTTGTTTTAGGAAGTACAGTTGTGAAGCCGAAGGAAGGTTCTGCTTTTTAAACCTTTACACATTCAGTCATCGCCTGAGCAGGACTGCTAGGGCTGGAGTCCTTTGTATGCAGAGACATACTAATGCTCTGAGAAGCCCCTGATTAGTGCAGCTCCCTGCAGAGTGGGAGTTTCCATTGAGAAGAAATGTATTCACATAAAAGATGCTTTCAAATGCCTTACAACCAGGATGGAATAAAAATTGCAGTGCCTGTGATGTAGCCCACTGATTCTCATGTTCAGATAGTTACCTTTTGCCTCCTCCCCTCCCTTGCAAATAGTTCTTGGAGAAGTAAAAGAAAACTTTCAACCACAGTCGCAAATTACAGTCAAGGGGAGAGCTTGAAACCCTGGTACTCAGCTGTTATTTATGGTTTCCTAAAGCAGTGAAGTATTAATTTCGAACTTTGAAGCATGGATTTTGGTGCTCAGTGTGTTCATTTTTTGCTGATCGGATGATGTGGTTTCGTGCTGGGAACACGGTGTGAGAGCTGTGCGCTGGGAAAGCAAAAAGCTATTTGAGTGAAGCTGTGTCCTCCTTCAGTTTTCTGAAGTGAAGGCTTCTGTCCAAGACTGAGTGAGTGTATCAGAAGGGAGATTTTCTAGCATTTAGCAAACATTTCCTGTAGTTTTTAATCTCCAAGCTGTACTTGGTCTCAACTAGCCATTCAGTTCAGTTCTCCACTCAAAGAAAACAAGACCAACGTACAAGTTGCCTATAGGGAAGGGTGAAGACAGAAAGTCAAATGTGAGAGAACAAGCCCCCTTTTTGATGTGGAATGTTCTCCTTTGTAATCTGAGAAAACTAACACTCTGAGAAAGCCCTCACTTGGGCTGCACGTCTGACAGCTGGACAGACTTGTTTGAATAAACATATTAATGCAGAACGCTGCTGGGGGATGCTGGAGTGACATTATTCGTCCTTTATGAACCTGAAATGACTTCTGGCTGGGCCTCTGTGAAGAATAAATGTACTTTTAATTTACAATAAAATAGCAGTTCAGGATTTAGTCCCTCTTTCCTTGTGGCGTGTAAACTTCAAAAGAAAAGCAATGGCATTTATTTATTTTTGTAGTAAGGAATATATGGCAGTTACCTCTGAGTCATCAATTTCAAGATAAATGTTGAGAGAGAACTGAGAATACAATTTCGGTGCCTTGGCAGTACTGCCAGCAAAAATTCCTTCCTATGGATATTTACATTAGAAGCTTGTTGTGAACTTGGGTATTTTGCTGTTCTTGTCTTGTTTACTTGTTACAAATCACGAACCAGTCAGTTATAGACCATAAAAGTTTAGATGAGGAGCTTCTGATTTAAATTCAAAGCACATTTTATGGACACAGAGACACAGAAGGCTGGCTTGATGGCTTTCTTACTTTAGACATTCCTGCTGCAGTCAATGAAACGGTGCCTTTGTGGCCTTTTGAAACGTATCTATCACAAGGCAAACACAAAAGCAACTAGCCAGTTGAGTCCCTGTTAGCACTTTGACCTTCCCATTGATCACAGCCTCTACAATTTGAACAAGAATCTGTAGTGGTTTTTAAGAAATACTATTAGGCTACAGCGACGTCTCTAATGTTCATCTCCCTGCGTTACTGAGCTGATCACCTCTTGCCATGGAGTACTAGATCAATGTCAAAATTATTAATGTTATGGTTTAAGGCATATTAACGTCTGGCTACTGAAGTGCATGTGTTTAAAATGTTTTCAGCTCAACTGGTTGACCTTCTGATGGAAGCAATATAATTTATTCACAATATTAGATTTCCCAAAAAATAGATTTTGAAAAGACATGGGCAGAAAATATTGATTTGTTCTACGCTTTCCTTTAAGACTGAAATCTATATTGTATTTGTTTTTATTTAAGAAAAAAAAGGCACTTGTTTGAAAAGTAAGGCCTTGAAGTCTGCTAAACAGCATTTATTTTACTGGCACTTTGATTTTTACCCTGACTTTGATTTGCGTTTGTATACAGAGATGAATTACTACCAGATCTGCAGAACTTGAGAACAGCTTGCAAACTTTTTACAGGGTTTTAGTCCTTGATCCTGCAAAAGCTTTTATAGAAGGGAACAACTTCTTTCTGGTAGAACGACTGAACTCTGCTCCCCCCAAAGTTGTTGATAAATCTCCCAGTGATTTAAACAGACCTACAGACAGGTCAGCACCGCTCGCTTTGACAAATAAGCGTTAGCAGGACCAAGATCTAAGGAATCAGAAGTACAAGCAAGCTAAGAGTAAACAATTCACTTACTGATAATCTTGAATGGATTAGCTGGATCAGACGTCGCTGGCAGTATTTAGAAGTACTGAGATATTTTACTACTATTTATTATAAGCAATGAAAAACACTTCAGTGGGTCAGTACTGCTCAAGTGTCTTGCAGAACTAAAGCCCGCAATTTATATGCTGTACTCTGAAGGATTGGGAGCAGGTTATAAAAATTAAGAATGAGAAAACTGAAGATGAACTTCTGATGGGATATACAAGTAATAAAGCCACAAGTGATTTTTAAAGATTTGGCAGGAAAAAGAGACTTGCGTACCTTCATGACTGGTTCAACTTTTATTATCTATAATTTTATACGTATACACGTGTAACTTTTCAGTAACAAAAAAGGGAGCAACAGCTTATTATAGTGGTAAATCTATTCTGATCTTGTCTTGTAAATGTAAAATACTTTTAAATTATGAGATCAAGAACATCTGTTACCTCAGCTGGGGAATATTTAAGGGGAACTCACATTTTTACTGTGTCTATGTGGAACAGGTCCTGCAGATCAGCAAACTTGCTAAGTCTTTCAGATTTTCAGAAAGTCTAAATCAGCACAGTTATACAGAATTTAATTAATGAAACCAATGATTTAATTATTTATGCTAATTTGTTAGCTGAAGATGTGGCTCATCAGTCTGTGGCGCACAGTTAAATACACTGCTAAAGGTATCAGTAAGGTCTGCAACCTGCAAAGTAACTAATGAGCAATGTTACTACGAATACCTGCTCTGAAATGTCTTTTCACTTTATATACAGTGTAAAGACTGACATGCACGTTAACATCGTGTTAAGCTTTCAGTAAATGAAATAATTACTGAAGACTGGGTACCTCTAATTCCAGCTCATCTCGGTCCATTTCTTGATGAATTCCTCCCATGTAGTCATTTGGGTCATAGTACTCATGCACGGATGGATGGCTGGAAAAAAGGTATCTCTTAGGACAGCGCTCAGTACTCAGCATCTTAATCCATTCCAAGCTTACAGCGAATAGTCGTGAACATGATGGACTAACAGCCACGCCAGAAGTTGCATGTGCTTAATTACACTGTACCATTTACACTAACAAACGTATTAAACAAAAATGACATGCGTTGTAAGAGGACTCTAGAATGTTTGACACCTCATGATATATGACAGACTTGTAAAGAGTCTTAGCATTTATTAACAGTTTTTCTCCAAACGCAAAGCTCATTTGGGGAAAAAATACACAGAGAGAACAGTGGCCAACCAGGGTAAGGGGTACCGGGTGCCAGCTAAATGGGCAGCTATTTGCCAGGGTTCAAGATGAGAGGGAATACTGGATTATCTACTTGTGAGCTCAGATATGAAAGTAAAATCATTCTTGCCTAGCTGCTTGGTATTTTTACTTTGCCTTAAAGACATAAAATTTTATTGAATTTCTAAGTATTATAAAAATAATTTGTTGCCCACATATTTGGATGAACAACATTCTATTGATTGATTTGGATGAAACAGGCTGTGCACAATGATCTAAATACCATTAAAATATGCACCACTTCGTATTGCCATTCACTACTGGCACGCTGCTTTTTACAACTTTTGCTCCCTGACAGTTTCACTGTCTGTACTTTGGAAGTTTTAGCAGCATAATGCTCTTGTGATCACTTTTTTCTATGCTGGAATTTTATTTCTGCAATGAAAGTAAACTCCCTTTAATTCTCTGTTAACTAGATACACGTTTCTTTGTAAGTGTGTGGCTATTTGCATAACAGCATCCGCTAATTAGCCAAGATACCCAAGTTGCTATATGCAGGCTAGATTAATTTGAATGAGATCTGGAGAAGTTACAGGAAGCATTGGGGAAAAAAAGACTCCTCTTGCACGTGCTGGGAGAGAGCATCGTTGAAGAGCTGACTGCCTGCCCTTGTAGGCAGGGACAGCCATGAGGCAGGGACAACCATGAGGTTAAGATGAACATCCACAGCTCCAAGGCCACTGATGGTGCCAGCAGTTGGGATCTATGTCCGGCAATTAAAGGGCAATATGAAGCTATTTGATAGGACTGAGCTGGTTTTATGCAGAAATATTGCAACCTGAAAGATTCATCGTGAATTAATCTTTGCTGTTTTCCTAATGTAATAGGTTTTGCAGTTGGAAAGTTGCAGGTGTTGAAAGCCCAGCATGTTTGGGGGTAGGTGCTCTAGGAATAAGTGCCCTAAGCCCTGCTGCTGCCCCTTCACTGCAGACAGGCTCAAAACTGGCCTTTTGTTAAACACTTCCATAAAACAGGCAGCTGTGCTTCAGTTTGCAATGGGTTGGGAATAGATGCAGATATTGCACACAGCAGCCCAGTTCCTGCCTGGACGTGTGAATGTTAACGTGCCATGAGCGCTCAGGAGCAGCACAGGATCGGTGCCTGCGTGTAGTCGAGCTGTATTTCCTAGACGCGCTGACAGGGATGCCTGGAGAGGTGTGGTGGGACGAGTTTGTGTGCTGGCGTTCACAGCCCAGGCGCTCTGTGGGGATCCCCTTCCAGAGCTGTGCTGGACAGCCAGGGCACTGGCGCTGCCTCTCAGGGTGTACGGGATCATCTCAGAACCAGGACTGACCAGACCACAGTGTCTCGTACACAGCAATGGAGAGGTTCAGAATCCTTTCTATTGCTTTTTCCCCCATGGAGATGCGTGGCAAGATGACAGGCAATTTGCATGGGCTCCTTGGGGAGCCGTTTGCCTCTTGAACAGCGTGTGAGGGCGTGGTGTGTGTGTGTGCCAGGAGATAATTGTCATTTTTATTTGTAAGTACAAAAGCATCAAACTACCATTAACAATAATTAAAATTTGATTCTAAAACATCCGTGACAGCACTGGTAAGTAATTTTAGGCCTAGAAAATAATTTATTTGAGTAACATCGCTGCAGGGTTATAATAAAGTAATTAATACACTGGAACAGAATGTAGCGGCTCTTAGCATTTCAAAATTTATAGTAGCCATAAAAAATAAAGTTAAAACATAAGCAACCCAAAGAGGCAGTGAGAGGAATTACAAGAAGCAATATCTTTATCCATCATATGCCAGCCAAAAATGAGCTTTACGAGGCCATGTTGTGACTCAGTGGCATTACTCACGTAAATAATGGCTTGCTAATATGTAGAAAAAATGAAAATGTTTTGAATTATGGCTCAATGGTGTATAAATCCTGGATGCCTCTGGGAGTACGCATTCACCAGCAAGTAAAGATGAGTTTGTGAACGACTTCTAACATGCCACGTTAAGGAATGCAAGGATTTTCAAGGGCTTCTCAAACTGTTACTTACTCTTCAGGCAGGAGGTATGGGTCTAGCACAGAGACAGGTGGAGTCGGTGAGCTCATCTTGCTCAGAGCCATGATGTGTTCAAAAGTGATATCGGTCTGCGTGCCCACATCTACCAGCTGAGACTCGTGAGGAGGCGTGAAGACCTTGGTGCGTGGAGTTCTTCGCAGGACCTGCACCACGATGGGCTCCTTGGCTGTTTTGAATGCTTCCACTGCCTGCTCATGTGTTGCTTTGGATAAATCCTTCCCGTTGACCTGCGGGAAGAAAGCAAGCAAAGCAGTGAGCGGAACAGTCAGAAACTGGAAGGTATCTTTGGCTCTGGCTGTTAATTTACAAGTCTCAGCTTCTATTCAAAAGTACACGCAGCAAGTACTGGGAACTATTTATGCAATGTTACGCATCTCTCCATCTCCCCTTTCACTAGAGTAACTTCACAAATCCTGTGCGCTGCTTCTTATTGGGATAGATGTTCCTGGGAGAGAAGAGAATTTGAACACAGATCCATCTGATCTCAAAGGAGTAGTGAAGCTCCTGTTTGTAGCAGCAAAACAAAGATGAGCGGTCAATTTTAGTACAAGGTTTACAGTTTCTAATCCTTGGCAAGCAGAGGTGTCCTTCCTGATCCAGAGAGAGGACTTGAGCACTTCCAGCCTGCTCTGGCTTTGCATTTCACTTCTGCTTAGCTTCCTTCCTCATTATTGCTAATGAATTCTTCCATAAGTCCTAAGTCTACCCAGGGGCTGTGAAAGAGGTGAGGTTGTATTTGTCAGAATTGTTATAAAGCTGCAGAACAATAATTCTCATTTGAGTTTGGGTTTGTGAGAAACGTTGATGTTTCTGTAATTTTAAGGGAGCTAAACACAATGAACAGTTTGGAAAGAACTGAAAAAACGCAACTGGTGAAAAGGCTGAATGTGTGCCCACATCCTGCTGTTTGCAGTCTAACATGGAGACTTCTTTTGAAATTTGGCCTGTTTGTTGAGACATCTGTGAATCAGAAAGGTCTATGGGCTCATATGCAAAAAACCTATGCTACAGAAATAGTGGGAACCACTGGTAAGTCCATTAGGTTTTTATCCTCTTCTAACCTGCAAACGGTTGGCATTTTAATACCGATGAAAAGAAACAATTGAAGAGAAGCAGCTCAGAGCAATGTGTTGGTGGGAGCTCTATAACGGAATTACTACCCTAAAGCATCCTGCTGTCACGGAATTGTTACCGTGTTCTTTGGACGGGGGCAAGCCCTGGCTGACACGTAGAGATAAGCTGCAATTTGAGAGGTGAAGATGCTGCTAGCGCTGCCAGTGAAGACCGCTATCATAGCAGTCCTGCTCATCAAGGGGCATACTTTGTTTATGTATTTGCTTTATGAAGGGTGACTTACACTGTAATCTTTCCAATCAGACAGCTATTCACTTGATAAACTGCATTACTCTATCTCTAATCAGAGGCATGAGTTGCACAGCGGAAACTGTTGCCTTCTGCATAGAGTAGCAGCATATTTTTTCCAAGGGATAAAAATAGTGAATTCCCTTGATTGGATGTAAAGGCAATAGTGTCTAGCTTCAGGTATCAGTGGTGGATACCGCTTTCTCACTCACTCATTTCTGTACATGTCTGAAACATATACTAATGTGGTGACTCTGCCACGTTAGCTTCTTGAATATGATTGAAAACTCTAAAATATCTGTTCAGATTCTGGTATCTTCACTTGTATCAGACAGCACTTAGCTCACACTGTGCTATTCCATGTTTACTCCCATTACAGTAAGTGGGGCGACTGAACGAGCAACATCACTCAGCGCAGTAACTGAATTTAGCCCACAGCAAAAGGCTGGGTGATAATAAAGAGGGTTAACTCGAGTGCAGAATTGATGGAAAAGGTTAAATTCCTGCTGAACTACCTTGTGCACATAAGCTTACTGCGCTGTCATCTTTGGTTTTTATCTTAGAGAGGCGATGGCAGCGGGTTTTTGTTAAGGCAGCTGAGAATGGAAGCGTTAGCGTTTCATTTACGTTACACAAACACTTGTATTGACCGCAGTCGCTCACAGTAATGCACAGCATGGAAAGTTTGGCCTGGTCAAATTAAATATCGTTAACTCGCCCAATTGAGCAGATTACTTTAAAACAATTTGTACAGCTGTAAAATAAAGTTCAGTGTAATGTTCTCCTTGGAAAAAGGAAACGCTGATTACAGTTCCAGTTTTATTTTTTTTCTGCAAATTAAATGTTGCACATTTTACTGCATGTATCTTATTTTTTTTTTTTGGTGCAACTAAATCCAACAAGCAATCAAAATAAAAGAATTTGAATTGCAGCAAGTGTAGTGTTTTCCAGAAATGCGCTCAAAATAACTCTTGAGCGGGGAAACTTTTCATGTGAGCTGCATTCTACATCTTTATGCTAAAAACTGGTAAAATCATGCAAAGGATACCTTTCCAGTTTATCTCCAGTACTGTAATGAACTTGGACTGCATACAGTTTAGGACAGGCCTGCATTTTCGTGTAGGTTCCTTAGGACACTTTATTTCTGCAAATCCGTGGACTGGCCTCCTCTTTGTGCTTTCGTATGTAAATGTTATATAAATAATCATAACTTCAGAGTCAGGTTGATATCATGCAGGGAACAGGCAGTAGTTGGACTGTATCATAAATTCTTCCTAGGAGGAATTACTTCCAAGTAGTGTCCTGACTATGTTTTCTACAAGCTGATAATGCAGGGAAGAAAAGTGCTGCATAGCAAGGCAGAGGTACGTGAGACCAGATCTTAGAATCTGGGAGAAGAGCCAGCTAAATTTTAACCTGAAACCTCTCCTGCAAAGGGGACCTTCCGGAGAAAAGGCACTGGGCTTTCGGTTGAGACTCAGTGGGGCTTCCTCTCTGGCAGCAGCCACAGCAGAACTGCTCCACACGGGTCTCCACAACTGGGGGTACTGGGCAGTGAGCTACGCCGTTAGGAGCGCGGGCCCATCTTCTTCTGCGTCCTCGGCTGCAAGGAGGGGCCGGAATAAACCCGGGGGCTGTAAGTAACGGCTTCGGGGATGCTCTGCCGGAACCTTGTATCGCTGGCTCCGAGTCAGAACCGAGCATTTCATTGGGTGCTGGTATTCAGTCCCCACTCGGACATCGCAGAATGCTAGGATTCTGCACGGCGTGGTAAATAAATAATTCTAGAAGGGATTTACATTTGATGTATATACAATTTTATATCATGGGTTTGATAAGATGGCAACGATTATAGTAAAACAAAAGTATAACTCTTTATTACTATAGATTTCTTAATGTGCAGCTAAAATATGGTTGGGGTTTTTGTCTTTAGAAGTTAGTAATTCTATGAAATGTAGCAGCATCTCCATCACGTTAGGGAAACGGTTCTCTGGATAGCAGCCATTCACACAAGGAATGGTTTCAGGGTCAGTCCCTGGATTTCCAACAGGACACTGATTTGGGACCTCAGATTGGGTAGGATCCTTTTAGCCTGCAGGTTTCTGTGTGGTTGGGCAGCACTGGCCAACGTGCTGGGCTGCTGACCCATCAGGTGCGTTAGGAACTGCACTCACAAAATAAAGAGTTAACGGGTTGCACAGAGCTATCACTGTTAGCCAGTGACATTCGGAATGTGGAATGGTGGAAGAATATGCAATGATGCTAAAATATGCTTTAAAGTGACTTACGGCAGGGAAATTACACTGTCTGAACCTGGCCCCTAAAAAACCTGTGGTAACTGCTGCATTCTATGGTAAATACCACACAGTGCATAGTTTGTATTTACTTTTCTCACTATTTCCCATCCCAGCACATCAATAAATACCATTTTCTGTTGTAGGGACATGAGGAGGGGAGTGCTACAATATTTAAATAATGAAAACCAGTAATCCTCAAGTCTGCTTATGTATAACAGACCCAATTTGCTGTTGTTATTTTTTTTTTGTCTGGAAAAAGTATTGGTATTTTATTTGTAGTAGCACAAAAATAATGCAAAAGAAAAATATACAGAGATGATCTCAATGGGCTGATTTCTGGTATCTGTATAGAATTAGCACTTGTAGCTAATCTTAACTCCTCCTAAAGCTTCAGCAAATAGATGACATTAAGATGTTTAGTTTCTATCTGGAATATTTGTCACAGTTGACAACTATTCCCAGTGTTTAAAAGCCAATAAATATATCTATGTAGTTTCACTTATAATCATAGTCTTTAGTCCTAATGCTCCTGAATTATGCTCAGCAAAATTCTTCCTTATAAATAGTTACATCTGAAATAACACAGAAGAGAAAAAAGTCCATGCATATGAATGCTCCAGAAGACTGCCAAAAACTACAAATATGCATAATTTCTTAAGAACCTTACATGCCATGTGACAGAGACAATGGGATCTTTCATGGCACAAAAGATGGATAAATTAACTTGTCTGAAATGTTGAAATGCTCGGCTTTTGGACCTTCTTTGCATTGGAAATGTATTGAATATGAAGAAAGCTGCAGTTAAACTGAAGTGGATGTAGTTACAGGGAACTGAATGGACCCTGATGAGATGTGTAGTGGAGCCAGACGTTAGGCTTAGCCCCTGCGTGACACGCAGAGATAACGGCTCTGAGTTAAGGCCAGACAGTAAATAAGGAAGGGATGCTTGATTTTTTTTTTTTTAATAGAAATTATGTAATGATTGTGGAATAGAATAGTATTTTCAGTACAGCAATTTATAATATACACTGTATGTTATATTCTTTTGCATAAAATTAGGCTGCAGAGAGCATGCTACCTAAAATGTACATTGTAAAGGAGCGAGAAATCTGTAGATAACCATGGCATAATTCTGTCCTGGAGGTCAGTGTAGAAGTTTTCTTTTCATACTTGGAATGAAAATAGAATAGTCACTTGAGTTTAACTTGATGCTCACTAAAGTCACTGGGAGTTTTGCCTTTGCAACATCTTGGTTCAGGCTCTGACTGAAACACAGAGGAGTCCAACAGCAAAGCAAGATGTTACGAGGCAGAGCGTGCCATCGGCGTTCACAGGCATGGCCAAATGCTGAGAATGTTGCAACAAGGTATAATGGGTATAACCAAATGGATGGTCCCACCAAACAAATCCATGGAAATGATATCTTAAACTCTCATTTCAACTATGGGGCTTTCATTACTTCCTATTTCCAATAAGTAAATGGTGAGAAAAATAAACAGGATTTTTTTTTTTTTTTTTAAATGGCATTATATGCTGTATCTTTCTGAAAATGGAAGCAGCAGATAAACTTCACTGTTGAACCCTAAACATCAGGTGAAACTGCTGAAGAACATCCTGTGACAGTTAGATGTGAAAGATTAGATATTAGAAAAAAATTTTTCACAATGAGAGTTGTAGACCACTGGAACAGGTTGCCCAGAGAGGTGGTGGATGCCCCATCCCTGGAAACGTTCAAGGCCAGGCTGGATGGGGCTCTGAGCAACCTGATCTAGTCAGGGAGGTCCCTGCTTCTTGCAGGGGGGTTGGACTAGACGACCTTTGAAGGTCCCTTCCAACTCTAACCATTCTATGATTCTATAATGTGACTGTACTTTAAGATCAAACTTCTAGGAGCTGTGAAAAAGGCTGGAAAAGTGAAGATGAAGTAGGATGTGGTGGGTCTTGGTAAGACCCAAGGACATTCTGAGTCTGTTTTCAGATCTCTCTTGCCTTGGTAACCACTTAATAAAGTAGTTTGTCAGCTGCAACATATTATGAACCTGCATCATCTGATGCTGGATGCTCTTATTCTCATAGAGTGTGGGATGCTACAGTACGCACGGCCACTATAGAGGGAGAAAAAACAAATCAGTGATGGCTTATCAACAAGGAGAATAGGAAGAAAAAGAGGAAAAAAACCTCATATCTTTTTAGGCTTGTGAAGAATTTGCACTACCTAGCTAGGACACGGCTATTTTCATGTGAGGTATAAGGAATGTATTTTAGTAAGACAGAACACAGTTGTGCTATTGCATAAAGATCATTTTATCAATAGCTGCTGTTTAATTATTTAGCAAGGTAAGCGATTTACATATATTCTTTTTCTAGATAGGTAGAGAAGACTATTTAATTGTCACTTCGTTGATGGCAGACGTGAACTGGGGACTTCCAGGTATATCAAAATGTGCCACCGAAAGTTTGAGAAAGCCAGAAAATCCCTGTGCATAAGAGTTTACTGTGTATAGTTGTAATTATTTTGTAGTTTATTTTTCCTTAAATAGCATGTAACATTGTTTGCTGGATGTTGGTGGTGTACAACAGAAACTAGAAAGGTTTCAGGAAAAGAAAATTATTTTTCCATCCATCAAGCTGGACAGATTTATATATGTTTAATGTCATGAATGGTAAACATTTGTATGCATTGTACGGCTTGTTGGTTCTTCTATGCTTCACAAATGTCACAGAGAAAAAACTTTTTTGCTTAAGAATGAGTAAGCAGCTTTTCTTTGTAGAAATTCATGCAAATCCTTGGGAAGTGCACTATAAAAATGCTAGTTCTGTTAGACTACAGACGTCTGTGCTCCATTTAAAACGCTCTTTATGGTCTGATTCACTTCTTTAGCAAGTTCTTAAGAAGTCTGCATATTAAGAAAAAGCAGCAGAATTTTAAAGATTTTTATAGAAACCAGAGCAGCAAAAAGCCCATTTTCTAAACCCCCTTTTCCTCAGGAATTGGAGAAGGAAGGTTCAAAATATAGGTTAATTCTTCTTGCAGCTCCATCTAATCCCTCTTTTATTTCCCTATATGGACAGTCTCTCTCTTTTTCAAAAAACCAGAATTACATTGTTTAGTAATAGACTGTTTCCATGTGCGTGCGTTTCCCTTCTGCCTTGTGAGCTATCCATGACAAACTGGCTAAGACCAAAGAAAAATTCTTTCCTTAAGAGTACAGAATACATTTGTTCTCTAAACCGTTAACTTCCAAACCGAGAATCTTGGGAGAAGGAGCCTTGAAATAAAGGAATTTTTATTCTGCTAGCAATTAGCACACTTAGGTATTAACAAGGCAGCACCAGCACTGTACACAGCATACTAAAGTGTGCATGCTTTTGCTTGGCTTCTCAGGCTCTGCTCCCATGCATCACGACTCAAAATTAAACCACAGGGAATTTTATCATGATGAAACCAGACTTAGACGAATGCTGGGGCTTCCAGGACTCTTGTACTTTCCCTATAAGCAAAGTTTAGTCGGAACCCTTTTTTTCTTAAACATGCATTCATCATGTTAAATGACTTTCTAGCAGGGCAGAAACACTTTTTCACGTTTTGCCAGCATTAAAAAGGTGATCTCTTGTGTATCTCTTGTTCAGGCTGAACCCTGGTCCGTATAAAGCACGGACAGAAGTTTACAGGCCCCCCCTCCCTTTAATGACGCTGCCAATTCAGTAGCGTGACCCAGAGGGAGCCGATCGATTATACTTATGAGTGAGGTACAAATGACAGCCATAAATAATCATGAATTACTAATGACCAGAATTCAGCAGTTACCCACTTTCTCTCATTCTCTAGGTTTGCCTGCGTACAGCTCTGTGCGAAATGCTCTTGCCCTTCTCAAAGGTGCTCTTCCCAAGAGGGAAACCTATGTCTATGTATTTGTCCAGTACAGCAAATTACAGCTTTTTTTATCAATGAGAATTTACTTTTTTAAAAAGTCGAGCATTTCTAGATTTAAAGTACAGAATCCTCTACCAAGGGCTCCCCATGCAGGCAGGTGACCGATGTCTCCAGTTGTCTCCCCTTTTGTCATTGTAGCACAGCATAACTGCAGTCGACAGAGGCTGCTCTACTGATGGCGTTTCATTTATATAATTTGATGAAAAGTATAATACACGATGATTGTAAATAGCATAAGAAGCTTAATCTGTTTAGTTGAGGGTGTTGGAGTGATTAAGAAATTGGAGTGATATAAGAAACCAGTTCATCCACTGAATAAAGCCAGAAGTCCCTGCAGACCAGCCACCTTTCTGCAACAGCGGCATGAGAATGGTCTTGGAGTAAGACTTCCCGTGCTCTGCCCTTCCAGCACCTACAGCTCAAACAGGCGACAGTCAAGCAATATTAACGCCATACCTCCATGAAAATCAGAGTAGTAGTACAAGATCTAGTCAGGGATGTCCCTGCTTCTTGCAGGGGGGTTGGACTAGATGACCTTTGAAGGTCCCTTCCAACTCTAACCATTCTATGATTCTATAAGTTGATGTGCAGATCAGGCCTTAAAATAATACTAATATTATTTTAGTGGCATATTAAACTGTGCAAACCCAGGAAAAAAGACAGTGCCTCCTCTGGAGAGCCTGCTCCAAGCGAAAAGACAGAAGAGTATTGTACAGATGAGAAGATGAAACACAAACCAAGTCAGCCATCTACCCGAGGTCACGTGAGAGCACACCACGCCTGAAACCTGAGCATTGATCTCCACGACACTGGGCTCCAGGCCGTTCTAATTCACACCGTTCATGGCCATTTCTGCACTGTTGCCCGTGCTCTGAAGTTTTTTAGTCCATCCTCCCGCTCCCCTCCCAACGTCCGTATAAACGTAGAGTTGTCCTGTCCTAGCGAAAGTGAAGCCTGACCTTTTGTTTCATTATAAATGAACGCAACAAAACACATTTATTAAATCTGCAGTTTTTCATTGCTCCATATGTTTCCTTTTTCCCAGCCCATGTCTGGCATGTGACAGTGAAGCACAGTGACTGTCCCTTGTGCCTTCTCCCTTGTGACTTCTTGCCACCTGCTTTATAGCATTAAACAGATGTGGAAGTGTAAAGCTTTACAAACTCATCTTTTCAATCATTTATCACTTTAAAAAAAATCCAAATAAAGCTACACTATGGCTAAGCACTTTATCTGCTCAATGTAAAGAAGAAAAGCACCGTAGGTTTTAGGAAGACTATGGAGCAGTAAGATATTTCAGGTGCATGCTAGGCCAAATTATCCATTTGTATCACAGGTGACCATTAGGCAATTTTTTTTTTATTTAATCTCATACCTTGTTTATGTTCTTTTAATGCCATAAAGAGTATCTTCCAGAGAAATCCTACCAGAGGCATTGCATTATTCATCATCAAGTGAAGAGGAAAATTTCAATTGCCAGTTTCTGGTAAATGTCTAATTAAGAAAGGGGACTTCTAAGCTACAGACAGGCGCCGCAATCATTAACGGGCAGTTTTCTGAAGATTATGAGTCTCCAGTCTGTCACGCAGAGTTTTCCTACAGCTGTAGAAAACCCTGTCTAGAACAAAGCCCTGGGAATTAACGTGGTGCTGAAGCAAACACATGCCCACTTTGAAGTAAGTGTGATAGCTTCACAACTGTTACTGAGGTCAAGTTTAATGGTAGCAAAGTGACAGAATAGAACTTCAACACTTTTCTTAATTTCAGCTGCAGCATGGACCAGCGTACACACATATCTGAAGCAGTACAGTGTATTTCAGGTAGACCGGTTTACTGTAATTGGCACAACCAGTTTGGTGTTAACATGGAAAACTACTGAAATGTAAACCAACTCATTCTCTGGCTGCCCAGCGAAATTTAAGGGTGTGAAAAGCACAAGTACAGAGGCAATTATTTTTGTTTCCCAAATCTTACAGTTTTGATGAGAATTGGTTTTGAGCTGAATGTTTATTTTGGCAAGCTTCATTCTGGCCCTGATTTAGGATAACATCATTCCTCACTAGGTTTAAGTCTAGTTAGACTGTTTCCTTGAATCAGGCTTTCCAAATGACTGATTACTTTAGTGTAATTTTTGCAAGTCTAAACGTGTGAATGGAATTCTAACGGCGAAGGGAACCATACTGGTGATCAGCTCAGTGCAACTGGTTTGTGTGCGAGTTCTGCTGAAGGAACGGTCTCCTTGCAGGTGACGCTGCTGGAAGCTGCCAATGAATGCAGGGTTGGTGAGTTCCTCGTCATTGCTATCTTCTCATTAGCACAGCAATTTGTATACTGACCTTGGTGCTTATATAACCTTGGCCGCATCGTATCTTAGTCTAGTTTAAAAGACAAATCCAGCTTGCCCACTATTGTTTTTACCAACGCTGTCATTTTCACTTGTCTCAGAGATGTGCCAGGCCAAGAGCTTGTGAACGGGGCTTTCCAGTTAACTAAAACACTAAAAGGTCATTACATCAACTGTTTATTTATATGTGAACTTTAGTATTTGTGAAAGGTGCCAGCTCAACAATCACGGAGGCAGAAATCTCCTGACCTCGGATCATCTTGAAGCAAGGGCAGTGGCAGCGTGAGCTTGTTTCCTGCCAGCCTTTCTGTCCTTATTCTGGAGGGCCAGCCTGGAGGAAGGGGTTAGTCTCCATACTCTCTTATCGTATGATTTCTTAGCTGGAAGTGCTGGTTTTGATGGGCTGCTTTTATGATACCTTCCCACCATGAGACTTGGATGAACTCCCATCTTCTTGGCTCCCAGGGAGAGCTCTGAGCATTGCCCATGCAGTTCAGAGTCATTTGTGATTTAAAATTCTATGTTCTTATCCTTGGAAATATTAAGTGTGCATTTAGGAAATAATTTAATTGGGTGTGCTTACTTCCCAAACTGTGTGTAAACATGTGCTTAGTCTGAAATACCTACTGAGAAAGTTTCTTAAATCGAGGTCTTAATCTTTTTACATTTTATTTTACAAACTCCAAATCTCTATCTGAGATGACTCATTCTTCTGTAAGTGTCCTTCCATGGAGATTACTTTTTGGTCCCCTAGGAATTTGCCTACAAGAAAAGCCCTTATTTCTTTTATTGTTTGCATAGGAGCTGATGACATTCAGAAAAGCAAACTGAAAAAGTGGCCTAAAACACCTTCTCAATTTTCTGCTTTTCTTTCTTCCCCCCTCTCCCTTCATTTGCACAACCTTAAACATCTTCTGAAGAAAATTTCCATTTAACTAGAAAACCCAAATCTAATACTATATCATTACTTCCTTTTATATGCTGTGTGCAACTGGGAAGTAAACCTCAGGACGCATCTGAGAGATTGCATGCACCACGTTGCTGCCACAAGCACGCTTATCGTCGGTGACGCTGTTCTGCATCCAGACTGCCGGCCGCACGCTCCCCTTTGTATTTGTAACACAAAGCATAGATATGCATGCCTACTATAGACTTTAATGACGAGGTGTCTTAATTTGGTTTTTATTATGTGATTAAAGGTACAATAAGGTGTGCGTTCAACAAGAGGGAAGACCGTTGTTCTGCATCATTAAGCTGACAGCAGCCCAAAAAGAAATTGTAGGCAGCGTGCCAAAGCCCTTAACGAAGAGGATCTCTTTGAATTATCTATGGATGAGGAAGGGATAAAGCCTGAGCCCTGGCATATTTGATCCTCTTTGTGCTCTCTGTTATGAGGACTTACGGAGCCAGACGTACTGGGCCTTCTGGAATTGTAATTTATTGAAGCATTAATTTCCCAGCCACACTAAAGCTCTTGGCCTAATAGAGAAAGTGCAGTTATGTACTGTTATTAATTCCTGAAAGTGTTTTCTGAATTGGCACATCTCAGAGTCATGAACTTTTAAAAAAATAAGGCTAAGTAAGGGGATTTATTTGTAACAACACTCAGTATTTCCTAACCCCAAATTTTGTCTAACTCTGACTTTAAAAGCTGCCTTTAGTTTTCTCCAAAATGGCAATATCATCTTATCGCATGACATTAGGGTTACATGGATGATACAAAATAAAACCACTGTAAGAGGTATTTGTTCCTGCTAGCATGTTTTGAAACTTCTGTCTTTTATATCCTATAATTTTAAATGCAAATGATTCTTCATCTCCCTCACTGTTAAATTTCAGCTGCCTACTTTTATGTGTAGGTTACATGAGGATGCATTTTTATAGTTATAGCAACATGTCACTATCTGGACATACTCCCTAATTTTGATGGTAATTTATATTATGGAATAATCAGGGATTATTGTTGTAAATAATTCAGCTTTTACTATGTTAGCAATCCCAGTTTTATGGGATTACATGCACCCCTTGCTCCTGTGGAAGCTGAGGGATTCCAGCCATGTTTCCCAAAGGACTTTCGTGCTTAAAGTTAATCATGGGTGCTCCACACATTGCTGAAACAAGGCTGCAGCACTTGGCAGGTTGGTTTCTAAATCCAACCCACTGCCAGAGATCTGCACCTGCAGCCAGCACCGGATGGGTCAGTCCTCTCGGATGTCAGCAGGACTGCTCCTGTGACTGATTTTAAGGACGTGTATTTAAAGAATGTTGTCCTGCATCTGTTAGGACATGTCAGTCACTTGTAAAGGCTCTCTCCTGTCTTCATTTCACACACACAAAAAAAATTGTGCAAGCTTCCTAAACAAACAAAATATTCATAGTTTGTTGCTGTCTCAGTTTGTTCTGAATGTGATTCACTTGATAGACAGTCCTCAAACCCAGGCTGCATGAAAACTTGGTGACCTTGGGGGATAAGGAACTGTTACCACAGCCACTGCTTGATCTGAATGGAGTCACCGCACAAACAATACCTGGCACCACGTCTGCTGTTGCAAGCAGCATCTGAAACTAGTTCTCAGCACACAATAACGTCCGAGAAACCTGATTACCTTTCTCTGAAATTCTTCCCACCATCACATGCATGCCAGCTTAGCAAGTGGAAGTGAGTTAGTATAAATAGAAATGACAGTAAACACCTCTTCCTATTTGCTCTCACAAGTTTTTTTTCTTCCATAGAGCATTAGTGTCCTTTGGGTGAGTGAGTGAGAATTAGATCAAACCTCTGTTGTTTAAAATTTAATCACTTCCCTACCAGCATAACACACAAACCACATATTTTATTCACTTTGCTGTCAGTGACATCGCTATCTGGGATCAGATGCAGGTGGTGACGCAGCGATGACATGGGATTTCTTCCACTCCTGTGCACCGCTGAGCAATCCCCTCTGCCGGCGAGCGCCGAGCATGGCTGCGCTGGGAAACGTCCACCGGCCCCGTGCTCCTCTGACTGGGGGTAAAACTGCCTTGGGACAGTGAGGTGGTAAAGTACAGCCTGAAGGATCTGGGTGGTTTCTGTTTTTCTGGAGTGTTTGTACAGACAACCCACTTCACGTTTTCAGAGGGTAACCACAAGCTGTCTGCCTAGGATTATTTCAAAAGAGATCACTAGCGCTGCGTCCCTGAACACCTGGCCATCGCTTTCGATGGTTCCAACACACTCTTTTGGTCCAAAACATACTTCAGATGCAACAGAGTAAGACATTTCCCAGAGGGAGATAATACAGACAGAAGGAAAACCAAAAACATAGGAAACAACATTTTTGTAAGAAATGTTAGTGAGTTATCGCATTTTTAGAAAACTTATCACATGCTCAATATGAATAATTTGCATATGGAGATCTGCAGAGTAGTAGTTTTGATCTGCTGTCAATTCCTGCTATTTGTTAGCAGGTATTTCTACACACAGAGGTGCAAAACCTACAACAGCTAGACACAAACTTACACTGACAGGAACGGGCACTTACGGACCGGGCTGAGCACTCAGTGAGTGCCCTGCACAGAAAGAAATGTCTCTGTGTACCTGCAAACAGCTACACGACCCTCCCTGCATGTCCTTCCTAACTTGTTCAAAGAGTGTGTGACCAAGCCATGATCCTTGTCAAGAAATTTCACCTAATACATACTGCAGAAATTAATAAGAATCCTCTTTTCTGATGTAAAGTTTCTAAAAAGTTTGATGTTTAAATGTCTGATGTTCTGCAAGTGTGAATGGGAAAGCACGTTGCAAACCCTGATGGTTATCATACACGTGAAATAAGGCAAGCCCCCTGTCACCTCCACTTGTACAGCCCGTTTTGGCATTCCTTTTTCCCTGTCACTAACAGCGGTCACACGCCTGAAAGAGAACATTTGCTTTTAGAAATGAAATCTAATCCTTTACCTGACAAACTTCGTACAGTAACTTGTACTGTTCCTCTTGCTTCTGCAGAGTGCACAGACTGCATCCCATGTTTAAATAAGCGGCGGAAATAATCTTCCTTGTTCCCCAGGGCAGCCGCAGACCCCTCTGTTAGCAGGCGTGCAGGCAGGTATCCTGGCAGCCCCTGGGATGTCGGCCGGCCTGCGAGCGCTGGCGGCGGCGCGGCGCGAGGTGCTGCAGAGCGACGGTCTCCGTTGTGTCCTCTCTGCCTCCTTCCCCGGCAGCGCTCAGCGCTCCCTCTGCCGCGCTCTGCGCCGCCGCACGGGCTATATGCTGCTGCTCATGCATATGAATCAGCTGGCGTTGACTATTCAGAACAGACAGCGCTACAGAAGCTGTAATTGCCAGCTATGACAGCTGAAATTTCTCTAATTAACAGGCAAGTGCTTCAGTAGCAGGCATAATAAAAGACACTAACAATTTTGTAAACCATTTTGTAGCAATTACAAATAAACACGACTGCATTTTGCTGCGGTCCCTCAGGATAATTCTGAACATGTTTAAGCAGGCTGGAAGTACAGTGCAAGTGTAAGTCACAATGAAATGAATGCAGTGGTATAAAACTCAGTGGTGGCTGTGGCAAAGTTGTATATACTTAATAACATTTATTTTCCTCTCATACTGTGGCAGCATCTGAGACCCTCAGTTTTCCAGCTGGAGATGACTGAACCAGGCATTTAGCAAACACAGCAGAGAGGCCATCTCTGTCCCTACCTGCAGCCTTAGGAGCTGGCTACAAAGCAAGAGAGAGAGATGTGAATGTATGTGGGTTTGGGGAAAAAAAGAGAGTGCCTTGGATTAAAATATTTATTAATTAGCTTTAGATTAATATTTATACCAAGTAAAAAAAGGCTATTTATGCTCCTGACCCTCATTATGTTTGAAGGGTGTAAATGACAAGTTCACATATCATTTGTCATATTAAAATATAAACTTTACCAGATTATACAAAGACATACAGCAAAGTAAGTATGGCATTTATGACTATTCAGTATTTGAGTGCCCAGATCCACACTGAACCCATGCCACAGATGTAAGTGATAAAACATCGGTGAACAGCCCGATGAACTAGCAAAGTACTCGTAAGTCTTAAGCTTTATGGATATTTTCCAGTCTGTAGGAAACACTATCCTGTGTTACGGGTTTGGATTGCCCATACTTTTTCCAATGGTTTAAGCATTCAGAAGGTGTGCGTTTTTCTAATCCTTATTTCATTCTGTTACAAAGAAGAGAAGATGACAGAATAGCTAGGACTGAGACCAAGAGTATTATTCTGATGGCAGAGGGCCTGGATCTCTGTGGTTATCTGACTGGTTTCTGACTATTTGCTTAGCGAATGTGTCATTCTGTGGATGACAATGGAATGTTACGCAAGGATCAGCTGCAGCTTTTAGGTCCAAACTGTACGTGGGTATCTTGCTATAGGTGTCCTGTAGGACACCCAGCTATCGCTACGATTGCAGCGACACGCAATTTGCATTAAAATGGTCGGCTGCTAAAATTCAGTTGATGTTTCCCTGACGAAATCACCGCTGCCATGGTGGTAGGACTTGGAAGGTTCGAGCAAGACTAGCCTGGGTCCACCTGGTGGCCCTCTAAGCTGAAGAACGATTCGGGCTATCCCTGCTTAGATATGGCAACCACATACTGCGGGCTTTTCTTATCTGGCTGTGCATCTTGAACAGCTGGAATGTTCTTGCGTGAGGGAACTGGTGTTCCCTAAAAGCAGAGAAGATGATCACGATAACTGAATGAAATTTTAAAAAGACCCTAGCGAAACAAACAAACAAAAAAAATGGCTTTGATTACATAATTTTTGGTTATGTAATTTGGTTAAACAACTTAAGGTAAAGCTTTCAAAAATGTTGCCTATGATTTTTTTTTCCCTGTGCAATTAAGTTTCTTCTTAAATACTAGTTGCTATTTAAAAGTTATTGTTCAGTTCAGGTGGCTGAGTTCAGTCAGGAATTTTTTTTTAAAAATAGCACACAGCTGGATCTGATGAGAAATAAACCAGAAACATGTGGGATATTTCATTTCCAGTTTCAATGGAAATGCATCTATTTTGTTGTTCTCCTACAGCGACATGATAGGCTACAAGAGCCGTTTCATCCGGTTCAAAAAGATAATCTGTAAACTGGGCCAGGAGAGCAAGACCGGCAGAAGACTCTTGTTTTGATGCAAGAGTGGAGGGATCCCATCAACGTGATGTTTCAGATTCTTCAGCGAACAAAGCCCAAGCATGCTGCTCAGCAGCAAACAGCGTGGCTTAACGGCGCAGTTGGCTTTGTTGCGCTGTTGCTCTGGTAAATAAGCTCGGCTGAGAGTCAGGCCAGCGCTCATCTCACTGGAGATGTTTTCCATCATTGAAATCTAATTCCTGTTTCTCTGTCCATCTCATAGGCAGATGTGGTTCACACTGCCTCAGGTTAATACAGACCAGTTTTTACAGAACTTTGCCAAACTTTAAACATTTGGGCTGTAAACTTGTGTTCTGGGCATCGTCCAGAGCCAATTTTTGCGTTTAATGGTACACTTGAGCCAAAGTGCTTCAGTCATTTCCAGGAGTAAAATTACAGAAAAAACACATTGTTTGCCCATGTTAAGAAATTCTGGATATGTTTTCTTTGAGAAGGTTTTAGTATCAACGTGATTTGAAAAAATAATTTGAAGTTTGACACAGGGACAGTTTGTGTTGTCCCCGTGAAATCTTCTAAATTTGGTTGCTTTTAAGCTATTGATGTTTGCACGTTCTCAGGACAAAGTTGCTACAAGTTTTCAGTTTAGTTCTTATGACACTTGCACGATAAAGGAGTTTGGTGGCTGATGCCAGAAGGTCTGACGAGGCCAGTTCCATTTCTAATTGCTCTTTGTGAGGTTTGAGGACTGATATGAAGAACAAAGAGATCTTCTCCATGCTCCTCACTGCTGGACCCGGGCAGCCAGAAAGAGCCACCTGAGCTGCCCAGGACAGGGTGCGTGTTAATTGTGTCATTGCATTTTATAACATCCGTATTGGAACCCTTGTCAACGCGTGCCAAACGTGGTGGAGGTAACTTGGCTTCTTTTGGTCGGTCCAGACAAGGCAGCTCGTTACGGGACCCGTCATCTGCGTTAACGATGTGTCATGTATGGCCTGGCCAGCACGCCACAGATAATGAGCTTAACAAAACGTACACGTAGTGGATGGCTCCTCTCACGTGTAATGTGAATATTACAGCGGTCCCCGCTGAACGTGAGCAATCCAGACTGAATGGGAAGTGAGCGAGCAGCTGACTCGGAACAATGGTAATAGCCTTTGAATACACGAGGTGCCAGCAAGAGCCTTCATTAGCATTTATCTAGATTACTTGCGCCCTGACTGATTACGTGTGACCAACTCTGCAAAACCCCTTTCGCCAAGATACCTGGCTCTCACTATCAGGCATTTTCTTTTGAGTCCAAACGCCAATTCCCGAGGAACAGGAGGTGGAAAGCAGCCGGACCACACGGGCCACCACGAAGGGTCGGGTGCTACTCCCGTCTCTGGGAGCTGGGTGCCCTGGACAGACGGCGGGTGGCAGAGAGGAGAGAGTCCTGCCACAGACCAGCTGGGTTTGCTTTTCGTGTCTGTCTTGGTTGCAACGTACAATCTCTTGGCTTGTAACCACAAGCGCAGTATAAATTTTGCTACTTGAATCTCTGATTTATTTTACGATCAAGCCTGTCAGGCGTTGGCCGGTAAGGGCAATCCATAGGAGACCGGCGCGCGTGAGGTGTCCTGCCTGTCTGCACGGGACGGTGAATCAGAATAAGGAGGGAAAGAAAGCACTCGCGAGGGACCTGCACCCCGGAGGGGAACATTATTGGGGAACTCAAAGGCTAAAAAGCACGCTCTGCCAGCTTTTCAAGGGTAGGGGCTCAGGCTGCCAAGTGCTGGCTCTCAGACAGCAGTTCCCACCAGCAAGAGTAAGCTCGTGTCCTTTGTGCGAGGAGCAGATGGCACACAGTGACTGCACAGATCCGGGCAAACGCCAAGCCGCTGCGCTCCGTTCTGGGAGTGCCTGATGTCTGAGGGGCTGACTGCAACGTTAGAAATGGTTTGGCATTGTTTATTTTGTTTCTTTAAATGCAAGTTGGCTTTCCCAGTACATAGTAACTATTTAATGTTATATTTTTGTACATATACTTAGCAAGTTCTGTTTAAACAAATGATTCCTATTTCAGCAGTGTGACTGGGGACGTGTTTGCTCAATGTATCATTACTTTAATAACTTTTCTTGTTTTTTACAAATATTTAAGACTTGTGAGAAACAAAGGCTAGGAAAGGGAACAGCTGTGACTTTATAAATAATTCTCGCATGGGTGTGTTATATAAACAGAAGTCAGGAAACTGCACAGATTATGATTACATAGAGCGGTGCGAAAGAACACCGTGCTACACAACTGGAGTTTACAGTAAGTATCTGGAGTTTTTCAAAGTGTGTTAGGGTGCTTTTTAATTATAGGCTCTATTAAAGCCTGAGTGCCTTGTTGTTGAGAATGTGTTCAGATTGAGTTCTGTTTCCTGTGTTTATTTGCAAATTTTCAATGCTCTAGTCCACCAATAGCTGTGAAGTGTTGGATTCTTAATAATACATTTAATTAGTGTGGAGCTACTTCAAAAATACCCTTCTAAAAAGTCCTTTGTCGAATACATGAAAGGAAAACCAGGATTTTCTATGGCATTGTGCAACAATTAAATACATACTCTAAATATAACAGCAAAAAGATCTCGATTCTGCAAATTATTTTTTTTGCATGCGGGCACAGCAATCTGCCTATGCATTGGAAGCTTCAAGACTGGAGCCAAAATATTTAAACTAAAACATACCACAAGAGAGGATGTGAAAGCAAATGCAAAACGTTGGCTTTATTCCCATCAGTTAACGCTGAAGTCTCGAGATCCTTATTTGCACTTAGCATCTCTGAAAGAGGTCCAATTCTCAGAAGTAACTTAAATGAAATGATATTTCTTGTTAAACCACTGACGGAACTGTTCTGCCCTCTAAGCTCTTTAAGGAGCCCGATATCTCTCTCATTTACGCCGCCTGAGGAAGACGGCAATACTCCAGGAACATCGGAGCAACATCTCTTAAGCGCTGCGAGGCCAGCAGAGAGAACGCCATTGCGTTAACTCGGTCTTCACGAGGCAGAAACGATGAGGTTACAACAGGGTAAATAACCGTTCAACACGCCACTGAGACCTTCTGATGGGGAGAATCGGGGTGCTAAGAGCTGACCCCTGGGCTACGAAACCCCTCCGCGGTGGCTGCCTATCTGGTGTCGAGTACAGCAGTGCCAAGGGGTCTCGGTCAAAGATAAGACAAAAGGCGATCTCTGAACCGGAGGACAGACGCGCTGGATTTACAGTGATGACACCAGGATGGAAGCGGGTGAAACGGGGTTCTAGCCACTGAGGACAGAGAATTAACTAATCACAAAGGGAGTGCTCTTTCACCTCATCGTAAACCAGCTCCAAGGTCACCAGCTGCGGTACCTCAAGCCTAGCAGTGCCCACGTGAGGGACCTGCAGGCAGACCTCTCTTTAAAGAGGAGTTCTTCAGCTCAAATCCCCAACGTGCTGCCCTCATCCGTTTTCCCATTCGTGACACAATATAGTCAGCTACTATGAACCACAACACCAAAAGTACGGAAGACTGGCCAGGAAATGAGAAAATCTGATTATAGGCTTGATTTGTGCTCTAAAAGCTTCCTTCATGTTAGCTGAAACCTCAGCTTCCTCGCAAAAAAGCATCTTCATTTTCCCCAGTTTGATACTGGGAGAGCTAAGCGCATCTCTGTAATTTTTTACGGGTTATTTAACTAGATAGTTTCTATTTAAGAAGAATGACAAATTTAAGCCTGCACAAATTGTGAGTTTTTACATGGTAAAAGTGCTGTGATTATTGTTAGCAGTTACAAGACCATAAAATAGAAAATGAAGAATATTTAAAGGAAGAAAGTGGATAATGAAAGTGTAGAAGTGTGGAGTCAAATGTTAGTCACGCACTTGTGTTTATAAGGTTCACGTGCTCTTAAACCGAAAATTACTTACAGCGTACCTATCTCCATTTTGATTTTGCTGTGAAATACCACTTCAGAGGGATAGCTACGAGTGATGGTTCATTTTCAAATAAAAATGTTTTCTGTAAAAGCGATAATACACTTTTCATAATCTCAGAGCAAGCAAAATGATTCAGTGTACTTGAATGCTGCACAAAAACTATTGACATAATACTTAATCTTTAAAACTGATAGACACGCGCCCAAAAGCTAATAAAGTTCATTCTAATACAAACGAGCAAGTGAAATAGTATATCATTGTCTGTGATGGCTCTGGATCCCGATCATATAACTGTAGCCCAGGGACAAAGAAAATTGCAGTGATTTAGAAAGGTACCCGGTAGGATATATCTGATATTAGGCAGTTTGCTGAAGCAAAACAGTAATGTCAGAAAGATACAAAGGTGTAAAATCCATTTGACTGTGTCCAAATGCTTCTACTCTTTGACCTTAATGTCTCCAGATGAACTCCCTTTAGGGTCAGCTGCATAGTGCTTAATAATATACGGCCAGAAGCTGCCACGGCCTGCTAAGGATCACGGTCTTCACTACTTTTGTATTTTAGCTACTGGATCCATATTATGAATTTTAAGCTATTTCTTCTTGAAAAGATATTAACTTTCATTTCTCAGTTTTTACTGCTCCACACTTAATTTGAAACAGAGCAAAACAGGAATGCCATTTATGGTTCATTAGGTTTTATATTAACCATCTGATGAAAAGGATATGTGGGAATATTAAGCATTAATGGTAAATGCCAGTCAAAATGAAAAACGTTGCTTATATGTTTGCCTTTGTGTTCTTTTCTAGTTTCAGCTGGACAACGCGGAATCTGACCACTAATTTGCAGCTTGGGCTCCTACGCAGAAAAGACGCAGAGGATGAGCAGACCTTGAATGAACCGAGATTTAAAGCTTTAGGAACAAAGGAAATGTAAGTGTTCATTTCTGTCTTTGAAGCTGGGAAAGATGCTTTTCCACTGATGGAGATGGGCATTAGCTCCCAAACTGGTCGGTGTGATTAATTCCAGTGTGGGCACACAGAGGGGCCAGCAGTGACCACAGGACTCTGCTGGGCACTGCGCCCAAGGAGCAGCCGGCATCTGCGTCAGTAAGAGTCCAGTCAAAATAGATGGGATGTATGGGGAAAGAGAGGAACGGAGGCACTGGGGACTCCGCCTGGGCTGCGGTCCCAGAGACAGGCTGTGCCTGTGCTGTGAGCCTCACCTGTGCTTTCCCAGCGCCGAGACGCACTCTTGACACTATGGCAGAAGCCAGAAGATGGCTAAGGTCCTACCTACCGCTCCAGGGCACGGTTTTCTATGTTTAGTGTAAAAAATACACCAACCATACAGCGTCGCATTTGGCTTCCACTTATCCTCCTTACAATATAATCTCACCAGCCTATGAGATTGCAGCACTGCTGGTTCATTTCTTGTTTCATTATGAAATCAATACTATTGCAATAACACTGATTTGATAAAAGACACTCTAAGGCATCGCTCCCTCCTCTGATACAAGAAGGACGCTTGTCGTGCCTAACTTGGTTCACCTTGAACTCGGAATTTGAGTTCAATGAGGTAAGTCCGTTGTTGGAGAGCACACAACTCCCAGCTCTGGTCCACCTACGGGTAACATTAGCTGGCTTCATCTCCAATTGCAATGGATGTGATTTCCACCTGTCATTAGCACTGTATTTCCGTGGAGCCCTGTGAATCAATAGGAGGTTACACGTTTACCTTAATGAAAAAATAAATGACCTACATAGGCTGTTGTATTGGCTAGCTGCATAGAGTTATTATGTAGATATACTTCCTCTGCAAGTTCTTCTCTCAAAATACATACTCTGATAATTAAGTAGCATTGAAATGAATACACAAATATAAACGTTTGATAAAAGAACTGTGAAAGTACACCAGCAATCAGACACAGTGATGAACACCAATAGTAACCTGGAAATGATTGTTCCTATTGGAACCCCCCTTTGCCCACTACTCTTCCCATTTCCACGGAAGCCCCAGAGCTGCAGGCTTTCCCCAGCGCATCAGCCGTGTCCCCATTTTCCTGCGCTCTCCCGTTTGCAGACTGGCAAGCCTACTGAGAAAGTGAGAGGCGCGTGTGTTTCTTTGCATTTCTCTACAGACACGTCCATGGTAAGAGCTTTACAGACAGAATGTAAGTTAGAAGGCAAATATTAATTAATGAGATTCTCTAGTAATACACAAAATAATTGGTTGTGGTCTTCCAAAGTCTTATTATGCGTCCGGAATTTTTGTCCCGCTGGCTAACTGCAGTATGACACTGGGATGCAAAACCTGGACGTTTCTGTGATTTATGGTACGACTGTAGCTTTGCAGGTTATTTTTTTATTTTTATGTTCTGAGTTGTGGCTTGTCTATTTTGGGGTATCAGATGTAGCTCAGAAACAAGTTAACATTTCAATTAAATTTCTTATTCCCTGTCTATCCCTGTTATCCTTTGTTGTTTCCCGAAATGAGAGGGCTGCTCCATAGTGCCATGCTTTCTGTTCCCATTGTTTTTGTCTGTTCTGACTGTGATGATGATAGAAAACACACTTTTTTTTTAGGACAGTACAATGCAATGATTGTATGGATTGTGTGTACGCGTCTAGAGGCACAACCAGTTCATGGCTGGGGGGAAGAGATTCTAGATTACTGAGCAATACGCCTATGAAAGCATTAAATAACTCACAAACAAAGCACAGACAACGGGGGTGCCTACTTAAAATACTATAGATTGGTTGCCAGTATGGTGATCAACACAATTTTCTATGCTACTTAAAATATTTTTTTTTTTTTTTTTTTTTACTGGCTGTAGTTAGAAGGTTATAAATTACCAAGCGTGTATTCCTAAGTCTTTGAAATTCAGGTTTCTGTATGCTTGCTTTGAGTTTCATGTTTGTAACAGAGGACAGAAATCACAATAATTACAGCTTAAAATATTCTCATTTCATGGTGTGGCTAACAAGTGAAACTACGAGTAATGATGTAATCTAACATGTCAAAAAAGAAAATGCAAAGAGGAGACAGAAGGCAGGATGGAGCCAAGGGATGCGATGTGCCATGTCATCTTCTAATTAACTAACTGATCCTTTAAACTGTCAAAATCAGCAAGGAACTCCATGGCCCAGTGTCTTATTAATATTCATACCAGGCCACTGGAAGCTATGATTCCAGTCCCAGTGGTTGTAGTTAAACATAAAAAAAGAAGAAGCCAGGCCAGCCAGGGCTGCAAGAGCTCCCCGTTCAGAAGGAAATGAAGGCGGCAGGCCACCCTGCTCCCCCAAACCTCTGCTGGGGAAGAGTCTCTGAGGATGCATATTGATTTCTGAATTATTATGGGCTTGTATATTGAAAAAACAATTATTTTTTTTCTTGCTATGAGCTGCCACATTGCTAATCACTTTGAGCTCCGTGTTGTCAAACGTAAGAAAGATGCACGCAACATTTTGTAACATGAGCCCATTTTTAATTTTGCGCACACCGAAGGAATATGCAGTTAATAAAACCCTGTCATTCAGAGGAATGGGTGAACTCATTTTGCCTTCTAGAATGCAATTCAGGATTGTTTTTGCAGAAATCTGGGGCCCACAAGAAAAATAATCTCCTGTAATCTTCTTATAATACAATTATTCTTTTACGTTTCAGCCTGCCAGTCTTTTCCCACTCCCACTAAGCAGAGTTTCCTGAACCTTGAAGTCTACGGGAGCAGCTGACGTTTGGGTTCTCCATTCGTTTTCTGTTTAATTCTTCATGGCAGGACAGTGCTTTTTTTTTAAAAGAAAAAAAAAAAAAAGATCCTTTTCCCTCTGTATTACACATACTATTTTGGGGGCCCCGTACAGGTCAGCCAGGGACGTGCTCGTGTGCCGTAGAAGATGGGGACAAGGATTCAGCACCTTCTCAAGTCAAAGGGAGGTTTGACACCGGCCTTGCATAAGTAATTTCAAGCCCGGACTACTCTGAGGACAGTTAATTCCCATTTACGCCCGCCATTTCTACCTGTGCATGCCATAGGGGAAAGCAATATATTATGCAGCACTTTCCAGCAGTATGATCAGTAAAAGAGTAGCTGAGCCATAAATCATGTGCTGTACCTCTCAATGAAAAAATAATGACATCGTTTGAATCTCATTAATTGATATCCTTTATTTAACTGATATACTAAAGGAAAAAACTATCTTGGGTTACCACCCTGCTCCTGCTTTACCAGCTTCCTTTGATAGAAGTTTTTAACAATTTCACACAGCACCTAGAGGAAACAAACCTTGGTGTCAGCCACCTGCTCTCACAGCCCCGCGTGGGTCCCGGTCCCCCGGGAAGATGCCGGGCGAGGAGCGGCCGAAGCTTTGGGCTTGCACCGTCCCCCAACAGCCGTCAGGACCAGCCCAGCAGACTGACTTGGGGTTCTCACCACAAAGGCCTCTCAAGCCTAAGTCACAGCAGGCCAGTTTTGGGTAACTGGACTCACTCCCCCATCAGCTCCAGTGCCTGGCCATGCTCTGGAACAGCATCAGCGTAGCAAGGTCCTGGAGAGGCCCCTGGGACCTCAGAGGTGGTGGCGTGGAGCTCGTGTCCTCTTTTGTGAGGATACGCTTCCCTGACCATGAGTGCACAAACCCTGAGCCCAAGATGTGTGTAAAAATGTACACACCATGCTCTGGAGATCAGATACTCGGCTGGGCAGCCACTCAGTGCTTTCTCACCCAGGAAAAAACATGATCTTCAAACATCACTTACTTTGTTCCATTGTTTAAGCTCCATTATGGACAAAAGGCAGGCTCAATACCCTCCCCCCCAAATTAAATACTCTAAACTGTCTATCAGCTAGGTTAACATCAGGCAGTGAGCTGCCAGACCACAAATCTTGAAGACGTTGACGCTAAACGTCTACTAGGAGCATATGTTATGGATCAAAGAACACTCTGATTAACCCAGCAGAGACAAAAGTCTGTCACTTTGCTCATGGTGGCATGATACCACAGAAGATGGTATAAAGGAAGGAAATGGATAGAAAACAAATGGCAATGAAAAAAAAAAGCTATAGAAGAAGGTTACAATCTAAAATACAGATTTATGACCTCAAACATTTTCTATCTCTGCAACCATGCTTTCTTCTTTACTGTAACATTAGTTTACTTTTGTTTGGAATTAGAAAGGCACCCCCCATCCCCCCAACTGTGGATACCTGAATTCAAGCTTTAACACTGAAAATATTTCTTGTGCGGGAGGCAGCAGGGCCAATAGTGTGTGGGGATCCTCTGCCTGTAAGCCAGGGGATTTGTACCCAGATTACCTTCAGAGGCATCCGAATCTTTGGAGAACGGGATTCCCAGCACTCCTCTTTTTAGCTTCCAGAAGAGTCCCTAATTAAGCTCTGCTGAAAGGCTCCCAATTCTGCTTGTCATTCAATAGTGTTTTAATGTCCCTTACATTTGGAAAAGATAGCTGCCTTCCTCGTACTAATATCCTGTCGATGCATGCACGTATAGTTGCTAACTTAATGTATAATTTATGAATTAGATTTTTCAAAAGTAGTCCGTGAGCGGGTATATTAACTATACACATTCTGTAAATTTTCCATCTCATTTTGGCACCGGATAAGTTATCAGTAATCTCAGAAGACAGATATACGTGTGTGAGTGCACGTGCATATTTTACGTTGGTAATATGTATTTATATCATGATATCTAGCCAGCATGTCAGGAAACACATGCACCCAGAATTCTACCTGATTTTATTCCAAAATGATGCTATGGGTTTTCTGAAGGAACAAACACTGCTGCAGTTGGTAGATTCCTTTAACAAGCCACTGCTCGGTTGTGTTTGTCCTCAGCTTGTTCTTCTGCATAATTTAAAAGACAGCTGTCATAGCTACACGCTATCCTGTCTCAAATTTGACATTTGGAAAGTGTCAAATAAACCCCATACTGTGCTCAGCGCTCTAAACACGAGCCTTCGCCAGCAGCCGGGGCGCCCACGCAGGGCAGCGAGGCGCAGAGCTCTGCAGCCTGGCCTTCAACCAGACACGGGCGGACTTTGGGAGAGGGTTAGAGCTGGAGGTGAGCTGGGATGAGGCTGGATGATGTGTGGTTTGCAGTGGTGGCCGGGACGGCGTTTTGTCAGCCAGGGTGCAGGGCTGGGTGGAGAATGGCCCCCGCCATCGCTGGGGGGCACCCCGTTACCTGACGCTCGCCCCGGCTAAAAATCCACAGCCTGAAAATGGGTCAGAGCGACAGCGGTAAGGCAAGAGCTCGAACGGAACAGAACGATGGAAAAATAACAGCGACAACTCATCAAATCACATTACACTAGCAGAATGAGCGGGGGTTTCTTCAGAAAACGGGCTGAAGTTAATTGCATGGTAAAGAGCATGAGATCAGCCTGGGACTCAGGATCTGATTTATGCACTGCAAATGTGTATATCCCTGGGAAAAAAAGGCCACGTCCTGTTTAAAAATTTAAAAATACTAGATTAAACTCTGTGGTTAGCAAACCAAACACATTACACTATTTAGTCCATTAAAACTCTGAAAGCCTGTTACTTATCGTACAGCGACGGACGGATTGTATTTAATCCTTCCTCCTCCTGAAGTTGTTTTCATTTCCTGCGGCAGCGTGCGCTCCCGGCAGCAGCACACCAGCAGAGTGTTTGCTGGCCACTGCTGGAGCCCATTACAAAAATCTATTGTCACTTGGACAATATTTATATGAAAATAGCTTTATGAGCCTTTATTATTATTATTGTAACAAACAGATAGGAAAGCTGGAGCCAGATGATACTGATAGCTGAGCCAGCGCCACTGAAAAATTCTTATCTTTTACCCTTAAATTGTCAGCGTCATAAGCTCTGATACATTCAAATGTTTGCTACAATTACTACTTAATGAAAAGCACTTTTTAACTGAAGCTAAACACAGTGTAAGCATGTTTCTTAAAGAGAAAAAAAAAAAAGTGGATCTTGACCTTTAGTATAATTATCCAATAACAGTTTGTTACTTACCAAGTAACAAAGGTAAATACTGTTATTAGACTGACTAACTTGCCCTGCTGTGGTTATAAATACACAGGGGCAACGGTGCAGTGAGACCCTTTTTCTCACACCTACCCCAGACATTTTGGAGAGCTGAGGCCCTCGGAAGCGGCAGTCGGGCTGTTAGAGGAATCCACACACAGAAACTCTCACTGAGCTGGAGCACAGCGCAGAGTCCTGGGGTACAACAGTGCCATCCGTACCGAACTGCCATAGAGATGACGTTCAGAACTGTTTTCCTGTGGAGTTTCTCAGTCAGTGCTGATTTCCAGTTTAGGTCTTTGTTTCTCCTTGGGTTGGTGCACACATACAAGCTCTTAAGGCTGTTGGCCAGGTCTGTGCTTCTGAATGATTTCCTTTCCCTCTGCCCCTCGCTCATTTAAAGATACAAAGCTGTAACAACAAAAAGATGCTCAACAGCACTGTTCATGAGTTTACCTAATTTGAAAGTAATAGACCAATTTTTTTAAAACAATATGTGTTCTCAAAAACACTTAATACATACAGTACAGATCACTTCTACTGTGGATTATTTTATACTGAGAAGTGAAAATGTTTGCTCTTAATTTTGGTTTTCATTTAAACTTTAAAAAGTTCTTACGGGGAGGCTTCCACTCTAATTTATACACCTTGTGTATACATTTTGTTGGGAACTTTCTCTACCAAATTTGCAAGAAACGGTGATGGCAATGATGCTCTAATTCACGGAGCAGTTACGTTTGGTGCTTTTTCCTTTCTCTAAAGCACAGAGCTGTATCTGAAACTCAGGATCTGTGTTACTGCTTGTTCAGTTTAATGCGGTGATTCAGCTTAAAGATGGTTTTCACTGTCAGCTGGCACAATTAGAGAGATAACTTCAGTGCAGAATTTGTTCTATTTTAGTTCAGACATTAAGAGCAGCAGTGAAGAAGCAAAGGGAAGACTCGCTGTTCTTCCAACAAACACATCACCTCTGCATGGTGGGGTCAAGAACTGCTGTTATAAAATCTAATGTCACCAGAAACTTCCAAAAGTGTCATGTTGTGATTTTTACATGCCTAACATAAGTTTAATTCAAAATGATACCCCAAAGGAAATGGGATTATTATCTCTGTTAAAATATCTCCAAGGATCTCCAAAAGCTTTGACTCATCACTCGGGTATAGTTAATGTTAGATCTTTAAGTTCTTCAGTAAGTCATTTTTAAGATCAGTCTATTTGATTGTGTGGCTTTTAAAAATGACCATTTATTAGAGCGTATCAGCAGGAAGAAATCGTGTGAATTTTTTTCCTACTACTGCGGATATAGCCTTTTGCTTGCTCTGGTAATTACTGGGATGAGGCTACAGGACCCGTACGATCAGCCTGCAAAGTCTGCTCCTGCCTGGAAGGGACAGGATTCCCCTTCCCAGCTGTCACAGCGCGCAGCCAGCGTTGCGCTCTCGGTCAGGGTGGTAATTTCTTAGGTCGCATGCTTAGGGTTAAAATCTTGCTCTTGAGTTGCAATATGTGACTAGGATTTAAGTATCTGTTTTGTGTGATTAAGAGTAATTCTGAGCAATTAAAGAAAACAGTTCATTTGTGGCAGGTGGCAGAAAGCTAAAGAAGATAATTACTCTTTTTAGCCATCTGTGTTAACTGCCATTAGCAGAATTAACTGAGATTCACCACTTTGAAATTTGAGGCAAAGTTCCTTTCCCTTAACTACAAAATGTAACATTGTCTGAAGTCTAATTACGAAAAAAGTAATTTCACCCTGCTTGCCGTGAGGTGCCTATTTGTTAATTTTATTAAAAATGTTGAAATGTTGGCACTCCAAGATAATAAATAGAACAACTGCTCATACTAAATGTCTTTGAATTGCATGTTGGCTCTGAAAACCTCTTCATCTTTGCGTGAGAAGTTTATCCTGGAAAGTTCTGACCTGTACCATAAACAAGTGCAGAAATGCACTTCTGTTGAAAAGGAGGAACCTTCCTGCCCCTTCCGCCACGCGCCACAACTCTGAAATAACCCAGTGCCTCTCACTTGTGTCTCTCCTCACTCTGGACACAGGATGCTGGCAGAATTAATTCTGCTTCACGCTACAGCCACACAAAGACACAGGCTCAGCCACTGTATTGGCTGGACAAAAGTTACTTTAAATAATTGTTTTTGCTTTATGCTAACAATTGCAGAATTTTCCAGATACCAATGATGCTTTTGAGTACCGAAGTACTCGAGCTTGGGATTTTTTAAATCATAAACATTATGGTTAATCACAGGTCGGAGTTTCTGTCTTCACGGGATGATCCCAGTTAATTATTGCACCTTTCATACTGATTAATACCAACTAGATTTCATTTAAAAATAGGTGGATTATGTTAAGGGAATTATATTGGACTTCAATTATAAATCTGAGGCTCTATCATTACTCCTCTCTTGTGTGAAATAGTTTACAATTGTATTTTTCAAACCCTGAATCTGTATGTAGTGGCGGTACTTGGGTAATTCCATGCCACAGTCATTCTTCAGCAAGGAGAGAAACAGACGCCCAGAAAAACAGTGGACAACACGTGTTTCAGACGGTACTGTTTCCTAAAGGCAAACAGAACAGTGATCTGAGATGGTTTTTAAGGCAAATGTTCACAGTCTGGTCTTCAGCTGATGTAACAGACACATTAGATATGAGGGACTGAGGATGGGATCCCCAGGATCTCAGTTCTTGCACGCTGAGGCAGCAAAACCCCAGCTCAGGCACTGTATGAACGCTATTGCCGAGGCGGCTGGGGAGCTGGAACAAGCTGAGCCGTAGCTCCATCTGGATGAATTAAATTCACATTTACATAGATCAGATGCGGGTCCGTATCAAGTTTCTCACTATGTTTATTGCACCTTGGTCCCTAAGTCACTGCAGCATTCCTTTAGCCTGTGAGATGTCTTTATTTGAAATAAAGAAAATATTTGCTATGGAGGAAATATACACAAGTTGAACTCTAGCTTTATGTTAAATGCACAGGACAGTTATTCCTGTCTCCTCTACGAACCAGAACTGCTGGAAGTGATGTTGCTAAGTGTGCTTTGCTGCGTAGCTGCGTGTCCTTCCCAGATACTTCTCACTCCGTTATTCCCTTCCTGAGCGCTGTTCTGGGACTTCAGTACAAAAGAGAGAAGGGAGTGGGAGGCAGAGATTGTGCAGGAGAACAAAAGCCCTTCAAATAACTCTTTCAGACACATTTCACACTTTAATTGAATAAATTGTACAGAAAATCCTGTGTCTGTAGCGTACGGCTCCCCAGGTGCTCTCAGCTCCTGTATCCACAGCTGTTTATATTCAAACTGGGTAATTTAATACATGGAGATCTGTATATATACTGTACAGTATATTTTAAAATCAAATGGCAGAGAATTTTGACTAGGAACAAAGCAGAAGCCCCATGAAGAGACACTGCCTCTCTCCTTGGGCCTTCCTGTTAATCTCTGAATATCTAAGCAACATTCAAAACAGCGCATTATGCCGAGATATAAGCTCTGTTTTCCACGAGCGCAAAAGGTCACTAACATGACATACATGCACAAAAAAATGTATGTATCATGTCAGTTGGCAAATCAGCTACCGCCTGGTGTTCCCCAAGGGGAGGATTCATGCACGGGGCTGCCAAAAGAAGGGTCATGATTCAGTTTGGCAGGGGCATAGCCTGGACACATTTTCCTTTAATTGCTCCTTGTCATGTGAGATGGGTGACACTGTGGCTAGAATAATACAGAACAGAAATACACACAATCTCATCTATGCCACATTCTCTAAATGCTCTGTTTGTTTTGCCAGTGATCATTAAAGATAAAAATAATTAGCGTTTCACTTTCTCCCACTTTTTTCCCCTCATCATTTCTGCCTGAGTGATGCAGGAGTCAACATAAAGGAACCACAGTACATGAAAACAGAATCATTTTTTCCTGGCTGATTTCTAATCTTACAGTCAAACTGCTTGTGCCTCACTTTGTACCTTCATCAACACAGGGAAGAAAGGCTACAGATGCTTCTTAAGTCTCCCTGTAAAGCCTGATGGCTAGGGATGTCCTGCAGTTTATTCACCGCGGGAAGCAGTGTAATTGTCAGCTCCGTGTTTCTCCCCTAAAGAGCTTTTCTCTAGTGAAGGGAGGGAAAAAAAAAATGTGAACAAGATTTTACAAATTTGGCATATGGTAGAGCAATATGCAGAGGCTGAAAATGACTCAGCAGCTACAAACTACAGACAGAATACATTCTGCGTGTGAGGACACCTCCTTTTGAAACTGCAATCCCCACACCAGGTTTGATTTGCTGGAGGTGCAGTTTCTAGAACAGAGAATGCATAACGCTTCCAGGAGGCAATTGTAGGGTCTGTCTTACATAGGCCCTTTACTGTGCTCAGACCTCGTAAAATGATGTAAACCGACCGTAAATGACTGTGGAGGATCCCACTGTCGTTACGGTACCACCGGGCACAGATGTGTCCTGGCCTGTTTTCCGAGTCCCCCCGAGACAAGAGCGCTGCTTTGCCACGGGAAGGCTCTCGGCGCCCCGGTCAGCTGGGGACTCGGCCCAGGGCTGGGGTTACGGCAGCGGCGGAGTGGTGGGGTGGCAGAGGATGGGGGTACCCGTGGCAGGGCAGCAAAGCAGAGGGGATACTTCAGACACAACAGGAGTGGTGACCCAGAAAGTTTCAGGAGACCTGGGCGCAGTGTCCTGAGGCCCCCAGGGAACCGGCACACGGAGTCTGACCACCCTGGCTTTTCAGCGCCAAGAGAAAGGTCTTTGTTTCACTTGTCCCCAGTAAGCTCTCCGACTCCTTGTGCAATTATCATTAAGAGTGTGTCCTGTGTTTGAAGGATTCGGCCATTTAATTGTATAAAAGCAAAGGTTTAACCACAAAAGCTGCCAGGCACTCCCATAATTATAATTTATCAGCCAAAGACAATGTCCTCGGGTTATGTATTCATCAAATGCTTATCAATTTAACCTTTGGGCATTTTAAAGGATTAGAAATTATTACTTCTGATTTAAATAGTGTTTAGAGAACAGAAATTAAACATTTGTATTTATAAAACAACAGGTTTTCAAAGAATTGCACAACAGAAATATTAGAGAACGCGAGCCTCTCTCCAATGTTTTGGAAGGAAAAAAATGGTCCGTATAGACCGCAACTAGCCAAGTATTAAGAACAAAGTTGGGTCATTTTTCATTTCAAGAAAGACTTTGCCCTTCCCCGTGGGTCTGTTCAGAGCAGAGGACAATCACTGCCGTACCCGGTCCCTCAGGAGAGATGCTGCCCGGCTGAGGGGAACCTTCCCACCCAGCTCCTTCCCACCACAGAGATGGGCCATCAGCACGCAGTCTTAAATAGAAACGACGTGCTCTTTGGGAGAACAAAGCACTCCCAAGCCCTGTGTCCAGGATGTAGGTATAAATATATTATCTATTGAACTGTGTCTCTGAAACAGCTTAATCACATCAAACTAGTAATCCCCCGAACACGGAGCCGATCTTTATGCTGGGCTCAGCAGCGCTGAGTCACGCCAAGGATGAGCCACGACCCGGCACAGCAGGTCCCCTGCCACCAAACCCAGCCCTGCAGAACCCACCGTGCCCTGGCTGGGGCGCGTTCTCTGTGCCTGGAGCCCTGCTCTTCCCTTAAGGAGGGGCATTAAGGGTGTGCTTATGTACACAAAAGGTGTTACTATTTAATGTTTTACCTTGGCTTGTCCTATATGTAGCTGCAAAAGTGAGACATTTGTTCAGAGCTGAAACCAGTTTAAGGGCAGGACATCTCACACAGCAATTTGTCAGCGGCTAAAGAGCCTGGGGCTAGGAGCAGACATTTACTTACAGAACCCTGAGACTATTTTAAACAGGCCTTTGGGACCTCCCTGCTGACCAGCCTGTAACATGCCCTCCTGTACCATCTCTCTGTGCTATTTCTTTTAATTGACTAACCTCAACACTGGCTGTTCAAAATCACTTTAACCCAAACATGCCCCTGGTCTGAAGCTCCTAATGACCTTCCCCTGGCCCTAAACACATATGGCTGAGACAATGCAAACATCATTTGGAAGATGAGTAAATTCAATAACTCAATTACCACTGCACCAAAATAACATTTATCAAACGCTGGCCGCAGCGGTGTGTGTCTTTAGCTCTCTCTGTTTCAATGGCACAGCATTTGGGTGAAAGTAACTAATCGATTTAGGAATGATTAAATAGAAATTTGTAACACTTGGCATTATTAAACCTTCAATCTTCATTACAACTGCTTAACGATTACATCATGGGCTGTGTAAAATAAATTAACAGTAGCTGGAAACAATCTTATCATAAATAAGGACAGCAAAGTTATTAGACTAGTGTTCAATAGCAAGTCTAATAAAAATACATATATTGTGGCATTATTAGTAGGTTGTAAATACTGAGGTTTGGAGGAGTTCCAAGACTGAAAAATTTAAAAAGCCCAACAAAAAACACCCAGCTAATATCTAACATTGAACTCATTTATTTTAAAAGGTCTAATTTAGTGGTAGAGCCAGCAGCCTGAGGGCTAGAGATGAATAACAGGTCACCCCCTGCATCCTCCTCTCAAATAGGAGCGGCGCTTCCTTTACAGCCAGCCCAAATCCCGGGTTCTCCTCACGGCCTCCGCACTCATCCTTTGCCTGAAGTTCCGTGAGTTTCTAGTTCCATCTGCTCCTTCAGACATCTAGGAGTGCTTCTCCTCCTCCTTCAGGACCAAAACATGCAATGTTTTATGTAAGTTAATTTTAAAAATAATTTTGAAAATGCCGTAAATTCCTTTCATGAGTGTTCCTGCAGTCTTTGTTCAAAGCCTGACCTGCCCACAAACACCCAAACTGCGCAAACCGTTCTGCGTGTAAGACACCTATCTTGAAAGCTTAACTTACTGCTAAATGAAATGGCAGCATTTCTTTAAAAATGACCCTGGCTAGCTGTTAAACAGATACACTTGCTCTGTGGATCACTACAGCTAGCTACTTATTCATAAAGTGCTAACACAGAAAATCACTGTGAGCTAACCTAGACAAAAAGATGAGTCCAGGGGCGCATTCAGGTGAAAGCAGCTCGTGAGCGCGGCCCCATTTTACGCTGCCAGACGGATCACGCTGAGATCTGAGAGGAATTGCCAGGGAGCTGTAACCCAGATTTGCTCTTCCCTCTTCGGACTTAAGCCAAGCTCAGCTTGCCTGATACTGGAGAGTGTGGGCCAGAGAGTTCCAAAACCAAAACCTAACCTCTACCTCTGCATGTAGGCTCCAGAAATAAAGTAGCCTTTTCTTTCCTTTCCTACTGCCACCTCTTCTAGGCATTGAAACAAGCCAGGAACCTGATCCTGAATGACTAATAAAGTAAAAACAAAAATAAAACTAAAAATATTTAACAAGTGTTTATCAAATAGTATTTGGCTATTTAGAAAGCGTTGTACAACACAGGCAGGTGTTCCAACACATCAGCCATTATTATTACAATGAAAAATAATTTATATCACAACTCTTCTGTTAAAACCAGAATGTAAATTTAAGTCAACACGTACCATGACATGCAATAAATAATCAAATGTTATTGACAGTGGTAAATAGTCCCTTGCTTCTTTTTCAGAAGTGAATCAAAAGAAAAGATGGCTACATTAAAATGCCTCAGGCCTATAATTTTCTTCCCATCCCAAGCATATAGCAAGTGACATTATTATGTTCAAAGTTGTGGTTTTTTAAAGCTCAGAAAACAGGCCATTAAGCAAAAGCAATCAGCATGAGGTATAACCATTCACAACCATTCAAGGCCCCTTTTTTTTTTTTTTTTTTTTTTGTAATTTAAATAAATTTTTCTTAAGTGAACGGAAAGGGCAAAAAACCCCCAAAGATGACTCTTCAGGTACAAAGACAGCAAGCTGGGAAATGGGCTCCCAGACAGACAAGATGGTTCCTCCAAAGTGACAGCACATGGGCTTGCTGCTCCAGGAGGGTAAACAGACGTGCGTGTAAAGCTTGAATTCGAGTTTAGCATTATTAAACCAAAGACCATAAGGTTAAAATCACAGTTATGAACTGATTAACTGATTTCTACACGTACACCACTTGATTAGAGCTCTTGCTTGTTTACGGCCATCAGACCTTGCGCAGGTACCTGCTCAGCTCCATGCAAATAAGTGCAATCAGAGTCCTGGCCAGCAGACGGGGGCTGCTTTACGTGAGCTGATAATGCTTGGCCACAAAGGCAAGGAGCAATTCCTTCTGAACGTGAAAGCATCCACTTCAAACTTACTGCTGCTGGTCACTGCAAGGCTATTTTCCAAGTTGTACTGAAGTAATGGGGGAAGAAGTTCTCTTTCTGGCTGTTTCATATCGTATAGTTTCTCTGAAAATAAAGCTTGTCCTTAAAAAGCAAGGAAAGCTGATGACATTGATCCAGAGAGATGAAGCACATTTCTACACCCGTAGCCTTAGAAGCCAAGCCCAAAGCTGTATGAAGTCAACAGAAGGATTTCTGTAGACTTCAAACGCCTTCATATCAGGCTCTGGGGAGCGCACATGTCCCATGAGAACTTGAAGAAAATATCAGAGAGTCTAGAAATTCAGATGCTTCCACTTAGTTTATTTTATGACCCCACCGCATTACATCCGAGATTATCTCCTGGGCTGATCTAACCTTGACTTGTGTAGGGCTGGGCTAACTAACATCGGCCTAAGCAGACTTCTTCCCAGAACTGGTATCTCACTGCATCAAGCCCTAGTGAGACAGAGTCTGTTTTCATTATTTTTCTAAATAATATCAACTTGACCAGAAAATGTGAAATAATCTTTGATAGCCTGGTGAGGTGTATTTGCATTGACTTCCCAAGACAGAATATAAATTTAGGATTCAGTTGGTGGTCTGAGCTAATTCCCACTGCATTGTCTACGGTCCTCAGGTTTTGAACATCGGTGATGCAAACAGATATTTCTAGGTCCATTATCTAAGGTTGATCCTGTATTCTATTTATGTGGGCTCTATAAATAAACTGTTTATGCCATACATCCGTACTGCAGGAAGAATAGCCTTTGTATCTGAATTCCTGAATCTTCATTTTGGCCAAAATATTTGTGCAATGTTAGAAACCCCACAATATTAAGGCATTTACTCAATAATTCAGGTATTGAACGTAACTAGTGAGAAGAAGACAGCTACTTTTAAACGAAGATTGCAAAGGTGCTACCACCAGGACTAAAGAATTAAGAGTTGAGCCCGGTCCCAAAGCCTGTAATCATGTGCGTTATTTAAATCTCTCCGACGGGAAGGTGCTGTAACAGATTCTTACTTCAGTCCTTAACTCATCCCAAGATGCCTGAAGCTTGGGCAAACAGCCGAGCTTGGTTGTCAGTGACAATGAGTGGGCATCATTTCAAATGTTTGGCTTTGTTAAGCTTTGTTTAGCTTTTGCAGACAGTTTGAAGACTTGCCACTGACATACATCCCGCGCAGCTCTGCACTGAGTTAACTGCAGAGTAACCGACAGCAGATGTAGGGCAACACCGCAGCCGGCGCGACTGTCATCTTATCAGTTCACACGACAGCACATGAGCCTTCCTGCCTTCTTGGAAGAAAGACACTTCGAAAGGGCTACTAAACCAGCAACTAATCCCTCCTGGCACGGCTGTAACGATCAGCTGCCGGAGGGTGATGTACACCATCTTTGGGATGCTGGGAACAGTGAGAAATCAAACATAGAAAAGATGTTTTGAGTTCAGCTTCCCCATGGTAGTTCTTTTATTTTTGTTTATTTATGGAGAAACAAAGAGTATAATGTGGAACAGTAAAGCTAATCTAAAACATTTTAGCTAGATGTGTTTTAGTTGGCAGGATAAGAATAACTTAGTAATAACCTCCCAACAGCACTGGGTGTATCAGAGAATGAACGCAGCCTGCACTCATAAATGTCCAAGTGTTTATGAAGGAGGATAAATGTATTCCCAGAGTTCACCAGCTGCTACTGAGGAAGTTATCACTGTCCCGTTTCGGATTTTCTGTAGGTGTTGCTGGGAGCTGTGCCTAGTCAGGCACTTAAATCATCTGGGCACAGCAGAGTGCTGGGAGCAAGAGGCTATGTGCTGGCTGCAGAGCCATCAAATCGTCAGCCGCCTGATTACCCAACGCTTCTTTTATTTTGTATAAAGCATACACACCTACTTGTGTCAGTCTGGTAGACGTTAGCACAGAGAATTCTGATGATGTCTGAATTCCAAAGGCAATACAGCTGCTGGGTGTGTGTAACCAAACGCGCTCCCCGAGGCAGCGGTGCTGCGGGGTGCCTTCTCCACACTGTTGTTGTTCTCCAACTTAGACTGGGAGGAACGCTTGAAGACACAGCGGGTGGTAGATTAAGCAGCACCTATGGTTCTATGAGACATTGCCATGGGATATCCCGATCAGTTCAAGAGTAAAATTAACAAACTGATGACAGTGAGGGAGAACCAACAAGTTCTCCTTGAGTTTCAGCCTCTCCTGTTTCTCCTTTCTGAACCCTTACGGTTGGATCTCCAAAGAGACACAGGAGACAAAGACACCCATCTAGATGTCCTTTTAAGTGGGCACATCCATCTCATCAATTTGTTAGAGCCTATATACTGATTGTTCTTAAAGAACATATGGCTCACATGCACCTGCAACCTCACTCTTTTTAATGAGCGCTTAAAGTTCTGAGGGCGTCATCTGAAGTTGTGCTTAAATGAAGAAAAGCCTAGCGGAACCAGGTGAACTTTCTTTAAAGACCAATTTTAGATTCAAATGTAATTTTTGTATTGGTATCTTTGTTTGGCATTCTCAAACAAACTCAGATTTCTAAAGCTGAATTACAGACCTATGGAAAATGCAGTTACGGTCTAGGTACCAAACCAGCCGTACTCGTACTGGTGCAAATGATACCATTCTAACACAATAATCAAATGAGTTTCTCATAAGCTGTTCTGTAATCCAATAAAGTCACAGCCTTTTTTTAAACCTTTATCAATCTCAATCTGCAATATTTACATACGTATCACAGATAGGGGATGAAAGGGAGCTGGAATAACTGACAAGCAAACTGAGATAAATGAGAAATAACCCATCATTATGGCAAAAAAGCAAAAGGCAGCATTATGGAGAAACTTTATCGAGTAATTAATGATCTATCTGGGAATAATTACATGTGACTCACTGCTCCCATTTTCTTAAATGAATTTAAAAACTATTAAATATCCCCTTAACAATAAACAGCATGTGAGATACTGCTTTGCCGCTTTTGTCCACAAAATTTTATCTTAATCAGTGAATATGGATAGTCTCGAGGAAGAGCGGATACAGCTGCCAGGTAGTGAGGGATGTGCGTGCTGGTAAGAAAAAGGCTGAGATAATGCACAAGAAGATGCGATGATGCAGGAGAAGGATGTTCCACCACACGCAGGTCTGAGGGAGCACGAGGGTTTAAGGGGGGGCTGACAGAAGATGCTCTACGCACAGGCAGTGCTTGCTCCCCTAAGAGCTTCTGTGTTACGCATGGCATACGCTACCTTTTGTGTTAAAAAAATAAATATAAAAGATGATGAGTGTAACCATGAGAGAGATCCAAGAGAACCCAAATTAGGAGGAATCTGACCAGGGAGAGTCACGAGCCCAGCAGGACAGATGGAAAATGTGTCTTCATTCCCTTTCCCTATGCAAAAGGACAATCCAGGTTGTGAATAGTCTGGATTTGAGAAGAGTACTGCGTGTAGGTTTGTTACTGAGTGCTCTACAGACTACATTATGATGAAAGTATTAGCTGTGTTATTTTAAAAATAAAGCAATTCAGGTACTTCTTTTAAAGCACCCCATGCTGTCGGCAGGGATAGGGATGGAATGAGCCTACCTAACAGCCTGAACTGCTCGGGCTGGGCGGCTCAGGCCTGGAACGTTCGGCTTTTGCAACTTGGCTGAGGTAGAAGGAAACTGCTGAATCGCTTGGGGCAGCGATGGCTATGTCCAAAAAGAGAATTTAAAGCTCCTGGGGATTTTAAAATTGAACTAAATAAATTAACCATTTCTATTTGACCAAATTAATGCTTTTGTATCCAGTCCTGTATCAGTTCTTCTTCTTCATCGTGTCTTGGGATGAGAGTATTGTACCTTTATTTTAAGACTTCATCCTGTTTATCTACCTAGACTATAACCTTCCTGGGCAAAGCTGGTTCTCATTCTGTGTTTGTAAAGGTATGCACGACACAGTCTGTGTTTCAGCTGCGTGCTCTGATCATCCACAAAGTAGCAGCTCCAAAGCAAAGAACACACACACACGTGTCATCCTCACGGAGCAAAACTCACTCTTACAGCACACAGCTGTTTCACTTAATGGCCGCAGCTGTTTTTCCCTGAAGCTAAAATTTGCTTAAAATTGTAGAAATTTCACTTACATGAATCTAGTTTTATGCAATTTACATACAAACTAAATATCCCACAAAATACAATTCCATCAGAACATCAGCAACCTTTAAATACTCAATTTCAAAAGACACAGTCTTTGCCATTGAATTATTTTTTCACCAAAAATACTGCATTATGCAAACATTGTAAGTGTGTGAGATGGTTTAGTGTCATTATTGGTGTTCTGTATGAGCACTAATGACCTTGCACAAAGCAGACATAAATTATTTTCAGTCATCATCCCTCGAGTAGCTCTATGAAAATGCATGCAGTGACTGTGTACGTAGCTCTTCAATTATGTGCCAGAGAAGAAGTGACTTTGGTGAGGTTTGGCACTTGATTTCATGGGATGATCCCATTCCCAAAAGTGACAGTAATTTACTTTGATGCTAAAGGGCAGCGATTTGAAGTAGCACATTAAAAATCTATAGCTGATGTATTTAGCATTTAATTTCAATTCAATTAATTGCAGTTTGATTGGGAAGACATTTATTTTAAATATCCAAACTAGAGCATTCAAAGACAATTTTTTCATTAGAAAGGAAGGAAAGGAATACTTTTCATGCAAAATTTTACATTCTCCTGTATCAAACCATGAGCCACCTTCAGATTTGAATTTCATAGCGTACATGATGTATATGAGGCATACAGAAAATGAATGTTTGATCCTGACAAAATGAAGGAAACGTAGTGCCTGATCTTCCTCCGACAAGCTTTCTGGAACTGGCTGTGGTTAAGGCGTTCTCCGTCAGTTGAACAGAAATGCAACCCAACGGAGGAACACGTGTGCAACCAGTGAACGAACTCCTCCTAAACGTGTGTGCTTTTCTGGACGCAAGGAATACAACGGCAAGCTTGGAACCGCGTCCCCTTTCTGCCTCCCCAGCGTACAGGGAAATACGGCTAACTGTTATCTTTGGCCTCCGCGCGAGCCCGTGAAGGCGATGCATATAAAATACGTGTTGACAGCAAGCTGAAGTGCCGTGCTCTTTTCTTTTTGATCATCTCAACTTTAAATAGCTTTGACTCTATGTAATTCTTCCTTTCCATTTAATTTGTGGGTTGAAGAAGTGAAAACAACTGTTTCCAGAGATAAAACCAAGGAATTAAAATTATATTGGCCTTTAGTTCCTTGCTCCTATGCTAGTAAATTAATTCATAAATGGGAATATTAATACTTATGATGAAAATACACCCTATAATTGCCCTGCTTAATAGATAAAGGCCCAAGAGAAAGACAAAGCAAAAAAATGAATTAAACAAAATTAGTGTTTTCATTTTGGGCATGAAGTTTTGAGTTGCAAATGAAGATGAGAAAATGAACCATATTTCCTGTTTACGCTACCAAGATTCTCATTAAGGTGTCTCCTCTTTGACCTATGTTGTTATGAGGAAGAAACTACGGCGAGTAAGCTTACACTAATGAGAGGCGAGAATATCCCCGCTTTTTCACAATTAGTATAAATGTACTGGGGAGCCAGATGGGACCTTTAAAATTTTCCACAATTATATGCTGCAGATAACGGCAAAGACCCCACAATGGCTATTTTAAAGCAACACTTAAATGAATAAATTAGCAGCCTTTTTTTTTTTTTCAGATTCATTTTTCCCCCTTTGGTTGTGTTTTGATGTTTGGTGAGTTCTGGGGAAGAGAGAAGAGTGGGGAAGAGGTGATTTACTGGAATGTTTGCATTTAAAATGATATATTTCATGCAGCCTATCTAGAGTCAGGTTTTTATTTGATAAAAGGAGAGCCGAATGATTTTTTTTTTTAAAGCCTATGGTGGCTTTCATAAGCAGCAACTAATTCTGTCATTTTTATCTCACTAAAACACCAATGTCCGTCCTTCTCCCACAGCTCACAGTGTTGCTTCTCTGCTTATAGTCTCCTGCTTCCCTCATGCGCCGTTCGCATCTCCTCCGGCTCCGCCACGCCAGCTACTCCAAACCGTACCGTTCCTGGCTTTTAGGTCTCTGTACTGAGCGCCTTTTGCACGTGTGAATATGTTTTTGTATGCCTGCTCCTTACTGATCAAAGAATACTCTTTCTTCTTCAGAACACGCGTTTTCTGAATGGGTTTATTCGTGCTGTTTCCAAAAAGTCTGGGAATGAGCGATAAAAGAAGTCGGAGTGCTTGTGCTCAAATACACCATTGTAGTTCAGTGCCTTCCGAGGGACTTGTCCGTGTGCATTAGACATTAGCAATCCCCAAAAATCAGATCCCTTCCTGATATCAGAAACTGGGCATGACCATGTGATGCGACAAGAGGTCGATCCCTACACAGAGCGTCTTTTACTTGTGCGTCTACTAGCACAAAGGTATTTCCAAACGCCACGCTGCCTTCCCCAAAACACCTCTCTTGCGCTTGTATCAGCGAGCCTGGGCCAAGAAGAGGTGGGTATCTGAGTGAGTTTGGATGGCCATGAGGAGAAATCTCCATACAAGGAGCCTCCCTCAATATCAGCACAAAAGAAAGTCGTGAAAAGCTGCTTCAGAATTTGAAAACCAGTTCTGCTTTACTTGATTTAAATCTGAAGATAGTGCGGGAAGCAAATAACCAATACCAGTCTTAAATCTCTCTGTGGTGTACGGACCGTTGGCTTACGTAACTGCACTGGCTGCTGGAAACAGTCACTCAGGAAAACAGATTTGGCACCATAAACAAAGTCCAATTATTTCCGTTTACCGTGGCATTCAACAAAATTACCAATAAATAAAACAACGGGCAAGGCTTTGAGATCCATGAGAGTACCCAGCAGTGTAACAAACAAAACAATCTCGTTATGACCGTTATAAAGTGGGTAACAGACACAGTGGGGCCAATTTTCCAAACTTCACAATAATATGGAAAGCCCTGCAGCGTGCTTGCTCTTCACTTGTTCATCTTACTTCCTTCACTGGCACTCATAATTAATTGAAGCTGTATAATTCAAGAACAGTTGTTTCATTGTATAGCCAACTTCATAGAGTTTTAAATTATGGGAATGCACATTGGAAATATTTATGGAAGAGTTGCACTGAGTTTAGCATTGTTTAAGGTACGGCTTCACCCAAAAACTGGCACAGAAATTGGTACTTTCCCTCCTCTCATAACACTGCGCTACCCTGAAACGTGTGTTTCATGGTGGTCCTCACCGTGAAGAAGGGCTGTTTGCACAGAAGTCCACAGGACAACCAATTTAGGGCTCATCGAACCTGCAGAAGGATGGGGTGTGATTTCAAGGCAACCAAGATGAAAAGATCGTGGCCTGTCGGCTTAGCTGCTTGCCCTGCCCACGTGTGGCTGTCAACCCCCACAATTGCACGGCAAAACCCCGCGACTGTGGTGGAACGGGACCTTATAGACAAGGAGTTATTGACGGTCAGCTGAGGAATGGTAACTCATTAAGCCATGGTGATATTATTGCTTGCAATGCTCTGTCCATACAGTTAATCAATTTTCTAAGTGAATGAAAGTGAATTAAGGCCGCTTTAATTCCAAATGAGAATGTCGACACAAGCATTTAGTGAAGTTCGACTAATCCATTTAAAACAAACTTAGATTTGTTTCTCTCAGTAGCTGTTTGGGGATAACTCTGGGACAGGTTCAACACAGCGACTCGGGCTTAGTCCCTCTAACAGCCCAACTCAATCCAGTCTTCACCCGGCAGAGGTGGAAATCCCACACCACACGACAGGGCTGAATGTCTGAGCTCTGTATCTGCCCAGCTCTGATTTGATGCACCTTATGTATGATAAATATTTAGGTGCTTTTTAGCAAGTAGATGATGAACAGGGTAACATAAAACACTGTATGCAGAAAGAGAATATAAGTAATTGTTAATTAACTCAGCGTATACTTTTACTCTTCATGGGTCAGCAGCATCTTACCTCAAGCATGCAGGGACAAACAAAACCAAACTGTAAGAACGAAGCAGATTTGCTTAAGAAATAGAGCTGATAAAAATATAGGAAACAATATACAGAAAAAAAACTTCAGTCAGAAGTTTTTTCTGTCAGTACCTCAGAAGGTACATTACAGAATCACAGAATCACAGAATTATCATGATTGGAAAAGACCTAAAAGATCATCCAGTCCAACCATCACCAATACTTCTCAGCTAAATCATATCCCTCAACACAACATCCAAACGTTTCTTGAACACCCCCATGGTTGGTGACTCCACCACCTCCCTGGGCAGGCCATTCCAGTGCCTGACTACCCTTTCCCAGAAGTAATATTTCCTAATGTCCAGCCTGAATCTCCCCTGGCGCAGCTTGAAGCCATTGCCTCTAGTTCTATCACTGTCTACACGAGAGAAAAGGCCGACCCCTAGCTCACCACAACCTCCCTTCAGGAAGTTATAGAGAGCTATAAGGTCTCCCCCGAGCCTCCTCTTCTCCAGACTGAACAATCCCCGCTCCCTCAGCCGCTCCTCATAAGGCCTGTGCTCCAGACCCCTCACCAGCTTCGTAGCCCTCCTCTGAACGTGTTCCAGGGCCTCAATGTCTTTCTTGCAGTGAGGGGCCCAAAACTGAACACAGTACTCGAGGTGCGGACTCACCAGTGCCGAGTACAGGGGGACAATTACCTCCCTGTTCCTGCTGGTAACACTGTTTTTGATGCAAGCCAGGCTGCCGTTGGCCTTCTTGGCCACCCGGGCAACTGTCGGCTCATGCTCAGCCGAGCAGCAATCAGCACCCCCAGGTCCGTTTCCTCCACACAGTCCTCCAGCCACTCCGCCCCAAGCCTGTAGCGCTGCCGGGGGTTGTTGTGGCCGAAGTGCAGGACTCGGCATTTGGTCTTGTTGAACCTCATCCCATTGGCTTCAGCCCAGCTCTCCAGCCTGTCCAGATCCCTCTGCAGGGCCTCGCTACCCCCAGGCAGATCCACACTCCCAGCCAATTTGGTGTCATCTGCGAACTTACTGAGGGTGCACTCTGCCCTCATCCAGATCATCAATAAAGATATTGAAGAGGACAGGCCCCAGCACCGACCCCTGGGGAACACCACTCAGTCCACATTAGCCACTCAGTCCTCATTCCTGACCACTCACAGAAATGTGTGCAGCTTGTGTCATTTTTAACGGCACAGCAGTGAAAGAATAATAGCGACGCTGAGAGTGTTAACGCCCCCTGAACTACCACTATGCTTCAGAGTTAACATGCCATTGCGAGGAATTCTGCCATTCCTCATTTCTCTGACAGCGTATTTCACCTTGGCATCTTTTGGGGACAGCTTCAAGCACCTGCCCTTCAATTTGGAAGATTTACTTCCAGTCCAAAGGGACTGCAGACTTACTTTGTTTTCATGGTAAATGTTTTATTTTTTTTTTAGTAAAGGGCTGGATGGAAGCGCCATGAAAGTGAAATTTAAAAAAAAAAAGTAAAAAGAAGTTTTAATATAGACCAATCATTGTCGTATCAAATAACCCACAGGAAACATGGAAAAAGCAGAGCATTGCCATAGCGTGCCACACAGAAGAAACATCACAATGAGCCCCGAGGCTTGAGAAGACACCCTCGTCTCCTTGAAGCTGATGGGCATTTTGCCAGTGACTCAGTGGAGACGGGCTTCCACCCACACTGTCTCACGAGTGAACGCTCAGCTGCTGAAGCGCAGGATGGCAGCCACCCTAGGAAAACACCAGCCTCCAGAACCATGACATAGGCTGACTCAATCCAAAACCGGTTCTGAGCTCAAGGACTGAGGTTTTGGCATGACTTTGTACCCGCTCTTGTTTAATTTGCCACAGTCTTATCCAGGAACGGCACAAAGCTAAGTGAGAGGAATCTCCTAACAAACATGACGTGCAGATCGTGGGATCGCAGAACAGCCAGGGCACTGAATAGTGGCAGGTCAAGAGATGACTGGAAGCAACTGCTAAAGGAAATAAAGATTTATTTCCTGCCTTGAAAAATTCGGAACAAAATCAATCAGGTAAACTTTATTTCATCCCATGAAAAGATATGTTTTTGAAAAGGTAATAAAAATAGCTGAAAACACTAAGCAGCATCTCCCATGTTCAAAGTATTTTATATACAGACTCAATTATTTTTTCCGGTCTCACACCTGTGTGTTCCGACAGGCAGAAAAATCTGGTTAGGGATAACTACAGTTTTATTGTATTGACTGTTAATTGCTCCTCAGAAAGAGATGGGACTTGGCCACTGGCCCTCTGCCTCGCTAATGCCTAAGTTATCCCCCCCAGTTACGTGGTCATTCTGTTGGGTTAATATGGATTTGTGTAACAAAAGTATCAGATTATTTTAAATACTGACTTGCCTCCAAGTGGTAATTACAGTAACAAAAGGAGCAGGCACCCAAACACAACTGGGTATCTCTTATCTCTTACTCTTCACCCATACGGCCAGAATGAACCAGGGACAAAGTCCCTAATTAGTTCCAAGCTCTGCCTAGCACTTTTGACCCACTCACACCACACCTGGTGCACCACAACGAAGACTTCTCCTCCCCTGCCTACCCAGGAATAGCTCAGTACAAAAAGCCCAGAGTTCTGAAGCCGTTTAGAAGCCAAGCAAATGGACTTTTGGCGATCAAAGAACATATTGTCCTGTGTGGACTGCAGCGACTCCGGCGGTGGGCAAAGGAGAGGTTTTCCTGAGAGGTATCCCTTAGCAAGTGAGATGGAATATGAAAATCTAGGAAGTGCCTTTCACTTTGTTTTCCCTAAAGCAGTCTCCAAATAACACAGTTGAGGTGACCTTGTCATTGCTCAACGTGAGCTGGGCCAAAAGGTGAAAGACTGGTACTCGTTTGATGCTCGTGGGATTGCCAGTCACTTACAAAGACTATTCAAATAATCTCATTAATTAACAACCCTACTTCCAAAGATCCTTTCAGGTGTCCATAGAAAGGCAACAATTTATGTTAGGCAGGCATAATTTCCATCTGATTTTTTTTTTTTCTGTTAAAAAGATTTTGGCACAGCTGGCTGCAAGCTTTTCATGCTTACCTGGGGGTAAGAATCCTCAGTACCATAAATCTGAGGCTCAGCAATGCTCTTGCTACCTACTGATGTTTATTATTATGACTACTACTCACGTGAGAAAAGATGCCTAATTCTAGAAAATACCTGCAATTTTTTTTGATAGAAGCAAGAAATGAGCTTACACCTAACCCAATACAGGCATGAATAATGTATTACAGGATAAAAACTTTGCTTTAAGGTGATACATTGCATTTTGGGGTAGGTATTCCAGCTCCACTCCCTTGGTGCTGTTTGGGATGTTGAAGAGCTATCTGTCCCTGCACCTCCACAGCCTGAGTCCATCCCTTTCCCAGCAAAGCCAATGCCATTGATCAAGAAGAGAAGTGCCTAGTTATCCACCTGTCCATTCTTCTGCAGGGAGAGACCTGACCATGTGTTATACCCTGATCTGCAGCGTTAGAAACAGGTCCTGGTTTTCCTACAATTAATGGTTACGGACATATCGATCTAGACGTGAGAAAGGTCACACTCCCAGAAGTCAGACACATAAAAGAGAAAAATGGAGATGAAACAGCTTTACTCTTCCAACAGCGTGTTACGGCTGCTGAGCTGTGAAGCATCTTTCCGAAACCTTTTGCCTGAACAAAGGACTGAGATGGGGAGGTAAAATTTGCCTTAGCTACAATATCCCAGTTTACTATATCCCACTTTGCAACATCCCAACTTTTACAAGCCTCACCATTACCACAATACCATGTTTTAATCACAGAGAATGTCACCTTCATATTAAAACGATCCAGACAGTTTTCAGCGTATGTGATTGAGCAGAGCCCTCGGAGGCCGAAGGATGCCCAGGGTATTACTCATTGTTTTATACTGAATGAAGAGAGAAACGACTTCACTGTCCTTTTGTACTGGGAACAGAATAATGCATGTGATTTTCCGCTTTGAAAAGATATTTAATAATCCCATTTAATGTTGAGTTAAACATTTCATTGTTTGCCATGACTAATCCACAGATTTGAAGGGAAAATTCCACTTTAAAGTGTAATGGAGCATCTCTGTTCCTTCACTTTTGAATTAGTGCTAACACAATTTTGAAAATAAGTACCAATTTGTGGCGATACTTTGCAGGATGTGTCCTAACACACTTATCATAAGTATGCTGAAATAGAGGGTGCTTTGGATAACAAATGCAAATTCAGCCACACTAGTAAAACCAGTGCACTCTTCACTGAGAGAGACCTTCTAATTAAATGAATAAACTTATTCTGAAAGATGTTCAATGAAGGATACAGAATGGGATTATTCTACTCCATCAAGCACCCTTTTGATGTTTAATGAAACTACAACACCAGGTAAATTATGGTTTTGTGTTCACTGCACACTTTTAAATGAGATTATAAAGAAAAATCCAATATATTCTAAGTGGGTCAAATATATTTTTATATCTCTGTCTGGAGAGACAACCTCCAGAATGATCATTTAGAAGTACGCAGCCGACTACTGAGAGAACATTTAAATAAACACACTGGTATTAAAACATAGAAACCACATAAACGTTGCTATTCACTGACACTTTCAAGCATCAGGCTGCTTTTGAATCTGTTGTGGCCAGTGAATATGCTGATAAAAATATGTAAATATTTACGAGTGCACAGTAATGAACTTTAATAACAAATTCTATTTACAGTATTTGTAAACTATCCTAGACAATTTTTGTATTTCCATCATTATTTTTAAAATAACAAGGTACGTATCAGCACAAAGGGGAAACAGGCACTCCAGCCTCACGTGCCATGAAGCACGTGCCACACTGCACAGGGTTACAGCCCTGCTAACATTTCCAAGTAAATGAGTCTTATTATTCCAATACCTCAATTACATGAGCTCCTTGTCAACCTAAAGTAATTGTGTATGTCACACCTATATGTATGGAGGTGATAGCGGTACAAAAGCGCTTTCTGTTTAACTAACCCCGCTCCCGGTGACAGCAGTGATCAAGCTCCGTTTGACTTCCCGAGGAACCCAATGAGGCAGAATGAAAAGTGCTGTGGAAGCTCCCACCTGGGATAAACCCCTGATGGACATCTACGTCTCACGTGCTCGCTAAACCAGCTCCCACGGCTGCCCAAACCACTTGCCCCAGTCACTTTGCAACGATCGTGTCTTCCTGAGCAAAACTTACATTGGCCTTTTGTCCAAAATGGGTCAGTACCCACATTACGCTTGAAACAAAGACAAAAATTTCATCACCTCTCATTTTGCCCTAAGAAGGAACCTGCGGCGCCGGAACTGCAATCCCAGTCAATGTGGGTGGGAGCTGGACCCATTTATCTGGCCCTTCTGCAAGCTGGGCATTCTGTTTGCAAAACAGAGTCTTTTAATCTGGCCAAATGGGTAAATCACTCTTCCTCCACTTGTCAGGGCTTCTGCCTGTCAAAAGACAAGTTGTCTGGGGAAGGCTGGATGCCTGCCTCAGCAGTCTGAGCTGGACATGAACTAATTGGAAACTTCACCGGAGATGAACTAGGACCACGCGTGCTCTCTGCCGGCCAGGCAGCACCTCGCCGCCGCTTTGCACCTGTACTCCAGAGAGGGCCAGATTAAAAAGGACGACTTCAACACTACAGAATTCGTGTTGCATTTTCTCCTGAGGTTACGGTGTTTGATGGCTCCAAGGCGTCACACGTTTCAGGACCTGCTGGGAGCTGTGACTAGAGACAGACAAACTGACATTCTCAGGCTGACATTTGTGGAATCTGCGAAAACTTTCAGTTCCGCTCGCCTCTAAATCTTCCAGAGCTGAAGTAAAGATTTGTGTGACAGCCCTGTGATGTAAATCTAGTACGTGTATTCAGCAGTTTCCATTTTGATAAAACTTTTTTTACTACTCAGAGACTTAGAGCCATCAATAGTACCGGTTGCAGTGCTAAAAGCATATATTATATGATGAAACCTACATCTCAGGGAAAAGATTAACACTCCTTTTCACTGAATCAACAGGAAAAAAGTGATTACCAGGCTTGGAAATACTGGACAAGTTATTTTTTTTTCTAAAAAGAGCAAGGCTATGCCTCAGACTCCTCTACAGCCCGCCTTCCTGAGTCCTTGCTGTCACTGCGAAGGTCAGCCTGCACGAGAAGGTCTTTACCCTCAGCTGACGTAAAGCAGAATTATTGCACTAAGGAATGTGCCATACTGTGATCATGTCACAAGCCACGACAGTGCAAATAATTTTAATGATGACATTGAATACTCTTATTTTAACTCAGAATTGATTAGAAGTTAGTCGGTGAGCTTTTATCGGCTTTGGTTTAGGCATTAAGACCCGTGAAGTCAATGGGATGGAGAAGGTGCTGAAGTGTTTTGTTAGCAGGGCTGGACTGAAGCCCACACTTGTCGGTCTGCTGGTGCCTCTGCTCTCGCTATCAAACGCTGACCGATTTCGCTGTGGCAGTTGCTCCTACCCCAGCTGTCTGCTTTGTGTTGATGCCGATCGCTGCCGCCGTAGCAGGGCGAATGCGCCCATGCGTCTGTCTAGCTCCCTCTTTATTTCACACCCCCCTTACCAGTGCTTTAGGCCGAAATTCTAGGCTGTGAACTGGGGCACTGGAAGTGCTGACACGCGTCCCATTCTGTCACCCTGTCCAGGGGACGATGTTGCTGGAAGGCAGAGGGGTATTAGGGAACAGCTGGACGCGGTCATGTCTTAAGCCACTGCAGCTAAATCTGCCACATCTCATCTGTCAGAGCACACGGTTTATACATTCAGCTTCGTGTGTATGGAACCTTAGGATTACCAAATTACTACCCTAAATACAATAGCCTGGATGAGATCAATTAAAGAAAAATGCAAGTAACCACTGGAACATCTGAGTGCTTCAATAAAAAACACATTGTTAACAGAACTCAGAGAAAATACAGGATGCCTAAACTTTGCACATAATTTAATATTCTTCAGGAGAAAAGAAAAATAAAAGATGTTTTCTGCTTGCCTGATAAATGCTTCAAACTTACACAGGTCTGATCTTCATCTGTTTTAAGTCAGAGTAGCCATGAAAGTCAACAGCAGATGAAAAGCTGGCCCTGGTTTGCTATTCACTAATCTTCAGGGAAATCGTTAGATGATAGACAGAATACTTTCTTTCTCCAAGATAAGGAAATACAATATCCCTAGAGTACCTCTTATCTACCCTCAAATTCAATCTAGAAAGTCTCTCCTCTTTTCCAAGCTTTCTGTAGAATTTCTGTTCTATAAACGTAGCCTTTCCAAGTTTATTGGCATTTTTAATCTGTTAAAGCTGTCATTCCACTTTTGGCCACGGATCCCTCTTTTCCTGATTCCTCTTGAAAATTTGAAACCTGTTCTTTTCCAGCTCCTTCCACCCTGCAGAGGAGTCTCTTCTCCCCTTTTCCTTTGCGAACGGAAATACTCGCTCTAGTTACAATTCCCCTCGAGTCTCTCCGTTGTGCTCCGGCTTTTGACCTCAAGGCAAGCTGCACATGTTTGTGTCCACGTGTGGGACAGAGCAAGCCAATGTGTACGAGTCAGGATCTCAGCATGGTCTGCTTCATGGTAATACTCATCACCATCACACCTAATATGTATTGTAAAAGTAAACTGGATTAGAGATAAACTCAGATGCAGGAGCTGAACCGTGTGTTCTGCCCAGGTTTACAGTACTGCAGTGCCATCTAGTGAAGTATCTACAGTAAATATTCTAGGATGTGAGTAAAGTCCATTTTTGCATTCATAAAACAAACGTATTTTTAAACACAATACTGAATATATATACTGCTGTTCTCTAAGAGTGTGCAAAATTCAGTACAAATAGTGATCGTATAAAATAAAATTGCTAACGAATGTAATTTCTTAAAGTGCTGTGGAGCATTGTGCTTCCAAGGCACTAACGCTGCACGTGACATGACATTCCATCGCACGTATAAAACCTGATTCTTACATCTTTGATAAAGCCATTCCAAGTAGAAACAAAGGAGCTTTAGTTAACGGTGCCCAGTTTGTAGACTAAACAGCTAACTTGTATGATCACTCTCAAAAAGCTGTTTACACTCTTTGCCACATTTGCAAAGGAATGTGTAAAGGCCTGTTATTTACCTAGAATATTTTCTTAAAATCTTAAATCCTGCACAGCTTCTTATTTGTAGCAGATGCTCGAAACTGCCTAGAGAAGCAGCCCCAGAGCCAATGGCTTCAAATGGGAAATGTCCCATTTAACCCTTCCCCGTCCCTGCAGGTAGGATACAGCACTTCGCGAGGGCTTCACCTCCTTCAGGCCAACGGCACCCTGAGCCAGGGCTGGGCACAGCACGGGCGCTGACCCCGTGGTGGCCAGGACTGTGTCCAGCCCACCACCATGGGCCAGGGATGGACACAGCTGGCACTGCAGCCACCCAGCACCCCTGGCAGCAAGGTGCCGCGCCCCTGGCTCCCTGCTCGCCTGACCCCTCACGGCACCCATCACGGCACCACGGCACACGGGTGCTTTGCTCCCTGGATGACAGACTGGGCACATGAGCTGCAGCAGGACGAGGCGTAACGCAAGCGGCTGCGGAGCGCGTGTGCAAGGAGCAGGTGCTCCGGCTGGGATACTGGGCGAGTCTCGTGAATGATGTGCCAGTGTACGTGACGTTGCCGTCCATTCACCAGGTGAAGAGAAAACTAAAACAACATTGTCCATCTGGTCCTGTTGGACTGGAGACATCACTAGTCTCAAGTACAAATAGTTTATAAGACGTCAGTGAAGTCACACAGGGATTGTTTGCAGAACTCTGTCATCAGGTCATCTGAGTCTATCTTAACGTTCCTGTAAAAAATATCATGTAATCAAAACTGCTGTCTTTTGTCTTACCTGTTTCCACCTCACCTCTCCGGTTACTGCTTTCTGTGACTGTAAGGAGGTCAGGCAGGGCTCACGGAGCAGCTATGCTGGCTGCCGCCGACGGAGACAGCCCTGCCCAGAGGACTGCAAACCGAGGGCTGCATCCAACATCAGTTAACGAACGTCTTTTCACTGATCTCAGTGAGGTCTGGAGCAGGCCTAACAGCAAAGATGTTGTCTATTAAGTTGAATTTTCTTCTGGATGACATTTTGGAACTGTTAGCTTAGTTCACATTTCAGTTTCCATTGTCTGCAGCCATATGAAGTTAATATTTTACAACAGTTTTATGTACAGATTGGAAATCTGATTTCAGTTACTCCTGCTGCTGCTTTATTTCATTTAAGGAAATTGGTATTAAATTGTTGGATATATTTACATGTCCACATTTGTTACTACTTTAGCCTGTCTAAAGTACTGTGCAACCTACCATACTTCATTCTCACCGTTAATTAAAACTCTTGCAAGGCTAACACATCCAGGAAGGAGGACTGGGGAGCAAGCGTTGTGCAACAGATGAACTCATATCAAATCTGAACGTGATTTAATTAGTTGATAATGGATCATTAATTACAAAGCTAGTGAAATGAAACACATTGTTGTGGGAACACATAATGGAACTATTGAGAAAGAATAGATTTGTTTTTACAAAGTACTTGTCTGCTAAGAAAACCACCTGTGCAAATAACTGGCTGAAATCAGATGACAAGCAGATTTTTTATTGCACAAGAAAGATTTGGGTTTCCATAACAACGCACCTAGGTCAAAACAGCAAATTGTGTATTTTTCTGCAATAAACATTTCATTTACTCCAACAGGTTTAACATCCAGGTTTATAATGTGTCTAAAATATATTTATTAGCTAGCAATTATTTAATACAGCAGCTTCTGCCCAGAAATTGCTGCTCAGTGACTGGGGATTCAGCTAGGAGTGCAGAGGATCTGTCCTAAGCCTTTTGGCATTTTAAACAAATGCTGTAATGCTGTTTGGCTCACAGTAACCTACTGTGAGCTCTGGGGAGAACTAAGCAAACAGTTTAAACCTTATACAAAAGTTTTTATTTAATTGAATTCAAGCATTTATAAAATCGTATTAAATTAGGTCACATTCGTGGGTTATCCAGTATTTAACATTTTCACCAGTAATTGCCTGTACATCTAATTTAAAATTTAATGACATTATTTAAGAAAAAGGTTTTCTTGATCTGAGGGCAAATATGCTTTATTTATAGGCTCTTTCTCAGACTGAGCATGGAAAGTACAAATGTGTTACTCATTAAGCCCCACGCCGTTACGTGGCTGGATGACTAAATCACTGCTTCCCCAGGGTGCCCGCGCCAAAAAGCGCCGGAGTCAGCGAAAAGAGAAAAATAGGTGTTCTCGTTTCCAGTGTTCCGAATCAAAAAAACAATTAGTAAATCTCTGAAATAATGAGGGGATTTATTCTCCAGAGCTGCCTGGAAGCAGCTCCGACCTCGAGTTCCGACCACTCGCCCGAGACCCGATGGAATTACGTCTCGGCTGGAGAAACAGCCGAGCGGTCACAACTCAGCCCCGCCGCACGGTACCGCCATAGCGGGATGGCGGTCGGAGCCAAGGCCGTCAACTCCGTGTTGACTTGACAAGACCTTGACTGATGTGCTGCTGTCTCCCTACCTTCTGGGCCGGTTTCTTTTGATTGTGGCCAACCCTGTGCACGCGGTGAGGGCTCGCAGCCACGGCTGTTTCCCGGAGGACTCGCCTGGCACCTCCTTGCCGCTCCGCAACGGGCACAGCAGCGCGGGTGCGGAAGCCAAGGGACACGCCACACGCTGGAGGATATATTTGCGTTAGGTGGGACATTTTGCCTTGCAAGTGCTAGTACACAAAATTCTCCCCTTCTCCTGGAAACTCTTCCTCAGTGTCCAACAAATGTTTCCCGGTCCCTCTTAGCCTGATGCAGCTTGTCTGAATGCACTGTCTCCAATCTCCTCCCAGTCACTTTTGGACTCGTTGGCTCGTTTCTGCCAACCTGGACAGGTGGTGGGAAGCCTAAAAGATAGCCCAGCTGTCGTGAATGCTGGCAGGGGGCAAGCGAGGGCAGGAGCCAGGTGGCCGAGGAGCACATGGGCTGCTCAGGGCAAGGCTCAGCGCATTTGAGTACCGCCGGGGGGACGGGTCACAGGGACACGAGGGAAGGCTAACACTCGTGGGAGAGGGAAACAAAGGACTTAGGAAAATCCTTTTGGAAAACAGGCTTTATTTATAGAAAAAGAGTTATTTGGCAGTTCCAGCCACAGAAAAACTTTTCTGCTTGAACGCCATCAGCTCGGCCTACATGGTGGGACGCACGTAGCTCTACCTAGTGTGCTCACAGTGACAGCAGCAGCCATAATCAGAGCCCACGTTTTGAAAACAGTATTTCTTTCACAAAGGTTTTCTTCTCTTGTTTCAGCCTGAGCCGTGTTCAGCAAGGGGGTAAGGCCCAGCGAGGTGCTGCAGGCCCAGCCCTGGTCTGGAGCTCTGAAGAGCCCTCACAGCGTACACGTGCCAGGGCCAGGCGGTTTCCAGCTGCAGTTTTTTGGTGTAAAATGCCACGCTGGACCTTTTCCTACATTACATGAGCTGGATCTGAGGGTGGGTTAGCACAGAGGGGAATTTGTGCAGCAGCAGCGGGCAGGACAGCAGGGACCGGGCTGCAGCCACAGTTCTGGAGGGGCTGGGCTGGGCTGGCCTGGAAAAGTGAGAAGATGCCTAACAGTATTTTATGGTCACTTTGGAAACTAAAGTGTAATGATCGCCTTCGAGTCTGTAAATGGTTGTGTGGAGCGAAAATTGCTGTAGCAAATACTTTTTAATGCATACACGTTTTTGAAAAGAATCTCTGAAGATAGCCTGTGTAAGCTCTGTTCCTTTTTCCTACACTTTCAGCTCAAAGACATTTAGAAACACTTTTTCTTGCTTCAGTAACAGTGTATAAATACAAGTCACACCATACTGAGACTTCTTGAGCACAAAAACAGAATATAAAGTTCTTGACAAAAGGAGTATGCTTTACGTAATTCTGCTCCCAATATCCACTACTCCCAAGTGAACAAAGAACAACAAATTAAAGCTTGTAAGGTGAGACTGAAAAAGCAGTAGTAAGAGGCAAGGGCTGCTGGAAGTTAGAAAAACTCCAGCATGGTCAAACTTCAGACATGTCGCTTCCCATCCTCAGAGCACATCTTACAACGTGAACATCCCTTGCCCAAAATGAGAGGGGACGGAGTTCATAGGACTGACTATGCCCTACCCACCTCCGGTCCCACCTATTCAAACATGGCACAAACCAGCACAGAAAGTACCTTCTGTTTCCTCACCGTCTTGTATTTGATTAATATCTATAGCCAATGTCTTAATTGCTCTGCAAAATAAAAGTCAAATTCTGTGGTCACTGACATGCACATGACCAGAAGAACCAAAACATTTATATACATACAGGCTGCCAGGACTGGACACCAACTCTTGTAAGAGCTGACTTGACACATTATGGGTCCCTTTATTTAGTTTTGGGTTTAGTTGTTCAGTTTTTATCCAGGCCTGAGCTGAAGTGGTGACACCCACACCGGGGTGCAGAGACCAGGCAGGCACTAGATGGCTCCCAAGTGACGGGCTTGGATCTTTTTAGAAGTTGAGCTTTCTAATAGTACCTTCACTTCTTGGCTTAGAACTTTGTCCAAAATTTCTGTTCCCTCCTAGTCATACAGTGGGGTTTACAATTCAGCTCTACCTTCACAGGCATGGTGTAGTTTGTTTCTTGAAGCAGATGTAGAAAATAGGATTCTGATGTGCTCTTGGCACAGGGCTTAAGAGGAACCGGCTGGAACAGCCAGAGTTGCTGTCACAGGACAGCACTGTGGAAGAATGGACCATTTCCTGACTTCCACCAAAGCATTCACGAAGACTTGCAGAACAGAGCTAGCTTAGCCAGTTTAACTGGCACTAATTGGTTTCCCTTGGCTGGTCATGCCTCTTTGGAAGTGAACTTCATGTTACTTTTCACGGAGAAGCACTTCTATCTGGTCTTTCTGAGAAAGTGGCAACAACCTTACAATTTCAGAAGGCAAACAGCTACCATCAAGCTTAGCTTTTTGGAAGAAATGGACTCTGTAAGCAACTGAATGCTCTGGAAATCTCCCGGTTGTGATGTGGTGATCCCACAAAAGTACAACTCTGGACAGCAGCACAACTCCAAGTTCCTCAGAAAATCTGCGGATTGAGAGATTTAGTAGCCTATCCAACCCAAACTGTTCTGTGATTCTATGATTCTATCTGCAGTAAACAGAAATAAACAGAAACCTAATTTCCTCTCTGTGAAAACAGGCAGAGGAGCGTACTTTCTAAACACAGCACGCACTCACAATCCCAAGGTAAAGGTTTCCATCTGGGGACTGTGTCATGGAAAAGTAGGGCAGTTTGCCTATCACTGGATACGTACTCAGTGGCTTGGACACAGACACTAGAAATGTGGAAACGTCGGTGCAATATACTCTAGAGTTCAAGCTGGTGGGTTTCAGATGTAAATAAAATTTTATGAAGAGTACCATCGCGGAGAACGGGGAGGTTTCTAGCCCAGGTAATGATGGCTGGCTGCTAACGGTTGGCCTTGGGAGCTTTTCTGCTCCTGGGGATGGCTGCCTGCCGCTGACCCTCAGGACAGCACGGGTGTTATCCGAGCGCCTGTTTCCCTGCTCTTCCCAGTTTCTCCTGGAAGGAAAGCCGCAGGTGCTGTCAGGAACTGACCTGCAGTTTCACAGTTCTCTGGGTAAGAAGTGTGTAGCTGCAATCTCCTACAAGTACAACCACAACTAGAATTCTTTCTGGATATGTGGGAAGGGTCTATTTTCCAGCTCAGGCAGGTCGCCTTAACAGCCTTGAAACACTTTGCTGAGATGCAACCTACTGAACAGGGTAATACACCCAGCTGGACCGCTCAGAGAAGAACAGAGCACCAAACCGAGAGCATTAGCAGCAATCATCTGTGGAATTATCATCAACATAAACGTCCTGTGGAGGCACGGTGTAGAAAACCTCAATTTTTATCGAGTTCTTCACTTTCCCAGTCCATGCCAGTGGAACTCTTCAGGGAACTACAGCAGAGCTGTTGCAATAGAGAACAATGGCATTTCCTCGTGCACATTAAGTAGATTTTCTTGAGTCCATCCTCCACATTAGATTAGGCAATACCAGCATTTAGAAATTTTAACCATTTTGAGGGACGAGACAGAGTAAAATGTTATTTTGCTTACAAAAGCATTGCTCAGTGAACGTATCATAAGCTTGCAGCCTTTCCAAACTTAGACAGGAAACACCTGGACTTCTGTGGTAAAATATCACTGCACATTTTGGAACAGATCATTTTGAATTGTTAATAAATATTCATCTTATTGCAGTAAAACACTGTGTGTCCAGTGCTATAAACATTGGTGGAGCTAAATTAAATACGTGCAATGTTAGTCATCTTGATTTTTTTTTTTCCCCAAAATGAATACTTGACTTCCCCTCCAAGAACATCTGACGTTTTAAAACCTTAAAACCCCAGAAGATAATTCTGTTGGATATACAATTTAAATATCTCGGTTTCCGTTATATTTATTCTTTGTTAACACATTCTCCCATCTTTCCTAAATGGCTCATTATAAAGCTAACTGAAATGAAGTCTTTGTTTCCCTTCCTGGGAAAAGCCTTGCACCTTGGCAAGCACAGCCCTGTAGGCTCATACAGGAATTCACTCCCCTAATGGTCTCCATTTGAAAAACAAATCTAGAGATGTCTCTAATTATGTGAAAGCCAAAGGGCAAAATGCAAATTGTATACAAATCCTCAGGCCTTTCCACAAGAACAGCACAAACCCTGCGCATCTCTTATTGCTGCATTGATGTAACTTGTGTTTGTAGGAAAGGGCTCCAGAATCAGGCCCTGAATTGGGAAGAACTTCCTAATTTTAGGAATAATCATGTAATTGTTGCAAATCAGCCCTGAACTGAATGGAGATCTGAACTTTCAGCTACAGTGCGCTGCTCCCGAGAGCGCTGCGGCTGCAGGAGGGGCGGCCAAGAGGAGATCCAGTTTGGAGTCCATTCCAAATCCTAACACAGATTTGTTAAAGGTCGGGATAAACAGATCTCGCATGCATCCTGCTGCATATGCTTACACGTAAGGTTAATCTTTTACAGAGCATTTGCTCAGGTTTGGGGGCTGTTTCCATGTCTCTCTTGCCTCGCGATCTTTTTTAAAGCATGCTTGCTAATACTGTGTTTCCGTGTCCTAACAGCTTGCATTGTTTAGGTTTAACATAAGCATTCGGCAATTTTCTACTAAAATATATTGCCCATGGAAAATTAATATATTTTTCTGTCTTTTCTCAAAGCATTTTAATACTCAGGAAAGCAAGATATCATAAATCTAAGGAAAGAAAAGCTGCTTTCAATTGAGCAGAAAAAAAATTAAAAGGCAAAGTCTGTTGTGCATGTGTGTCAACAGCTTTCAAAGCTGCGATCTGAGCACAAAAAGCAATCAGAAAAATTGTACTGCTCATACAAAAAAAATTTCTCTTGGTGAGAACTCCGCAAACACTGAAGCAGCCTTAAAACTTGGCTTATTGTGTCTGCCTGTAGCTCTACAAAGAAGACTACTTGTTTCTATTTTCTGAATGTGCTGAAAACTAGAAGATGGCAGCTGTAATTCTGTTGTAAAGCTCCCCCAAACAAACGCCCAAGCAGCCCTGACCACCTGTTTTGAGGAGACTTCAGCTGTGGAAAATGCCTCTCCAAAGGGAAAGTGCTGGAGAATATTTATGAGACCCTAAAAGCAAGTGGGTTCTAGCTGAGACTTTCCTCTGCGCACAGCAGTGCGTTATTTATTAAGTGTCCACTGCTCTGTCCCTCTGCCCCAGGGAGGTTCGTTATTTTGTGCAAAGACGAGTATTTCTTTACGGTGAGACGTGTGCTGCAGGTAGAACAGAAGTGTCCGCCTCCCTGCGGTACTCGGGGCTGAGGGCACGGGTGCAGGGACCCACCTGGCTGAGTGGGCAGACGTTCGGCGGGCAGAGCTCGCTGTAGAGCGCGACGGGCAGGAGCCCATCACCGGGAACCAGCTCTGCCTGGTGCCGGCCCTTTGGCGGGCTACCTCAGGTTTCTGTGCCTGGCCCAGGTTACCAGCACCAGTCGCCCTGCGGAGCACACCCTGTACGCTATGGCGTCACAATATCCAGTACCGTAAGAAAGAAATGGAACTGTACTTAGTACAACATCTGCTCTGCAAATTGTCTCTGGACCATCTTCTTCTTTCCCGACAGACACAGTAGTGATTTTTTCCTAAGTACACTTTTACAGCGCTGTGGTTAAACGATGCCATAATCCCCTCCTGCCTTGGGAAGCCAGTGAGCTGCTCCGCGCACAGCTCCTCACCGCTGCTGCTCTCAGCTATTGCCACATTCAATTTCCTGTTTTCTGTTGACACAAAAAATCTTGCAAAATTGCAGACATTTTGAAAGGCCATTGTGTTCCAGAGATATTAGTATTTCCATATGTAATCAGGCAGTCTGGTACTTAAATGACACAGAATACACTGTGTGAGACACCCAGAGTGTTCAAATAAATTCTTCTTATAGTAAGTGGATCAAGAGCTAGAAAAGGTACATGCAAAACATTCTCAGGAAGTTTGTGCAACTCTATTTAGCAACATTGCCTATAAAATAGCAGGGCAGAGTAACAAAACCAGACACTGAGCTTAAAGATGGACAGAGGAAGGTGGACAGGCTTCGTAAGTGCATGAGATGCTATTCCCCAAGCCATCTAAACCGAAGCAAATTCCATGTAATAAATAGACCACAGTTCATCTGACATGAAGGTTGTTTTTGCTAAGTGGTAGCTAAGCAAAGCATTCAGTAGCCTGCTTTTTTTTCGGTTGGTTTTGGCTGATGATGGCCAGTGTGATGGAAACAGAATGGATGGAATGGAAGCAGATTAGCTCATCCACCTTGAACAGATTTAATAATCCTCATTATCTTCTTTTGTCGGCTCCCTCCTCTAACTAGCACAGAAGGAGAAGCTCCCGTTACTAACAGACCCCCGAGCTCCCCAGTCCGGCGGTGCCGACCATCCCCGCTGCTGGGTACTGCTGGGTTTTCATCTCGTCTGCAGAGGCTGCCGGGGCAGGGACGTGACTTCACCGCACCTCAGAGGGTCACGCAGGGACCGATCCACCCCCCTGCAACGTTCAAAACGCTCATGGTCTTACTCGGTGTCTAGAGAGCTTTCGTTGCAGAACGTATTCCAGGTGGACGGCAGAGCTGGATGGAGATTTCCGTGACAGCCCCACGCCGCAAAGCAGAGAAGCAGCTCAGACCACTCACAGCCCCTCCTGCTCCCATGAATGGCTTGTTTGTGCGGGCGGTTTTGCCACCAGCCTTGGTGCTATGAACACCCTCACTGTTACTGTTTAACTACAGTAAATCAGTTAAAGACTAACTGTGGTGTTCCGGAGAAATATTTTATTTCATGCAATGAGACTGGCCTACAGTCATGTATCTGACTTCCAGACTGGAAAGACTTTAAAGAACAATGATTTTGAACTGCACGGCATTTTTTTCCAGTGGCTTATATACACATGGAGTGAGGAAGAGGAGGACTTTGTGCTTTAGCAAGCTCAAATGCGAATACATCTTCTTTTTCAAATACTGTGCTGTCGGAGAAAATATTCTACTGAGTCTGAAAAAAACGGCAAACGGGTATAACGATGAAGGCATTTTTAATGAACGATTCCCCTGTGCTCTTCTCTAGCTGACTACATGCACAGCAAAGAGCTAAAAGCAGACACTGTTATGATAACTCCTAAGTGACCAGTTCAGCCAGGGAAAACTGGCCCTGCCCGGCGGATGTCAGGGTAAATGCCTTTCCAAGAAACTCTCCGGCTCTAAGCGACGGCACTGCATTTTTCCAGAAGCCTCTCAAGTGCGACCATGTGGATTTTCAATGGCAGAAACATCCTGCTCACAGCTGATGTTTTGTCAAGCTGTTTTCTTCCCCAAGCCAAGACAGGAGAAAACACATAAATATTCTCACACGCAGGTCACTTATTTTCCAGCTGACATGCGTTTTACATTCCGCTATTTTCACTCTATTTTCCCTGCACACAGAGTCCATATTGTTACAGCCAAAGCAGTTTATATAAGAAAATTGACCTGGCACAGCTTAAATTCTTCTACAAAAACTTGAGTAAAAACCTGTGTGGACATTCTTTTCATTGGAGATTGGAATATTTTTATTTAATGTAAAGCCATTAGGAAAGGTTTAACTGAACTAAACGAGAAAGTTTAGTAAGTTGGGGTTTGGCACCAGTTAACTATGTTTTTTTTTAAAAAAAAAACAGATTGAAATCATATCACGATGACTTTTCCATGCAGAGAAACCCTTAAATTCTCCGTAATTTTGAGGTCCTGTGCTTTCTACAACCAAACTGACCGGCTATAGGACACAGAAAGGATGGTTAGTCTGTTTTGCATCATTCACCATCTGAATAGGGACTAATTCCATTAAAACACGTAGACATAAACCAGTGCGAGATGAAGATCAATTCAAACCGATAGGTAGTACGTAAAAGGAAAATCCTTGATGCAAAATACTACAGAAAATGTGTTTTAAATCCCTCTATAAACAGAACAAACTTCTGACATCTGAAGCATGATTTAATACTCCACCAGATGTTGATTGTGTTCTTAGAAAAGCACATGACAATTTTGTATAGAATTTTTGCTTTAATTATTAGTGTGTGAAAACAGCATTAAGGAGGTGATCACAGTAAGCCTGAAGCTTTGCTCTGATTAACAAATTAGCCAGTTCCAAACAGATCAAGTAACAGTCAGGAAAGCCGATGACCCTTGAAAGCAGGCTTAAACTTTCATTGGGCCACTTATTACAGACCACTTGCTTTGGATGCAAACAATATCAGGTGTGCCCCCTTGGACCAGAAAATCTCTTTATTAAAAAATGAAAGAGCGCTTGGTTTTCACTAGCTGCTTTGAAGTAATAGCAGTTATTCCCAGTAAGAGGGCTTCTCAGGACCCAAAGAGGCTGTATTTAAAAAGAGATTGCTTTCGCTAGCATACTCCAGTATAATTAACTCAGATTTATAAGTAGGAGATCTATGTTAGTTGCGTTTGTAATAGGAAATACAAAATTAAAGTGTTTGTAATCAAGTGAAATTTATAGAAAGGGGCCAGGATTTTGAAAGTCAACACATGAGAAAATAGGATGTTGTTTAACGCTCAGTAATTCATACTGGGGTAGACCTCTTTTCAAAGTTTTTGCCAACTGCTCTGAAGTGCTATTCAGAGGAGCCTGTTCCTGGACTCCAGTGGGTGCCAGGTTGGGCAAAGGCACCCTGAAAAACTAACATTTTTTTTTTCTTTTAATTCTTTAGTTTCTTCAAGATGTCTTCTCAAATTTTAAAATGCTAAACACTTCAGCTTCTACTCAGTATTTACGGGGGTCACTTGTCAGAGATGATCCCTCGGCTGGCGTAAATCCGTACACCTGAGGGCCTGCCCGCCGTACAGCTGCCCGAAGACAGCGCTCTCCTCGGGCACACTGCAATGGGCATCACTCAGGCGGCACCTCACACCGGGTCGGGGCATTGCCTCGCCGCTCAGCCAACCACTGCAATGACTTGATTGATGAAAAATTCATTTTTGGCACAGAGTGAGCCTAGGACAGTACAGCACAGGATACCACATACAAAACCTACAGCTGCCGCGGTGGTTTCTGTTCATTATGTATCTTGTCCATTACAGATTCCCCGTAGAAATGGCATTCCTCTCCTGAAGCCACACTATCACACGCTAGAATATTAAGTCACAAAGGCCGTTTCAGTGTTGACGTGCAGCTACTCTGAGAAAACGTAGGTCCTGAGCTTGCAGGTACTTTTGCACGAGTAACTTTCCATACATAAACAGATGTACTGCACATATAGCTCTGGAAATCCAGAATGCCTTTCGCCCAGAATTAAACAGTGGTTTGTCAGTATCTTAACTAGGAAAGGGTGACATCTGACAGAGCTACCAGGCTTAAAGCTGAAAACACACCCAGAGTTCATTTCTGCAGCCCTCACAGCACAGGATGCACTCTGTGATGGGCAACCAACTCCATGAAATCTGGGAGCTGACTCAGGGGTAACACTTAGAGACAAGAGTACAGGACATATTTTCTCAATCTCCTGGTTTCAAGCTGCTACAGAGTTTCAGTTCCAAAGGATGATCTAGTCTAGCCTTGGAATTTTCATATGAAGGCTGTTCGTGCATCTGGTTTGATTTGTTTCTAATCAACCAATGTGGATTTTAAAAATGTATTCCCTTGGAAAGTTTAGCTGATATTTTCAAGGAAAACAATAAAGAAAATTCAGCTTTGACATGCACATTTTTTTTTGCTTATACAACAAAAACTTTTGCTTTCAAGTCTGTGGCATTCCAGAGACGCTGGGGAACGGAACTATTTTTTCATGCCAAAGTATGCATTTCTGTTGTAAGTAGATTATTTAAAGAAACCTGTCCTGCTAAATGCAAATCCTCAGTGCATCACTTCACCAATGAAAATTGTCAGTGTCAAATTTAAATTAAAAAAAAAATCAGAATTAAACAACAAACCAATTATTGCCGATCTATGTGTTTTTATCAGCTCCTGAAATTACCTGTGGGAGTCTCAATGTTCTGTGAGCCAGCTCTCTGCCCCAGCCGGGCAGGAGACCTCAGGAGGCACCCAGGGAGCAGAAGTGTTTTCACTTGGCTTCAGCATCCTTGGCCGTTGGTTTCCCTTTCTGTGCCGTGTCCCAATTCCCAGTTTTGCTTTGCTATTTATCTTTCTACTGGATGCCCACCAGTCTCGGTTGGCTGCTGTATTTAATGGGTTTGATATCCGTCTTACTTCATCCCTGCCGCTTTCTGGATCATTGAAATGCAGCCCTTCGAAACGCTTATCAACCTCCCTATGCTCTGGTTGGATGCCCAGCCACAGAACATGCACTGCTAAGTAGAACTTCCATGCTTTCCGCATAGGATATGGAAAAACTAGGGAGGCTTCCAAAACAATAGTATTTCACAGCACCTTTTTGTACGTTATGTATTTCAGTTGAGATTGGGAAAATATCTGTAATTAGTCAGCCTTGGCACCTTTTCAGACCATTTTTCAGCGACTTAGACTTTACTAGTTCAATCCAGGAGGCTGGAATTATCCATGCTGGATATCTGCTTCACGTTTAGTTTTTTGGGAAAATTTTCAAGCAAAACAAAATTGCTCATCTGTTTATGAGAAGGAATATAGGGGGAAATAGGCTGTTTTGCACACCGTAAGTATTAGGACATCAAACCTCTCGCTTCACGGGCAGGCTGCGGTGGCACAGTGCCTGGAGCTGCGATGGGTGCCACCGCCGGGAGCTCGCAGTGTCCCTCTCCTGCGCTAAGGACAGGGGACAAGTGACTGAGACCAGAAAGAGAGAGGCGGCCTGGTTAAAAACCACAGGGCAATGGCGTAGCCTGGGGCTTGCAGCGTGCAGTGAGATGCTGGTAAATGGCAAGCTGCTCTCATCGTTCAAAGTGATGATCTAACTCCATACACACTGAGACCAGGTCTAAGGCTTACGACCTGCCAAAACGGGCCTGTCACCCGCCACGGGATGACTTTTCCCTGTCCTTCAGGTTCCTACCACAACACCGTCTCACTTTGCAGTTGGGCAGATTAATGAATGTTTGTGAAAAAGGTACAAAAAGGGACAACTGCAACAAAATGAGGAGTTCTGTCCCTGGAGCCACGCTCAGACTGTCGGTGAGTCAGCCACGTGAAACACCGCTGACAGTACGGGGAACACCAAAGTGCCGCAGCGCTGCCGTCCCAGCCAGCACCCTCGGCTGCGTGCACTGCGGGGAGGCTTGGGGGACACGGGAATAAAAGGAGGAATATACAGCTGGCCTGGCTGTCGAGCCTTTCCACATATCCACGTACAATTTAACAATCTTTTAATGCCATTTGCATGTGTAACGTGCGCTGTATGAATTTAAATGGGAAAGCCCTTTGTAAGTAGCACACCATGGAGCTTCTTGCTGTTTGCTTTACAAATCCCTAACTGCCCGACTGATGCAGGCCCGCACACACAATAACCCTTAACAAATCGCTCTCGCTCACAGTCGAGGCGGCGAGGACCAAGGTCAGAGTTCAGCTCTTCCTGATGTCAAGGGCCTTCCACTGAAGCTCCTTCACGCTTTGCTGGAAGCTGGCTGGGACGCTCGCTTACATGAGCGGGTTGTTTAAAGCTCCCGTTGGTTAATCCCTCAAACGGCCCAGTGACTGCTTTCATGAGGTATACCAGGGAGATTAAAACTGCCTGATTTTTTTTTCCCCCTGAAGTTCAGAAGAAACTACCAGCATGATTTAAAAAGCCTGCAATAGCACCCAAAAATGCATTTGAACAGAAACAGATAAATGGAGGATATGGGCATTAGAGTTTCATGGATTCCGGACAAGCTTCACGTGATTATTTAACAGAAATTATACAAAGCATTAGGACAATATAGATTAGATCTCTATTATAGTTGGGGTAATGCTACAAAGCTGGGGGGAAAGGCTAGTCTGATAGTCAAAGCTTTTCTTCGCCTCAGTCAAGCTTTTCTGTTCCCTAAGGAAAGCTGGCATCCCTAAACAGCTTATAGGGGAGTATCTGACACTTTCATTATTGCCTTCTCAGGAAGAAGCTAATATTCAACATGAAACAACACTTTCCCCTTCAATCTGTAGAAAACTGAATGTTAACTGTGACATTTATAATTCTCACCTCAGCAGCCAAAATCACGCTCGTATGTATTAAAGGGTGCAATCACGAAGAGCTGGAAGGCAGCGTGTCAAACCAGTGTTTGGCTCTTGGGAATGGTTAGGTGCTTGTCTCCTCTTACTGTATCACAAAAGGCAGCTGGGTGCCCAACTCAAGGATCTGGATTTCATTAGGCAGCAAGGATCTTCATTAGGGGCTACAGAGCTCAGGTTTGCATCATTTTAGGTTTGGTTTTGGATCTAAAATGGAATTTAGCCATGGCCATGATGATATTCCTTCTTGTCTCGAAAGTACCCCAAGGTCTTCTGTGCTGTGTCTCCTCTGTGGCTGCATTCCACATGAATTGGGGTTCTTCTGCTTTAAACGTATGTCATTTGGGGTAATCTGTTTTTCTGTGCAGATAAGCATGTTCCTTCTGTCACCATTTCTTATGATGACCAAGAACCAACATACCTTATTCTCATATTTCAATTCTCTAGATAAACCAAACACTTTTTGCTACTAAATGTGAAGTTAAAAATACCTACAGGAAAACCACGTTGTTGAACTTTCCATTCTTTGAAATCCTCTCTCTGCTTTCTTATTACTGCAGTCAGTGGGACAGTGTACAGAGTAAGTTACGTAGTACAAAGCGAGATGTGTCATTATAAACTTCAAAATAACGGTCTCTACACTTTCCACCTGTGGTTTCTTAGGCCTTACACAGTCTGTCTTCTACTGGGGGAGTCTTCAGTCAGATCTCATGCAGAACATGAGAGAAACAAGTATTTTGAGGTGATACAACCTGCAATTATCCTCCTCACAGAACTGCTTACTGTGATTTTTTCTGGAAGTTGGTGCTTTCATCCCACTGCCTTGCAACAGCATTTTGAGATTTAGCGGTAAGGCACCGCCACCGATCTGAACTGCAGACACCCCGCTGCGCAGGGCTGCTCTTCAGCCTTCCTCTACTTTTTGTTATTTTGGGCACACACTGGCTCAGGGTTTTAAGCGAACACTTACGCACGCTGATATTTTAATCCCAACGCCCTTTCTCAGACGCGCGAGTGCAGCCCCTGACTGCTGCTGCGCTTTTCTGCGCTGCAGTGAATGGTTGGCTGCGTGACACGGGGCACTGGCATCTGCGCCCCGCGCTGTTCCTGGCGTTTTGATGTGAGCTTGGAACTGTTACAGCTCGCTTATTCAGACTTATTTGTAAATGGTCCAGAGAAATAAGCCGACTTCTTACCAACATCGGCCGTTCTTCTGAGAGTGTGAAAAGATGACAGCGTTTCTGTCCATCTTAGCAGAAAATGTCTTTCACAATGTTAATAAATATTTGTTGACAAAACACACTCCTCATTTTCTACACCAGGAGCTTTTTTCTTCTTCAGAGAGGAAAATGAAATATTTATAGCTTGTGCTGATTACAAATAGCATGTTTTTTCAGTTGTAAGGAAATTTTCTGACTACCAGTCAACTGCTTTTACCACTTTGTACTCCGCTAATATATTTGCTAATGGTAGAAGTAACTAGTAGTGAAGAGTTCTGAAGGTATGCAGAACATATTAATGCAATTAGAAGGTAAAATATTGCTATTTTCTGTATTTAAATCTCTAACTAGTTCTTCTAACAAAATCATATGGAAAGGCAATCTGATCCACATCTTGCCTCTTCAGAATTGTTTATGGGATATGATTAGCCTTCAATAAGTCAAAGATGTGAATTTATATTTTCTTTTGCACCCAGGCAAGGCTACAAGTAAATATTATATGACTTCAGAGGACTTTAGTATATAATAATAAAGTGGATCAAACTCTAGCCAATTGACTAGGCAAATAAACAGTACCCCTAACTCCACAGATCTTTAATTGGAATAAGAAAGTAAACAGTCAAGCAGCTTTCAAACAAATTCAACTAACTAATGTGAGAAATGAGAAATCTCTTTTAATTTAGTTATAACAAAAAGGAAAAGATGAAATGAAAATGAGAGAATAGGACAGTTCTTTTGGTGTCACTGAACACAAAAAGCAATGATTTACATTTGCTGAAAACCTAACCCATCATTTTTTTAACTGACCATATTTTTTCCAGCAAACTGATGAGACGATGACAGCTTCTCAAGGCTTTCCCATAAATGACATTCTTCAGCATTTTACAGCACAGTGCTGAACTGTTACGGTACGTAATCTCTATGAATTAATGTTATAGCAGTGCTTTACTCATTTACCATTGCTTGCATACACATCTATTCCATGACTACTTGTAAAAGGAATAAGGTTCACATTTTCTCCATAAATACATACTCTTTATGTCTCTCACGACCTGCTCTCATTAGCTCTATATTAAATGATGTTAGACATGAGACCGAGTTAGCGTGTTGATTCTGGAATGCAGCAGTTACACGAGGTTGACTGGCCCCTTTGCTACGGTTTATGGTGTAGTTTTGCAGTTCATAACACAGGCAATTTTTACAATATAACACCCCTACTAATAAAAGTAAAATTGTTACGTAAGGCCACTGCTAAATAATGAAACCACTAGTATGTTTAATTTACCTATTAAATTCTGCGTAGCAGTAAATGTTGTTATAGAGTTTGTTATTAATGTGAGTAACCTCAAGGTTGCTGCCAACACTTCAAACACAAAATCTCTGGAAAGATGCTGGAATCAAATGATACAATGCTTTGCAACTTACTCCTTACTACAAAATTAGGGTAAGGTTCCCAATACTTGTATGAGACTGCCAGTAATGTTAGGGACTGCCCTGGAACGGAGCGAAGGACAGAGAGTGGAGCCCACCTGCGAGACCATCCCAGGTGCCTCTCCCGTAGGACTGCAGCATGCAAAGATGTCACACTGCCATTTGTTTCTGGATTAACTCAGTTAAGCAAATTATGTTTAACTTTTGTGTATGCCTGAAATGCAAGAAAGTGTCACAATTGTGAAGATTTCTTTTCAAAGTTCCCCTTATTTCCATTGAGGACAGTGTGGGAGCTCCAGGAAAGATGCCAGAGGGGCTGTCCGTCCTCGGGAACACCAAGCTGCTCTGACACACTGGGGACAGCCCGTTCACAGAACAAAACCCTGCCTAGCCCAGAGTGAAGGCATGATGGGTGACAAATAGCTTTTTGTTATAACTATAAAATACATAACTGCAGAAACATAATTATCATCTACCATCATAATAAAGTCATTCTGAAATAAAAGCTTTTTGGAATAATAAACTCCATAAATAACTGCTTGTGTTTTCTAAAAGAAAACACAGCAGCTTTAACAAAGTTCTGCCGTAACAAATCTTCACTGTGACCTCAGGATTCAATTTTAACAAGTTGCTTTTAATCCTGTTAGTTTAAGATCAAAGAAAAAGATTCATTGGCAGAGTTAAATGGAGCAACATTGAAGGATTTATAAAAGTAAGGCCAATACCCACACCAGTCCTTCTGCCCTAATTAAGTTTATATTTTTTCTAAGTATTGCTGGCAGGAATTTATGCTCAGAGACCTAAGCCAAAGTAGCTCACTTTAACCCGAGGACATTTTTTCATTTGCTTTGACTGCATTTTAAGTTTTCCATTTTGAAGTATTTAGCTTAATTTCCTACTTTAGAAAGTGAGGCTCTTTTCAGCAACTCTTTAAGTAACTACCATTTTCCTTTTACACAACTGAAGTCCAAGAGTCCACATCGCTGGGCTTAACTTACCCTGGTCTTTCTGAATAGTTCTGGTAAAGGCACCTACCAAACCACAGTGCAACGTTCTCCTCATGAAACATTTCTTTCTGTTCCTGTGGCTGCTTTACCGGTGGTGAAAAAGTGGTGAGAAAATGAATCCTAAATGTCAGTGGTCACTGCTACTTAGCTACACGTGAGTAAATCCTGACATGTCGTAATGCACATTTACGGTTCACTAATTCCTCCCAAAAAACGAGCCTGTGACAATCCATTGCTCAGTGGAACCTGTGCCCACTCCGAACATCTCGAACCTGGTGGCACGTGGGCTTGCCCTGCTCCGAGCTGCTCAGGTTTATCTCCAGCTGAAAATATTTCTGCTACTGAGGCTGATTACAACTCATAGCTTTGCACGCAGGAATTAATTCCTCAACGGCAAATGTTCCCCAGGAACAGATCACCTATGGCATTTGTCCTCGTTCTTCAGAGACTCTAAGGACGAGGCAGGTAGGAGAGGACAATTAGCCTGCACTCGGCCTACATGGAGAAAGGAAACAGGCAAGCCCAGTCTGGAAATACCTGAAAGATAAGTGAACATCACCATCACTGGAGTGTCTAATAATTTTATTAATCTTCTAGGCCTTGCAACTTTACACTGCCTGTCCCCGAAAAAACCAGCTATTTTTTGGATTTGCAGGATATACACTTACTTTAGTGCAAGTTAAGCACTTGTTACTTCTCCATCCTGTTTCTACTTCTGGCTGTTTAAAATCTGTCATTAACTTTCATTGATCTCATCCTATACATGGTCTGGATAAATGCTGTGGGCCTTGCAATTTTGATTTCCTCTTTGATTACCCCGAGATGAAGGAATGTTTCTGTTCTTAAATGATTTTCCTTGGCTTATATACAGTGTGGTACATGACGTAAGATTGTCCCGGGATAAAGTGGAGAGGCCAAAATGTGGCTGTCAGAGTTCTGATGGCAAAACACCCAATGCCGTAACGTCAGTTCTGTGTGGTCTTCCTGGAAACCAGGTGACAAACAGTTAACTCAGGCCATCCATTTCTGCATCTGTATATACATGTGATGTACAGACTTAATTAAAACCAATTGTAACTGCCAAAGTGTAACATTACTGAGCATAACATGTATTTTGTCATGACTTCAAAATGCAAATGTGCTTTTTGACTTGTTTTGGAAGTCTTGCTTGCCAGACATTTCTAAATAAAGCCCAGGAGACTGGATTTACATCTTCCCTCTCTTAACCCTTCTCTTAATCACTTCCCTCTAATTCCACTTTTTTCAATGTGTGTGGCTCGAGCAAAGCCTCCTCTCTGTAATTGTCTTCTAAATTGGCAAAAGGACAGTGCAGGGTGTGACCCTCCAGCTTTTTGCGCACAATTGTATTCTCCTGTGCCTCATTCTCCTACGAGCTCTCCCACGTCTCTGTTAAGTAGCCAAGATTATACAAAGCAGATTCCTGTTTCACATCTGTGTCTTCCTACAGCAATTGGATCCATAAAATGAGTTGTCATCATGGTACTTGATAGTATTCGGAGCCAGAGGTACTGTATCTTCACATCTGGGAGGGAGCGGGTTCCCCTCCACCCACAGCGGACGGCGTACTCGCCGCACGACACCAGCCGCAGCGGTAAGACCTGGCTGAGTGAAGGTGTCTCTCAGTTTACGTAAGCAGATAAAAGGCTTTCTGGCCCAGCAGCGCGTGCTAGGACAGTATGGGTGCACCCCGTACCCTCACGCGACCCTTGATCAGGAGATGAACCGCGCAGTATTACGCACGGGAGCGCCGCTCCTCCGCCCCCCTAGCCTGTACGCTCAGAAAAGCCTGGGGAAAAAGTGTGCTTGAGCAACAGTTGATACGGTGTTCTTGAAGACGAATTTTACAGAAGAAACACACATTGTATGTTAGTCTAACATTACTGCTCTTGCCTGAATTCTCCTCTGTTTGTTGAACACATGTTTATGCCACCCGTTATTCAACAGTAAGCTTGTCTGACAGCTTTTGGCACACACTGATTTTTTAATAACTACCATCCACTGGCATGCGCTCACTTCTTTAATAAGTACCATCCACTCAGCACACATACCAGAGACGTAGACCAGTTTTATTAAATTACGCCGAGGCACAAACCATTATTTTCTTACTAATAAAAGGCAAATGTTTACATTTATTAACACTGTATTGAGTTCAAACTGTATGAATGATAGTGAGGCTATTTTGCAATACCTCCCACACCAGTTTTGATGGGTTTTTAGAGTAGGAGTTTAGAGAACAGCGTTTCCTTACCAAATATAGCATTTTCCAACATCTTGATTGTTCCTACCCGCATTGTCCTAACGAGATGCAGCAGCAGCAGCAGTTGCCTGTTTCACTTGCCTTGCTCCAGCACCACTCCTGCTCTGGGGCGAGACGCTGGTGTCACCTTGTCACCTGCGTCCCTCGCCGGTCCTGTGCTCTGCTGCGGAGCAGGGGCTGGGTTCTCTGGCAGCCCCCGGCACAAGCTCAGCAGCACTACCTGCTCCAGCTGCTCTGTCACCTGAACTGCTCCTGATTCTGCCTCCTGATAATCCCATTTATCACCCCAATGACCGAGTTCAACTGCCAAGAGAAGCGAGCCATCATGAGCTGTGCTTGCAGCCGATCCTAACCACTTGGGACTGGTTCTCTCGCCCACCAAAGAAAAAATACCCATTACTTTTCCCCAAACTGTTTCTGTGGACGATCTTTTGTTCTTCTTTTGCGACTGTCAGCCAACAGTCCAGTTGCTGGTTGCTGGGTTTAAATGATTTTAACTCTGTTTTAGAAGACTAGGCTAACACAACTATACCGATAGCTACCTCAGTTGTCAGGGCTGTGTAAGTCTGTGCAGGTGACCTAAAATAAAATCTAAATGATGATGAAAAATGTGGCTAGGCCTCTGGCTATTAAATTTTCATGTATCTACTTTACGTGGAAATTAGTATCATCAGCTATTGCATACTTTTCCAGCGGAAGAATCTCTTCAAAAGAACTAGCCAGGAAAGTATTCTTACTATGTAAATACTTAACATATTATGCTAAACCACAATAACATGTTATGTGAAATGCAGCATGTGATGTTTTGAATTCATTATTGTTAAAAGCAGAGTACTACCATAAATTTAAAGTTTTGACCGTGTATTTTGGTATTTAAGAGTAGGCAGGGAGCGTTAGAACTAGACTTAGTTAAACCCTCCTAGTTGGGCACTTTTGAACACTCTCTAGCAAAACAAATCTCAATATCTGCAAATATCAGTATTTTGGAATTGATCTCTGATCAATAGGCCTACCAACAATCCTATCCGAAGGAGGTGGTGGAGTCACCATCCCTGGAGGTGTTAAAAAACTGTAGATGTGGCCCTCCAGGACATGGCTTTGTTGGCACAGTGGTGTTAGGTTGATGGTTGGACTTGATGATCCTGGCGGTCTCTTCCAACCTTAAAGAGTCTATGATTCTATGTAATTCCTCCCTTTTTCATCTCTCTTTTCTATCTCCCTGTGAGACTGGTGGTTATTCCAGCCACGTCCAGTACGCAGCACTTAATCACGCTGCAGATGCTGCTGCGATATGGGGCACGGCATACAAACGTACCAGGCATTTTACTACCTCCTACCGCTTTTCTCTTCTAATTTGTTTGCTTGTTTTTTGTAACATGGAATCAGGTTAGTATCTCTACCATACTACATTATCTCTGTCATACTACGTACTTATTGAAGTCATAAAAATTAAGATTTATCTGTATGTACTCGTACAATCGCAGTATTGTATCAACATTTTACATGGTGTATCTGGAATTCCTTCTGATTTCTCAGATGTCTTTAATTTTCTGTAGTAATGTAGGTGAGATTAAATGCAAAGCCTGGCACACAAACCTTTGGCATTGCAGTAACACAGTGAGATATGGATTTTTGGCTTATTATTCTGAGTAACTTATAAAACATGGGCTTATTTTCTCCCTAAATGCTTACATGATACGAAGTTTCAGTACTACACTTAGGTTTTGTGCAAGATATCCATGCACTAGAAATGCTTGCTCTATGGCAAGAGTCTCCTGGTTCTCTCAAAGGATGCGGCGTTCTCCTGGGGGCTTGTCTGAGACGGTTCCTCTGTCAGTTGATTTCCTTTTGCCACAGAGGGAACGGTAAAAGAAGAAGAAATGAGTTACTGTGTTCACATGGCTAGTGAGAACTTGGGGAAAGGCTGGGGGAAATTCCCAGCTGGTGCCGGTCCCACAGCTCTCCATGTCACCGGATCTACGCTGAAGCATTGCAGACTTGAGCGTATTCGGATCACACGCTGTTTCTTTATGGTTCTAGAGATGTGACAGATTTTCTGTTGAGTCCCAGCTGCTCTCACGTCCCTGTTGTGAACCAGATCCTCAACTAGTGTAAAATCAAGGAAGACTGGGCCAGACCATCGCTATGCCGGCTTACGCAGTCTCACGGCTTAACTCCCTGGAACTTGTTGTGTGAGCGCAAAGGGTGCAGTGCCGCTGTGTAAAAACACACAGCAGATATTCTGCTCTTGAAAATGTCAGGAATGAGCTGCCATGTGTAGACGGCTGGCTGGAGGAGGCATGGAGCCTGCAGAGTGCTCGGGCTGACTGTGATTTATGTTTGCGCCCAGGTACACGTACATTTTCCATCCTCCATATAGACTCAAGCACTGTGCTACACAGTCACGAGAGATTAAAATTCCTGCACATTTTCTAGAAATATCAGCCGCGCTGAGAAAGGAGCATGGGAAGTACTGTTGTTTTATGCTTACAAGAATCCTTTACGGATAGATATATTTTCTTAGCATTTCGTATTAGTGTGAATTAAAATATTCCATTTGGGCAAAATGTTATTTTAGTTCATTTCCTACAGACTGTTTTCAGCCCATTTCTAAGTGAATGGTGAATAAGTCTTCAGTTGAACACCGTGCTTTCAGATCCTGCTGCTTAGAATAGCTCCCGGCTTCTCAAGTATTAATTGTATCTGGTTATGTTTAAATGTCATTAAAATATGCAGCAAGTGATCTACGGGGATTCATATTCCTACCAAAAATCCAGCCTGCACCTTAACTTCTCGCTGCAGGAATCCGGGATGGGTTTTTCCCGCTGTGCTTGTTGCAAACATCTGCCACTTCTGAACACTGAAAAGAGTCCTTGCAATCCAAATTTTAACGTCGTAGCCGAATGCTTTTAGAGAGAATATTGGTGTTTTATTCAAAAACTGTTTCAAGAAAGGAAAGGGGGAGGAGAAGAGGTGAGGAAGTAAGCCAAAAGCGCTTTGACTTGCTTTCTGTTATAAAGTGTCTCAGTGAGCAGCGTGCCAAGAAAAACAAAGTGCAGAGCAGGGAGCAGCGGGGAGATCCCGTTACAGCAGCCCAGCACCTCAGGAGACGGGGCTGCCTCTGGCAGGGGGAAGGGACAGGAGGGGAGGAACCGGGACCCCGCCGCTCGAGCACCCCAGCAGCTCCCAGCAGGGACCCTGTTCTACAGCCTGCCCTCGCGTGATGGGAGATCAGCGGTCCTTCACGTAAGCAGGACAAGCAAAATCTGGCCCTGGCTGGAGAAGAGCTTTAAGAAATGGGTAAACGGGGAAAGGGAGAGGGCTTACTATTGTCAGAATAGTAAGAAAAAATAGGAAAAGCGTAAGAGAACATACATACGGATTACAAACTGCTGCATGGGCGGTGTGGCCAGCACTGCTTTTTAGACCTTTACTAATGAGCTTACAACAAGAGAAGAAAAACCAAGAACACTCCCTCCCCAGCATATGTATGTATTCTCTCCTCTGGGTGTATTTGTTAGTCTCATTTGAGAAAGCAAGTATTTTTGTCTGGTTAGGGTATCAATGGCAGCAAATTACCCTGCTGAGGCCAAGTCAGCAACTACCTTGTCCCATAAATTAGTACAGGGAATTGGGACAAGCCTACAAAGCCCCTATTTATCACCCTTGTAAGAAGAAAGCGGGGCTGGTAGTCCTTCCAGACAGGCAAAGGGGGAAGGGGGAAAATGCACGGAGCACACATGAATCAGCATAAAGACAGTCTTTAACTGCCACAGGTCAATGCCAGACTGTCCCCTGCCTCACTCAAGGGACACACGAGCCATCGGTCTTTCAGAAGGAGGATAAAACAGCAGAAAAAGTCAACTTAAAAAGCAAAACTTGTGGAACTCTTATAACCTGTCACACCAGGCCTGCTGTTGCTGCTTACTGTCACTGATGTGGGGCAGAGCTGCCGGCCGGTCAGCCCAAGGAACTGAGTCAGACCTCACACGTCTTTGAAGCGACATGATTTTGTGATGGGTAACCCGTCAGGGCTAGAGCAGGTGCTGTGGGAACTGACCCGCAGCAACCCTGCGCTCCCCGTCCCCCGCTTCTGCAGGGGGAGCTGCCAGTCTGCCGGTGACACGGACTCTGCGCAGGCTGTGAATACCGCTGGTGGCACGGAACAGCTGCGGAAAGACTGGCACCTTCCAGGAGCGCGTAAACAAAGAGGGAGAGCAAGGGAAGTACAGTGCTGCTGCTTCTGCACAGCAGAGAGGAGATGTGGCACTTAAGGGTCTTACAACCACGACAAATTCCCTGCGGATTTAGACTGTGACAGAGGTGAGGGCAGAACATGTATGGTTCTGCGACCCTAAAGCCCTCCTGCCTAATGAACAGGAGATCTTTGTCCTGCCCTGGCAGAAACAGACAGCCTGGGGCACTCAGAGGCCTTGACGGCCCTGACCAGCCTCAGCTGGGGTCTCTGCTAACCCCACCCACGGGCCCAGAAGTCCACTTAAGCTCAGCCCTGGGGTTTCAGTCCCTTCCTGAGCTGCGCTGGAGGTGTACCAACCTCCAGTCCTGTTCCTGAGTTGTTTGGACTTCTTGGCTTGACAGTGGACCTGGTCTGCTGCCTTGGCTCTGCGTGGTGATCACCGAACTATCGGTAGGACATGCTGCCATTACTGCCCTGCTTTATCAGTAGTGTTTTTATTTCTAACAGGATGTTTTACGTTGCTCTCAAAATTGTGGTTTTGTTGTATTAGGTCAAGAACTGTTGTCTGTCACTGGTTGGATCTTTCTGGGTTTTGGCCCTTTGCCTGTTAGGTCAGTTGTATCCTGGTAAGCCCCTTTGCTGAGGAAGCAATAGGCATAAAACTGAGTGGGGAAAGGTTGTATTTCACTGTGGATGAAAAGGCTTACTTCTTTGATCCAGTTCAAGGCCTACAGTTGAGTCTTCATCAAAACCTTTTTGGTAGATGTTGCTTCTTAGGTCTATTAAGCTGAAGCTTTGTCCTGAAGTGTAGGCTAAAGCAGCCCTTTCATGTTCTTTGGTTGAGAAGACTCTTTGAGCTCCTGACAAAACTTGGAGCAATTTGGATTTCCTCCAATTTGTGCCTAGCTGCCTGCAGTCCCAAGGGGCTGTTCAAGTTGCCAGAGATGACTGTGGAAGAATGAGTGATAATTTGCTGAAGGCATTTCCATGAGGTTTCAGTCTACCAGCTGCCCCTTGAAACTGCTAAAACCATCTTCTTCCTCCCTTCTGCTTGAACAAGGGGAACTATTCTGTGGCCCTTGCCACAGGCTTACAGCTGAATCACTTTGTGGATGATAAAATCACTGAGAGCGTTGCCAAATGCTCCCTGGAGCATCCAGGCAGCACAACCCCGTCTGAATGCACATGGATCTTTGCTGTGGTTTCCCCGCCATTACACTGTCTGAATGTAGCAAAAACAGCCAGTGTGACCCGAGTGCATTTCGTAAAACTGACTTAGTTTACAACTGCTCCTTTAAATCTGTACAGAGACAGTAGAATCTAGTGGTTGGAGTGCAGAAATAAGATCTGACGAACTGGTTTCTAGTGTTGCCTTTTGCCCCAGCATCACCCCTCTGCACCCAGAGATCTCCATCTGGGAAAACATGGGCAACAGCTCTCACCCACCTTTAACAATGGCTGAGATGTTTGATGAAAAGGGCTTTTAACATGAGAGACATTAATACCAGTGTATAGAGAGTAAAAGACATCAGCCAAATATCCAACCTATGCCATGATCCAGTCAGAAATACAGTAAACTGTAACGGCTCGCTGCTGGCCGTCTCACATAGTGCTTTCCAAGGTACAAACACTGCAAGAGAAACAGTCCAGAAACCTAAATCTGAACTCATTACCAAGGGAGAATCAATTATTTACACAAGTTAATACACTTCAGGATCAAACAGAAAAAAGACTGTTCTGACAAAAAAAAATTGTAATCCAAAATACAAGTTGCCTTTTTCAAAAGAGATTTTCTTATTCTAAAAACCTTGGGTACAGTAGTGTGAGGAAAGCTTATTGTGTGTCTGTATATATGTTATCCAACTTCTGCTATCAATTACACTGATATGGACGTGGAACAGCTCCAGTGCTATTTACGTGTGTCTGCGCTGGAACAGGCTGTGGTTGGTTAATGAGGTATATACTTCCCAGTGCTGTATACTGCTCTATGAAAGCAAAGACTTTGCATTTTTACTGGTGATACTGGCACTTAAGGGATATTTTCTGCTCTATGGCAATTGTTGTAAATCTCTACTTCCCAATATTTACAATGATCACCAAAGAAAACTCTTTGGTTGTTTGAATATAGTATGAAGACAAAAAAAAATTGCATGTATAAACAAAACTTGGTGGTTAATCTCAATATTTTTATTAATTTTGTACTGATGTCCCTACCTATATTGGATTATTCATCCTATTTCTTAGCCACCAATTCAAGGTGTTGATTATTTTCCATAGTAAAACACTGCCTCACACTGGTTTTGCCTCTAAATCACTGGGGTAATTTTTAGCCCATACATTGTTCAATAAAGTAATTTTGAAGTTTGAGTTATATACAATTGGAAATGACATTACCTATAATTTCAGAATCCTCAACGAGTACCTAAACTAAGTAGAAGTAAGAATTGATAGATGTTTGCACAAGGAGAAAAGCAAGGCTTGCTTATGCCTATTGAGTGCCTGAAAAACAATTTCTTTATAATTAAAAATAATACCAGTGCTGCTTCTACTGTCATTCCGAACATTCGAACAGTGCCAGCTGTGCTTTACTACATTCCAATGGCACTTTTCATACCACTAAAATGTAGCTGGTGACCATGTAACAAATCACGGTGTAGTAACACCAAGACTATGCAGTCATTTAGGTCAGGAAACATAAAACAACATCTTATAAATAACTCGCTGCCACAGCTCTTAGGGATGAGGAGAAAGGCAGTAATAAAGGCTTTAAGAATTACTCATTTTTATTTTATTTTTGCTATGTTCAACTATTTTCTTGAAAAGGCTGGAAGACAGGACAGGTTAAGCTCTTCCACTGATATGAAAAAGGAGCTATGTATCGGTCATCTAATGGTGAAACAAATTTTTCCAGTTCTCAAAACTCTAGTTTTGAACAACCTTGGTATTCTTTAACACCGTGCAATTTGCTCTTTAACACTGTTCTTCAAACAACCTGATGAAAGTCTGATGGTTTCAAGTGAACTTCACTTTGTTCACTCAGACCCAAAGCAAAATTTTCTGGGCTCACCCACACTTCTCATGACCTCTGCATGAAGGTAGCCAATGGACTTTAGTGCTGACCAAGCCAACTGCTCATGATAACGAAGACTCTATTTTCAGAACAAGCTATGTTGCAAATACTCTGCATTCATAAGGTTGACATGCTGGGATAGGATTTGAGATCTGGGCTCACTTTCCAAGTCTACCACAGACTGCCTGTATCCTTCTGAACAAGTCTATATATCTTGGTTTTAAATCTTTTGAAAGAAGGTTAGAATAACTCCCCTTCTCCTGTCAGGGACCAATGCAAACGGAGGGGTTTGGCTGGAGTACACGTACCGTGTCCAGCAGAAGAGAAAAGCAAACAACTAGGGCATACCTACAAACCTGGCTAAAATAATGCACAAACACTGCCAACTTGACTATTTGCCTTAAGTCAAACAAGATCAGATTTAGATAAAAAGCAGTATTTTGTACCCAGTCACCCAGTGCCAACAGTGGAAAAGCCAAGAGCTGAATGGCAAGCTGGATGGAGTTCTGCTCGTGCAGAGCAGCGGAGCGGTTCAAAGCTGCTCGGCTACTGGTGAGTCTGGGGATGGACGAGAAGCACCTTTAGGCCATGAGGCTGGCCGTGTAAGTAAACAAATTTGGAAGACAAACTGATGCAGCAGATAAGGGATGCGCTAGCAGTGTGCACTGCCACATGGTGCACTTATGCAATCTGTACATCAGAAATGAGAGAAGGAGGTCGACAAGTGTGCTATGCTTAATCATCATGGTTAAATTTTCTAGCAGGCCTATCTCGTACGGCTGTGTGTACTGAAAGAAAAATAACTGACATGTCAAGGAAGTGTTAGTGGTTTTTGTTACAACATACACAACTACACGTGCACTGTTCAGGACAGCACACAGCACTGTGTCATGGAGCTTTAAAAGTGTGATTTCAAAAGATTTTAATGAAGTCTTAAACTGCAATGACTTAAATAACAAGCTCACTACAGATAAATGACTGGTTTCAAAACTAACAACGCAAATTCACTCTTCAATATGCTCAGCTTTCTGGCCCATTTCTGAAAGCAAACACTACACTATTCAAAGAAAGCAGCTGGTTTGCGTTTATAAAATTTGCATTATCTTTTCTTGGAACTGGATCATCAGCCCTGGGTTAGAAAATCTGGAAATATTTCACTGAATATTTCTGAGCTGATTTCCGCCAGCCTGTTTCCTCACTCTGACCTCAGGAGTAAGACTGGCCATGTGGTCACAACTTCTCCTTGATTTCCATTAGCAGAGGTGAATACTGAAAACAAGGCTTGATCTGAAAAGTTTCAGGATGAACTTAGTTCTCAAATATTAACTATGGTAGAAGTGTTTAAATCACCTTAAGTGCCTTTTATCACTACTTAGAAAACACTTCATGGCCACAGGACAAAAAGATTGGCACATTTTTATTGACTTGTGGTTTTGCTGTAGATTTTTTCCTTGTTTACAATTTTAACTTTCTAAAATTCTGCTAATAGGGTCCCTTTCCCCTCTTACTTCCTATTATGAAGTCATGAATCAAATCCTAGTTGCCCCATTCATTCTTCCATTGACACAGAGGAGTCATTAGAATTACCAGCTGTTACCAAAGAAAACACACTCATCTCATGCTGGAATTGTAGGCCACACCTTCACCAAGAGTACATCAGCCACGGGCTTCCACTGAAATCAAAGCAACTCTGTTTATTTTTATCAGAAGAGAACTGGTCCCATGAGAGATGCAACCAGCAGGTGTTGCAGAAAGACTTAACAATTGCAATGGGTAAATATGCTTTTTCTGTACATTTTTTCTTTTTTTTAGTTTGCCATTGGGGCAAAAATGAAAAAAAAAAAACCAAACCCTTTGTAAAATGAAACAACCAAAAATCAGGAGATTAATAGTTAAAGGCTGGAAAGTACACTTGTATGCCATTCCTCTATCAATGTAAGTGTGATCTATTCTACTCCTTCAACCCATGGACTAAGGGCTTTTGTATAAAAACAAGACTCAGTTCTTCAAAACTCTTCTCTGACCTTGTGCAAGTCACAGGCATTAGTCTTCTATAACCTTACAGATGTTGGAAGCAACGACATTTATAAGGAGACATCAGAAACATAACTCAGGGGCTGTGTTCTTCAGATGAGTTTTGTGCAAACACCTAGCATGTTAGTCAACATCAACACCCAACAGTGACTTCGAGGCCAAAATACCATTTATGACAGCTGAAGGTTATGCTGATGCCCATGCTTAATTTTGTTAATGGTCCCACTAAAATCAGCAGCTACATAAACTAAGCAGCAGAATTAGGTTCTTCTGCAAGCTCTCTGGAACTACTTAAACACGTGAAACTATGCCCTGGTAGGAAAGGTGTGAAGTATCAGGACTTTAACAGGCTACTACAATCAACAAATACTGACATAAAACCATCTCGCATGCTAAAAGTGGTGTCTTCACCTTCCTCAGTTAAATTTTGAAGGTGGCTGTTCTGATAGAGCAGGTAGATTGCAACCAAGTCTTCAAGTACACTGCAAGAGCCAGGCGTACGGCCCCAAGATGATTCTCTGTTGGCACAAGTAAGGGGAGTTATAAAATGCATATGAGAGAGGTTTCCATGCTCAAAGTCCAAAGAGACAGCTGGGGTGACTATCATCACCATCAATAACATTTAACAACTTCACAGCTGTTTTCTCAGATTTAGGCTTTAGATGTGTGCACATGGACAGCAAAATGAGAGGAAGTCCTGACTTGCATTACGTAACGGAGGGTTTCGTGCATTAGAAAAGGTAATCAGCATTTCTCCAAATCTCAGTACTTTGCAAACCTGAAACGGCTTGCATAAAATTATACAGATTGTGTTTACACGTTTCAAATTTGGTAATAAATAATAACCCTTATCGGGTAGTATGTTTAGCCAACAGGAGGTAGAATGTTACATGGGTGGTGAGAGCTAGTTGGAAAGCACAGCATGTTGGGCAGTTAAAGCTGAGGCTGAAATAAGCCATTCTGGTCTCTTCTCTGGTATCACCTGGCAGAGTAAAACAACTTGCTACGGTATCTGCCATGTACCTCTTGTAAACTGCTGTTACACCTGGTAACTCCTTTTATTTCACACCAACAAACAACGGCTATGTGAGCCAGGTAGTGCAGTGCGGAGTCCAGTCCAAACCCAACCAGATGATAGCCTGGCCATCTACTTTCATGGAAGTTGGACAAAAGCCATCACTCTTATTCCTAAAAACATTCTGGCTGTGTGTCTTGAGTCAAACAGAATGTTCTTACAGCAACAAACTCCCTTAAATATTTCAACACAATTGGATTACAGTTATTCCAGTGCACTTAGCCCTGGAGACGCTGATGTATCCATAACAAAGTTGAGTGCAATAAGATCCCAGAATAGGAAGGACTTTTTCTTAAAAATGTGGCATGAGTATGTATTTTTCAAAACTCCTAAGGGTAAGATATTTCAAGTCTGCAGATGTATGCATCTATTTTGGGAAAGTACTAAATCATAAAACCAGTGTTCTGAAAACTGTGTCCAAGGTGGATATACACGTGTGGTGTTCTGTGTGCATGTATTTAAAAGTTAACGTAATATATCTGGTGGTCAATAGCTGGCTTATCTAGGGATCTAGGATTCAAGCATTGAGGGACTCTGGAGCTTGACAGCAACCAGACTGATCTTCTGTAATACAGACCTAAACTTGCCTCGTGTTAGTCTTCCATGAGAAGCATTTGGGGTGCACAGCATTTTTGTACTGGGGATATTTCTCCAACTGGTAACTTCTGAAGGGTGAAACATCCAATGGCTTTGCTTAAGGGGAATGTAAATTATCTGATATTTGTCATCAGGGAGGGTTTCTGTAATTTTGACATATATGTGTCTGGATTAATTTTGTTTTCTGATGTAGTATTTTCTTTATTGGCGTAATTCTTCAGTATTTTAGATTTTGATATTCATTAAATATTATATAATTTGAAGCATGTAGCGACAGCAATGGAGAAACTCAAGGGTTTTACTATGGTACATTCTGTGTGTCCTCAATTACTTAGTTAGGTCTCCCCATCAGAGGTGCAGCTATAACAAGTATGTGATATTGGTCATACAGTTAAAAAAATCCTCTCCACCTGAGGATCACCAAATGACATTGTTCCATATAAAACATCACTTTCCTGAAATGCTCCATAATCCTTCTGTGTGTTCAGTTTTTCATGCTTCAGTTTTGTTCCTAACACTCTTCGGTAATTTCTGCTTAGTTTAATAATAATTGATATGTAAAAAGGAGAAAAAATAAAACAGACTGAATGTTCTGGATCATTAACAAAAGTATTCATGGCATTAGTCTAGTGTATTTGTAAAAAAAAAAAAATCATGGTGTTATTCATTCACTATAACACACTGCAGTCAGCAAATGGATAAAGAAAGTGACTGCAGACAGAGTTAAATACCAGATCATGCAGGCACACAAAGTTTCACTGACTTCAGCTGAAAGTGATTTCAGTCCCTGCTTGTTGGAAGTCAGAGGGTTGCATTTTCCAGTTCAGTGCGCTTACTGTAAATAAGAATTATTACTGTTCACACAGGACTTGAAAGAATTCCCTGCACTTCAGGGCGGGACTCACTATTTGGATTTGCTCAAGGATCTTCCCACATCCTCCCTTTACTCTCCCGTACCACAGTGTATATATTTTTCTGGGGCTCTGTGAATCTAAAATTGTGCAGTTATCTGAGACAAATCTAAATGTCTCAGGGGGAAAAGATACATGGCATCATTTCTTGCTCTGATTTCTTCTTTTTGGTGGCTACATGTTGTTGTATCCGTATGGGAGCTGGGCAGCGGTGCAGTGTGCTGTTCTCAGACCCTGACCTGGAGGATCGGCAGGTGACGCTGGCAGAGACACCGCTGTAATTCTGCTATTAGAACTGCAAACAGTTGCTGTAATATGGTCGGAGGAGAATCAGGGAATAACCAGTTATCTTTTTTCCAGACAAAGTGGTATGTTTTTACCCTGTGGTTCATTACTTTGCTGGATGATGCCAGTTATTTTTCCAGTATTTTACAGAAAATATGAATTCCTGTGTCCAGTAAGAACCTTTGTATACTTGCTGGGTGACTGGGATTTTGCACAGGCCAAGCTATTGCTTAGGATTGTTAACAAATCCTCTACCATTGTCTCTAGTAGATACATCTATTTCCAACCTAATAAAGTTAGTGGGGATAATCAAAGTCAGAAACTGCTTGACATCAGTAAGAGCAGCAGAAAATGTGGCCTAGGTAATCAAATAGTGTGCTGTCTTTCTTACTGAGTCATTAACTATATATGGATTTTCTTAAAATTCTATTTTCTATATTAGTTATGAATACTTTTATTCTCTAAGGGCACACTGTGTCTGTGTATCTATATATTTGAGTATAAAGACATGCATCGTCTTCTGGGATTGTTTCTATTCTACTGCAGAATTCTCTGAGACACTTCTTTCCATAAAGCACAAATAGAATAATTACAGTGGCTCCAAAAAGACATCTGCTAATAACAAAATCTAATTCTTCTCCTCTTGCATTAGTTTTTTTACTGTCATAGATCTCTTGAAGCTTGGAGTTACACAAGCATAAACCTTTGCAATTAATAGAAAATCATCACCAAATACTTGCAGTTAAACAATATCTGGTGTTGTGAAGTAGTGTACCAATCACAGTCATATTCTGTAAAACTTCATGCAGAGATCTACGCTGACTTTGCCTAGAAAGGGCTGCCTAGATGCCTCAGTGCCTTTTGAGGATAGCAAAGAACAATAAATGAGGCTGCTCTGGATTCGGTTTTACAACTGGAAAAGATTACGCTGCTCTTTACAGAAAGGAGAGGCTAGGATTCTGATGCACAGCATTTGATGGTTACCACTCATTTTTGTCATGAAGAAGAAAGGAGCAAATTGTCCATATGATTTTAAATAGTACTGTCAACATACTGTATATCTAAATCAGCTTAATCCATTTTGCTATAAATGGAAACCATGCTTTCAGTATTTCTGGTGGGAATCAGTTAACTAAGTACTAAAACTTGCCAAACTGCATTTTATATAAAAAAGGGACTTCATGAACCAAAAGCAGCGTTCAGCTGCCTATAAATAGGCTTCCAGAAAAAGTATGCCTTGTAATCACATTGTGATAGTCTAACACCTTGACTAAAACCCAGAAACTAGTTTCTGCATCGACGGTGTTTACAACGCGGAGCCCGAAGTCTGCCCTCCTGTAGTTACTATTTCATAGGACTTTATGGCCAAAAACTGGACCAGCTTCCTATCGACAGCTTGGAGTACATCTGTCAGGTGAACACAAAGTATTTAACTCCAGTCAGCCTTTCTGTGTGAAACAGGATGCAAGAAAAACTGTAAGCCAAAGTAGAATGTAAATTGTCAGATACTTGGAAGCTTGCATGGGGCTTAGCAGGCAGCGAGGATCGTCCCACGGAGTTCGGACTGTCTGTGCAAAGACAAAGCTATGTTTATTCCAGTGCTGCCTTCTTTTATGGCTGTGGAGGCAGGAACTGCCTGAAACCAGAGCAGGAATCTCAGCTGCACACAGAGCAGAGATGCTGGATAAGTATTTTATGGCATTACCTGAAGGAAGAAGGCAAAGTAAACGTTGCAGGAGGAAAAATTAAGTTTTAAGAGATGGTATAAGCTGTTCCTGTTTGAGGAGAACTTGAGACAGACAAGGGATGCTCACGTGAACTGGACTTGGCTGGACAGAGCACCTTGGTGTTCCAGCCCTTGGATTCCTGGTACCCTGCAGGTATATTTATATCCCGTGGAGTTTCCAGTGGATTATCAGGTGCTTGTTTTGCTTTTGGCTGGAGAGGCCCTTTAGGGGGGAGAAATCTTTTACTATCTGCTTGACAGCAATGATTTGATGGATGTGATTTACAAAGAGGGAGAAAAAAAATGGAGTAAGTGCTTGGAGATGATTGGCAGATGCAATAAATCTAACCAGTCTTTGAAGATAAATAACGAATGGTGGTGCACAGGCAGCATTAGCCTTTCCCTCTCTGTTATGGCATTTCAGCTTGCAAACACTGCCCTCACTTTTCCATGTGTTGTTGAAAACTGAACATATGGTTATGCTCAACAAAAACAAGTCAGAATCGCTGTCAGATGAACGGAGATTAAAACCATAAGAGAAATCTGACCCTTTCAGATGCCGTGGCGCAAGTGCCCTCCCGCTCAGCTGCAAGCACCACCATCACTAAATGCCAAGCTCCTTCTTGCAGGCTGTGCTGGAAGCACCCTGGCAGTAGGACAGCAGGAAATATTCATGTTAACGATGATGTATGATTTCAAAACATTTTCCACAAGAATGAATTTGGTATTAATGTGATTATTTACTGTGAAGAATATGCTATCACTGCATGGCTAGATGCCTAGCCTTTGTAGGGAAGACGTGGTCCTGGCACGGATGCTATACTTTTTCAGAAATTAGTAGCTTAAGTTCTGCAGCACTCCTGACCGATAAACAGGTAAACCCTACGTAATGCAGTTTGTCTCCTCTTTCGCTGCTGGCTTTCCTGGGGGTTTAGCCAGCCCTCCCTGTAGTTCAGCGCTCTCCCTGCCAAACACATTAGGTGAAAGCTGCCTCTTCTGCAGTGTTCACACTCCAATTCCTCTGCCAAAACCAGAATTCAGGTGTTTTACAGGACAGAATATAGACTGCCAGCAGACAGCGAGCCTCTGGAAACCAAAAAACCTTGTACTCAGCAAGGACTGTTTTAAAGAGTAGAATATAGGGATCCTATGGATAATAATTGTCCGATCCAATGACTGCAACTTTTGTCTAGGTACTAAACTTTTGTAGAGACACCTTGAGTTGGCTGGAACAGCTGCAGCTCTTAAATCACACAGGGAAGGATGCTTTGGGGTTTCAGGGTAGGCTGAGACCAACCTCTAACAGGCTGCTGACCCTGCCCTCCTATGAGACCGACTCCTTTACAAAATGAAACTTATCTGTAATAACAAACATAAGGAGATGACTGCATTACAATCAGAAAGACTTACGGTTGTAGTGCTTTTGAATTATGACTTTCAAGTATTTAGAAAAACTTGCTTTGTACATGTGCGGTGTATTATGTATCCTAAAATAATTTATAATTCTGCATTCTGCTATGGGATGTTGATAAGCCAGATAGCAGGCAGTGGCCAAAATTATCAGTGTACCAATTCAGTGCCAGTATGGGAGCTGATGTCACCATCTGAGCTGTCTTTCCTATCTGATTTCGATGAGTCTGCGATATGCAATATGCATCGTGCTTCACTGTGTTAGATCATATGTTAGAGGTCTGTTGTAACATTTGTCAGGGTCTTTACAGAGGGAAAAGAAACCTTAGGAAATGTAGTGATTCACTACTAATGTTTAGCCAAACATGCAAAGCTGGTAATATTTAGCAAGCACTGTTCCAAAACACAAAGAAAAGCAAAGTGGTTGGTAGCAAATCTGATCTGATAGCTTACACTTAGAGAGAAATTGCAATTTTCATTTACAAGAACCAAATCTTAAAGTCCTTTTCTGTTTGTCCAGAGATTTAGGATTTCTTTGTTGTGAGAGTAATGAAATATCTTAAAAAAAAAAAAAAAAAATAAAATCATTTAACATGATTTAAGCGACAAAAGAAGGAAGATCACTGTTGAAAGAGGAAAAACTCCAGGAAGAGTTGAAAAGCATGACTTTTTCTACACAGCTTTACTTAGAAGGAGCTACAGAGTGAAGCGGTTGAAATCCTCTGGGTACAAGTCTGCAGCGCTGCTCTGTGCAGTGCTCTCAAAGGTTAAGTCGTTGGCTGTCAGCGTTCGGTTATACATCACATCGCTGCTGGGGGAAGGGAGCACGACTACGCCGCTTTTCCAGCTCTGCAGCCAGACTCTCTCTAAACAATTTCCTGCACCGAGTTCACATGAGAGACTAAATTGTTTCTAATACAAGGAATGTAGTTACCCACAACCGATAGACAAATACCTTTTCTTATCACTAATGGATTACAACACTTGACTGCAAAAGCAATTTAAACCCTACAAATGGTATATTCAACCCCCTAACAGCCGGCACGCAGGGAGAATTGTTGTTACAGCAGCTCTTCATTATATCGTTGAATGTCTGCACTGAAAATTGATTATATTTTTTTAAATCAGGAATATAGCTTTGCTTTTATCTACGGTATCTCTGAAAACTACAGTTTCATGAGAATATTCTGTAGATCCTTAAGGTGTGGGCAATATTTGGGCTCAGCAGTTCATATTGACACTCAGCAGCAAAGCAGTGATGGCTCAACAACGGTTTATATGCTTACTTGGGGTAAAATGTTCACTCTACTAAACCATCTGGGAGACCTCACCAAGATGAGGGTCCCAACCTGGTAAATGCTATGGGCAAAAAATACAAATGTGGATGTACATGGTCGTAATCCCCAAACACGTGCAAGTCCCACAGGCAAACCGTGATTTGCCTGACATTTAGTTTGGAGAAGGGGCACAGAAATAGAAAGGGCAGATTCAGACCACAAAACTCCATGGACTATATACCCAGCAGTTAGCAGAATGAGTGCTTCCTCTTCTCCTTTTGGCCTTGCCACTTGTATCCCTGTGGAAGTCCCTTGTTTCCAAGGGAAGGAGCTGCCACTCTGTGGTCAGCAGGAGCTTCACCTGAGCCGTGGCACGGATGGGCAACTCTCTATCTTCTATTTTCTGGACGAAGAAACATCTTAAGTTTTTTCACCACGCTTTGCTAAATTCATACTACTGATGACAATGAAACTGTTCATGGGGAAAAATGCCAGTTTCTGGCTATCAAACTCCTGAGCATCCAAGACCATCGAGCAGCCTTTGAGTACAAGGATGAGACCAGGCACCGACCTGCCTAATGCATGAACTGTGCGTGTCCAGGGTTCTTCATGCAGTTCTTCCCTGAAGGCACCAGTGGGAGCTGACGTTCAGGTGGTTCCTCAGAGTAAACTTTTTGAAGTACTGTGGAGGACTCCAGTGCCTGAACTGTCTCCCACCCACCGAAGATAACTATGAATCTTTACTGAGTCAGGCTTACGCACCCACCAGTCCCCTTCTAGTTCATGATTCTCTTTTTAAAGCCTCATGTCTAGGAATCATGATTTTAAGTGGGAATGTCAGCTTTCATTACAATGTTTAGCCCTTGGAGAAAGTCTTGAAACTGTGAAACTTAAGTTCAAAGAAAAATTCTTGCATTACGTCTAGAACATTTCTGATCTTGTGTCAACCTCATGACCTTTTGCCATGCTTTGACAACATGAGCTACTAAGTTTGTGAGATCATTTTTTTTTTTTTCAAAAAAACTGCTTTGAAGTTATCTATTTAATGGAATACAACTATTAATTCATCAGTAGGTTTAAAATAAACCAGTATCTAATTCAGGCACACTAACTCTTAATTCATATTAATGTATACTTGGCTGAAACTAAATCTTTAACCGATCCTTCCATGCCCTTCAAACACTGTCCTAGAAAACAGATTTTTTTATTTTTTTAGTTAAGTTTCAGTCAGATCTATGCTGTGAGGTATTTTTAGCGTCCTAGTGACTCTGGGAACTCCGTGTGTGAAGGGAATGAAGGAATGATCCTGTGATGAGCAAACAGGATTTTGCCTGTCCCTTGCAGTGGCAGTCCCTTCAGATGCTGTGGATTCCAGTGTGAATCACTGGATTTGAGGACATGTGGTATGCTCTGGGAATTTCCTGGTCTTAAGTGTCACTTTTATGTTCTTTTATACTTATCCTCCTCAAAATTCTAATTACTAGCAGGTTATTTCAGATACATAATTGCATCAGTTTTACAGTAAATCTCCTGTAATCGTATATAAGCAAATCAGTATTTCCTCCTTTTTCATGCACAACTGTGGTTGTACAGAACTACCTTAAAGCACAAACAGCTTTTCCATCTATCTTAACCTAGCATCCATAGTTCACATATTCTTTACAAAGTTGTACCTGGCATAAGTCAACTCCCTAAGTTGAAATATGTTATTGTAGGCTTGTGAACAGTTGCATGTTTTCCCCTCACACACCAGGAGACCAAGTGGAACAGTCTTTGCTAAGCCTAAGCTTGAAGGGCCGAAGGCTAGACTGTAAAACTCCTCACTGACAGTTAGAATCTGGAGATATGACTAAAACCAGTTACGTTCCCATAAGCTGCTTAACAAACAGCCATATCTCAGCAAAGCCATGGTACCTTCCCACATATGCACTCTCTGTGTTCAGGCAGAGTACCATGTGGAAGTATACTGGGCCAAAATCATGCTGGAAGTGATGCATTCAGTGTGCTGGGGAAATGAACCCAAAGTTTTAATGTGAATTTGTAACCCCAACTGCCCGTTCAATGACTCCCTAATGGTTTTGGTTGAAATGAATTGGAAAGTTCTGAATGCGATTATACTTGCTACCATAGTAATTAATTACTTGGACAGTATCTTCTCAGAAAGGAAAGTATCTGGGGACTCCAGAACTCATTTTAGTTACCACGCCCATTTCTGACTGCCTTTGTGGCTTGGAGAAACCCCCCTTCAGCTGCCCAGATCCACCCTCTGGTAACGCTGCTTCTGGGAGTGCTCGTACCCCCAGGTTTCTTCTGTGCCCCTGCAGCAGCCATCCCTTCTGCCCCTGAACCCAGCCTGAACCCAGCCTCAAAGGGGCTGCCTGCAAAACCTGCCTGTGGCAGACGACTTCTGCATCCTTTGGTGACAACAGGCACGTGGCACAGCTGCAGGCCGGGATGTTCCCGCAGAGCAGGCACCGAGGACCCCCGTGGAGGGAGAGCGCGCAGGGCTTTCCCCTGGGGATTTTGGAAGATTGCTGGACAACCAGCCCCAGGGCCACGCAACAGGTAAATCACTTACCCAGAGGTTGCCTAAGGTTGCCACCTGTAACCAGCACAGCAGAAAGCGTAAATTGCATATGTATGATTTTAAAGAGTCCAATCAAAATGCAATTAAAGATGTGGCCGTCCACCCCAGATTAGGATGGCACTTCTGCTACCACGAAGGAATGGCAGTAAGTCCTTAGAGCTTACCCTTGCTAAATGTACCCATCCTGCAGAGATGTGCCTGGCCCCAGCAGTGCAGACTGGAGCACTGAGTCAGTGCCCAGCTCTTCTGGCCAGTGACACAACTCAAAACACTGTTTAGCAATGTTTCTGCCTGTGTTGCAAAACGGCATGGATATGAATCCTGGGGTTTTGGTGGGGAGACGAGTGGGAAGCCAGCAGAGCATCCAGGGCAGAAAGGAGGAAATTGGTGAGCATCTCTTCTCTGCACAAAATTCTACCTACACGGGGGTCTCTTCCCTCCTACCCTGTGTAGTCATATTGAAATTACAGTGAGTGTGAAATGCTGTCAGTGAGAACTGTAGTGTTTTACATGCTTTTCACAGAAATAAAATGACTGTGCAAGTGACAAGGTAATGGCAAATACGGCCCATGGGAAAATTTATCTGAAATAATGGTTTCTTCTGAGTTTGGAAGTCACTGTTACGTGTACAGCACTGAGATGATCTGAGAGTTACTCAGATTTAATGACTCAGACTTGTTAGGAGTGGATGGTCTGGATTTCAGTTTCTCATCTGGTTTTTGCTCTCCAGAACCAGCATTAGTGTCCCAAAATGTGGGGACCTGGGGAGCTTCAGATTCCAGAGTCATCTATATTTTAGCTATCATATTGCTCATCTGCAAAGCATCTTCTCCAGTATAAATAATACCTACTCATAACTGTACTGTCTTGGGTTAAAACCAGCAATAATGTGTCAGTGCTACGGATGACACATGCCAACAGATTATTACTGGGTAATGCTTTAGTGTTTATACACCCCCAAATATATTTTCTGAAAACACTTTACTGTTATTTCATTTCACGCTATAAAAACTCAGGCTTCAACACGAATGTCAGGCACAACAACACAGAAATCCTTAAATAAACGGCCCTTTGGGGGCAGTTCTGTTGGAAGCAGATTTTTCAGGAGCGGGTCTGTTTGCTGGAGCCTGCCCTGAACTGTCAGCATACCTTCCCCATCACGGCGACAGCTGCCACACCGATATAGTCCCGCGCCAGAACGAGAACCCTTCCGAGCTTACACGCCCTTATCTCAGAAGAGTCTGTGGCTGCTGATACCAAATCACTAAAAATGGCAGCAGAAACAGTAATTTGGGGTTAATCTGGTATCATGGGCTGAAGGGAAGCTGCAGTCCACCCCGCCCTGCATTCCTTGAACACCCAGACCTCCCTCTGGGAGTCTTAGGTATACAAAGACTGAATGCTTTCTCTATCTGTAAACTGATTCACGTTTTGCTCTTTTTTTTTTTTTTTTAAAGGAGTATTATTAATTGCTGTTACAAAGAATCAAATATAGCAAGCTGTAGTTGAATACAGAATTCATGGATTAAAAAAAAATTATTAAAATTGGAATGTGAAGCAGCTGGTAGCACTATTATGGATGCTTCCTATCCATCATGGCAGTGTAGGTGCAGCTTGTTTACAGGGTGCGGAACTGCAGGCGGTGCAGCTATGGCTTAAGTACCATTTTAACAATTAGTGTTTGTTTTCAGGACTTCTTTGAAAAGACTCCTATCTTGTCTCAGATTTCTCATTATTTTCTTAGTCTCAGGGTAACTGATTTATGTTTTAATCATTAGTAAAATCCCACAGGGAATTTTTTATTAATGACATAATATTTTTGCCTACTTTTGTATCTCATCGTTCTTCTATCGCTTTATGCTGCTGCTGTAACTCGACTGACGTAGAACTGTTTTGTGTTACTGCTGCTAGTCTGTTCTATCGTGACCAAAAAATCTAGAGTAGGCATGGTACGTATTTTAATATAGGCTCAGCTGGTCACATTAAAAGTGACGGTTCCCTAATCTTTCCCGTGACTCGTTCAGCATACAGTAACATACACAGTGCCTTGTCAATCCCTCTTTAAAATGTGTCATATATTAGACTTTTAGTATTATCTATCTAAACCTTAGTCTAGACAAAGGCACCAGGAAGCTACCACAAATTTCCATCCTCACATATGAGAGGAGCTGAGGATTGTCATTGTCTGGGTTTTTCCAGCCCTCCAGGGAAGCAGGCTGCCTTTGCGGTTAGGTAACTCGGTGGACTGAAAGGCTGGGGTTCCACGCCTGGCTTAGCCGTGAAGTGGGGTAAATTAAGCTTCTGTACCTCGGTTCCCTGATGAGTTGTATCATCACTGTCCTCTTGATTTTGTCCTTCTGTACATTTTTGAATACTTATACTGCACATTGTTTGAGACAGGCGCTATTGTCGATGGGGATTCAATTTCCGTGAGGGTCCCCAGGCAATACTAGAGTAGTAACAAACGAAGACCCACAGCCTTGGATCTCATGTAACTTTTATACTGTGGGTTAGAGGCTGCGTAGGGCAGAAGGTGCCTACACTCTCCAGTGCAAGCACAAAAAATGTTAGTCCTGTCTGATCACGCTGTGTGAAATAAGCCCACTGAAGCCAATGTGAGCCCCTACCTAATGGGCAGCCTCACTTTGTTTCTGGTGAGCTGCTAAATAAACCTTTGGGTTCTACTGTGATAGCTGAATAAGTAAATAATCTTTCAGATGCCCAAGTGGAATTAATATAAAGCCACACTTTCTTAGCACATCCTCCAGGCATGAGCCACTCTAAGGATGTGAGAAGGCCAGAAATGGAAAGAGCAAATGCTCTTTATCCTAATGCAACAGTTGCTGGAAATAACAGGCCAGTTGTAAAACTGTCAAATATTTGATGCTTATAAAACACTGTTAGTTACCTTCTGTTGTTAAAGTCTGTTCTCTTCCGTTCATGCCACTCAGCTAATTTCTACACTTAGTACTGGCAGTAGTAACACAAAATTAATTTTAGTAGGTTCTTGCTATTACCAGCATCTAATCATTTTCTTTCTACCTCCTACCACTAGAAAAAAGTGACTGCTGACTGCAGCAGAGAATGTAGGAGCTGAAAATATTTAATGTAGGAATTGCTATGTGAACTACCACTTATAAGTAAAAATATTTTTGATAAGGATTTCAGACTGTCTCTCTGAGTTTCAGAACTGACAATGGACATGGCAAGAGAGCCATGAAGCCTCAACACATGACAACTTCTGATGTCTGCTATGCTTAAGCAGGAACAGAGATGCTCCAGAACGTTCTGACACTGCAGAGCTGAGCGGCATCCTTAGCTCAGTTTTTATGTAACAGTTATGTTCTTGTGTCTTGGGCCCAAATGTGCTCTCATCCAGAGGAATAATAGAGACAAAAGACACAGGAACAGACCTTAGAAAATCAGACAGTGTTGCATCAGGCCATGAAAGAAATTGATAGTGATTCAGATGTAAGACCTCGATACCAGAGCCGGTATCCAGCTGTGTGATATGATGGCTCGTCCAGCTCAATCCTTAGGAATCCTTTAACTGCCTAAGTGCAAGCTGAACCTCTTTAAAGCAGAAAACTTCTGTCCTATGGGCTTGAACAAAGTACTTTAAAGCATAAACAAGACATCTGGGTATTGTGCTGCTACTGTGTAATAGACGTTTGTTTGCTCACGTGCATTTTGAACCAGAACAGAAATAACACTTGCCCTGAGTGCTTATTATAAAAAGCATATAAAAAATATGAGCACAACTTACTGAAATGTCTGTCTAGCTAAGTAAGAAATAATTCATGTGGCTAAAATGGAAATCTTGGAAAGACTACAACTTTTATGTACTGCAGTTTGACTCTAACCACCTGTTGCAAAGATTCAAAATAGTTTCCAGTGTCTTTTCACATCCCAGGGCTCTGTGAAAGAGGTCTCTAAAAGGGGCATTTGAAACAATAACACTCCCCACCTGGAAAGGAAAGTTAGTGTCAGCCTTCGTACCAGCCTGCAGCTGCTCATGTGAAATTCTTCTTTTACTGATGGGGAGAAAATGGCCATTTCGAGTTACAACTGAAATCTTACTTTTGTTCAAGTGTGTGAAGTGAGAAAGCTTGCCCTGGCACCTGTTAAAATGTATCAGGCATCACTTCGCTTCGTTGAACTTACTGGCCTTTACAGGCTAGTAACCGGTTATATCAATACAGAACAGCCACCGCAGAAACATCTGTTTACCCAGAAAACTTTCAGTTCCATCTTGAAGAAGAATCAACTTTTCCTTTCTCCTTCCAACTTCCCTCGCATCCCCTGCAGCTGTTCTCCCATGAAACAATAGATCGATTCAGACTTACCCCAAAAGAAGAGATCACAACCGAAAACGAAATCCCTCTCAGGGTTACCAGAGCAGACACTTTTGCTCCTTGCTGATCTGCAGCAGGCAGGAACTGGCGGTTACACAAACGGGGATGTATCTGCTTGGCCTTGCACACTTGCGCGGCTGGGCTCCCGAGTGACTGAGACCAAGATAAATGTCTTTGGGAGTAAAAGGTTTTAGCCCACTCTACGTAAATTCCTATACAATGTTATCATCATGGGAGCTGAACAGCCAGACAAATAGCAGTGATGTGTAGCTGTTGTCTCTGGAAAATATTCTGAGTAAACTTAAACTTCAGTTGACAGCTTTTAAATCTCTTTATCATTTGAGGCTTTCACTTACGCTAAGCTGAACGGCCTTAAAGTAACTGTCGTAACGCTCTGCTTTGAGTTCAGTAGCCAATGACAATCTGTAGTTTTGCAATCAGATTCTCCTATTCTGAGAAAATTCCTCTCTTGATGTTCAAAATCCACAAAAACAACAACAAAGTTAACTCGAAGGGTACAGAGAAGTTAATCAGACATGTATATAAAGTACTGCACAATGCCCCAGAGTGAACAGATTTATTTAAAGGTGATTGTAAATAAAGTTAGGTAAAACTTCAGCCAAAAGTGAATTGTAGATTCAACTTCATTCCTTTCAGAGCATATCAGCTGCCTTTCACCAATTTGCAACAATATTACCTGGGAAAATGTCTGCTTGTATCAGGTACGTGACCGCAGTACTCGTCTTTACGTGTGTTAGCATATCTCCTAACATGTTGGCATTGATAGCTTCAGTTTAAAAATCCCAATTCTTACCCCTTTGCATTAATTTGTTCAACTTTTCTTAGTCTCTGTACTTGCTTAATACTATTATAGCACTTTCTGTGAGTAACTTATTATTTAAAACACAGTGGACTTCTAAACTTCAATTGAAGATGTGTTTTCAGGTTTTACAGGGAGGCTAGAAATACACTTTTTAAAATTCTGTGCAGTGAAAAATACATCTATTCTTTGTCATTAACTCCCATATTTAATACAAAATAAATACTTTCTAGATAAATTGCTTGTTGAGATCCCAAGTGAACTACAAAAATATTGCCTTGTGCTTTCCTTTTTCACAAAAACTGTTCTGGACATACCCATGTTTTCTTTTCTTCCCTTTCCTTGTAATTTTCTCCTCTTTTAACTGCACAATAAAGGAATTATGTAAAACAACATCTGAATATATATAGCTTTTATCACAAGATGCTTAAGTGCACAAAATTATATTAGGTCTGTCTAATGTGGCTCCTTCTGCTTTAAAGTTTCTTACATGAAAAGCTATTCCAAGTACCAAACTGCTGATAAAATGTAATCATATTTTATTGTTCCTCTAGATTTCCCCTAAGTTTTACCTATTTGTTTGTTGCTGGTCTGTAGCTTTTTTCCTTCTTTACAATTTCATTTTGACTCAGCCTCTGTGTTCTCAGAGTAGGTGGTCTGTAACACGAAACCACCCAGCAATCAGTTTTATGCTTTCCTTTCTGACTCCAGCCCCGGCTTGCTTTTCACAAACAACAGTAGGAAATCCTCTGTCTGACACAGTAAAGGATAAAGCAAAACAAAAATCAGGCCCATTTGTGATTCAGAGATATACTTAGTGCTCTTAATGCCTAAAATGCTATGCATTTTTTATACAATAATATACCTTAATCCCAAGGCTATCTAAATGATAGACAAAGTAATGGCTGGGAGAGAACGACGACGATAAACTGTAGATTTAGAGTTGACCTTGATCTTGAAGTTGTTGAATTTGTACATCCAACCAAAAGTAAATTTTTAACTGTGAAGCTGAACTATAAACTTTTATAGAATAAATTTACTTAGATCATGACAAAAAAAAAATACATTCAGAGAAGAAAAGTAATTTTAAATAACTTGGACACTTGACAATAAGGCAAAGTCTGATGTCTCTCTAAAATCACAAGGAGTGGTAGAAGTCTGTTGCAAAGTCATTATTTCAGCTTCCAAGCCTGCATCTACTCTGCAATTAATGGTAGAAACTGAAATTTAAAATAGGAATAGAAAAATTAGTGCACTGTAACAAAGATAATGGGAATATTCTGAAAAGGAAAAAACCTCAACATTTTCCATTTTCAAACAGAAAGCTAACGTTGCATTTCATTTTCTAAAAAAAAAAAAAAGTAAAAATTGTAGTAATCTGTAACAACAACAACAACAACATATGTTGTGGTTCATTATCTGATTTAGTGGGCATGGTGGTGTTAGGCTGATGGTTGGACTTGATGATCCTGGAGGTCTTTTCCAACCTAAAGGTTCTATGATCTTGTGTCAAAAATTGAGTTTGTCAGGAGAACAAAAGCAGCCAGTAACCTGGATGTTATCAACTGAAGAAAGGGAAAGTTGAGCAGTTTACAAACAGGTTGTTATAAAGTGGGAGGCTGAACTAAAAATCTGTCATCGTTTTCCATAAAATTCTCCTTGGGTGTCAAATACCACAATTTGGATTCTTCAGTGACTAGTTAAGGTTTCACATACTCAAAGGAAATGTAAAATGAATTTGTATCTTTCACAGGTCAGTGGATAATGCTATCTGTGGATTATTTTCACATCCTTACAGACTAACACTCATGAGTAGTACCTAAGACCCTAGTTTTTCTTATTCTAATGAATATACTTAACTTTAAGCAGATGAGTAGTCCCTTTGGCTTTAGTAAAATGAATTCCATACTTAAGCATTACCACACATGTTTTATGTGTTTAGGTTTTTTTCTCTCCTGTAGTAGACAGCTCATGGTAATAATACTTGTATTAGGGACAGCTTTATCCCCAGGGACTCCTGCTCACCTACAGATCGTACTACAAACTTGCCCAGAAACTTCAATAATAGTTACAATAAATAGTTCTGCATTTACTTTTTATCATTAGATAGAAAAGATTTTACAAATGTGGCCATAAACTCACTTAGTGAAATCTTCACTGCTGACTTTAGCCAGACAAGATTTCTGCTCCAGCAGATATCAAATTAATTGGGCTCTACGCTCATTACTTCAGGTCAGGACTTGTTTTTCCATTTTTAGCAGCTTTTAAAATGTCCTACTATCCTTGGCTACTTGTTTACTCAAAGACATTTCCTTCGAGAAAGGGTTTGCATGGTTTGAAATGTTGTGGTCCACAGTTAACAACTCATTGATTAGCACATCAAGGACAGATATAAACAAAGACATCCATTCTTTCAGTCTGTTTGACTTCTATAGTTATTTCTGTAGCCCTTTTTTCCCTGCAAAAGATGATGTATATTATCTGATTGCCTAAGAATATGAATGACTTGGTGTGATTATCAGTCTGGTGGCAAAAAGTGGTCAAGACCTTTCCCAAGACCTCCATTTATAGCCTTAATTTGCATTCTTCTACGAGGATAAGTAAATTCTACCCTGGTTTATAGCTTCACTGACGATTCAGTTTTAAGTAAGCAGCCATGATAATTGCATTTCATCTTGAAACGGCAGAAAAATACTTTCTAATCAGTTAAAAGCTTTGGGGCTTATTTTTTTCCAAAGGCTTTGTAAAGGAGGGGAATTAAATGGTTGCAATCAGACACAAACAAGTAGTATGGGCCAGACTGCAATCCTTGTTCATGCGGAACAGAACCTCGGGCTACGGAATAAACCAATGGAAAGCAAATTATTGTTAGGGTAAGCTCTTATTCAGGATAAAAGGGGGAGAGTTAGTGACAAGTGTATCATCTTAGTTCTGACTGTGGGGTTTTGATCCTTTTGTTCTAGAAGTCTATTCAAACTCTAATACAGCATTCAAAAGTAAGCGTAAAGTCTAAGCAGGAGACTAAGTGCATCTCTCAAATCTGGAGGACTCAGGCATGCTACTTTCCCTGATTCCTCAGTTTATGCATGCAATTAATTTAATCCCAAAAGAAACTTCACAGCATCTTCTCAACCCCCTAACTCCTCCCTTTTTCTGCCTGAGATACATTACTAAAATGTTTCTCGTTAATCTAATGAGTTTGGTTGTCTAACAAAGAACCACAGCAGAGCATCTGGGGAAGGCAAGCTGGGAAAGCTAACGGAAACGCGCGGTGTCAGCCCAGTGAAAGTGGCCTTTAATAGTCTATAAAGCGCGGAGATTTGCTAGACCCCGCAAGAGGCTAATATATTATCTGTCGCTCTCTGACACCCTTGCTCGTTCCTGTGTTTATTCCTTGCTTCTAAAGTCAGCTGCTCTGCAAGCCTGCAAATGCCTTCTGCAATGAGAACTCCACAAAGAGGGCCAACAAACTTGCTTTTTGCTAAACTTAGCAGGAGAGGAAGAGAGAGAATATTTTAATTAGCAGCAGAGGGTAAAACTGGCTAAAACTGAAGGAAAAGGTTGTACTTGCTAGAGAAAGGTTTGTAATAGAAACAGTCAGCAATTCCCCTGCTGCAGAGGAAACTTTGCCTACAAAGCTTTTAAGAGGAAAGAGGGAGGCCAAAATGAAGGGAAAACAATGAAAGGTTAGGTTAAAAAAAAAAAGCATCGGTATGCACTGGCTCCTTCAGATACAGGAAGGAATCAGAGAGCTGGCTGTGTGAACTTTTAAATTAAAACAAGAGTTGCTAGCAGGACACTTATGAACTGCATCTGAAGACAGCTCATTGCTTTACGTTCCAAATTGTCTGACGCTTACCACTGCTCAAGGCAGGCTGAGAGAGGCCAGCTTTCCTTCAGTCTGCAGCGCAAGAGGTGCCAAAACTTGTACTCTGAAACGAGAGCTAGGGATTCCTGACAAAGTAGCAGGAAAAGACATATATCGCTAGCAAAGAGAATGGAAAAATGCCTAAGTAAAAATTATATCAATTCAGATTTTGGTGCGAGCCTGTGGTTAAGACAACTGCCTCAACTCAAGTGAGTGATGTGCCCTGAAAAGGGCAGCTCCCGGGGCTTTCCTGTGTGCCAACGTGCTCGTTATTTTAGCAACATTTCATCTTCTATGATGCTATGATTACCTGGCTTTTCTTTGGATTTGGGATGAACTAAGCTTTAAAGAGTTTGATACACAGCTTTTTGAAAGAACATAGGAAGAATTTTTAAATGAGTCAAACTATAGACATAAGATTTCTTTAAGACTTACTATATACAAATGTTAGCCTTGACTCTGAATGAACTACAAGGGAGACACAAATAAATATGCAGTCAGTGGGGTCTCCTCATAAAACAAAGATTATTTTTCTTTGCAAGAAATTTGCACCAGAAAAAAAGCACTGTACAGAAAGGGAGTTATTTGTTCTTAGGTTTTGGCAAACGATTATAAACTTCTATACAGAGTACAGATTCACACACCTACATTAGTTCATCAAACATTTCTTAAAAAAAAAAAAAGTGCTTAAAAATTTGTACGAGAACTGTGGTAAAAGGAAGTAATTGTAAAAATGTAACGTAACTGCACTGGCGTGCCTGCCCAGCTGCTCTGGTCAGCAGACAGGCTGGTCCTGCTGGGTTCTGGTTTACAGCCGTGTCCTCAGCCGGGTCTAATTCAACAGGTTAGACTTCATCTTCATGTAGAACAACATGCCATCTGCTCACAGATCAGTTCCATCTTGGTCTTTTAGGCTAAGTAGTACTTCACTCTGCATCAGCAGTATTCTGCTGCTGCACAGACTCAGCATTTAGGGAAGAGAAAATTTCCTTTTTTTTTTCGCTTCAGGGAAAAACAATTAGCAATAAAACAATGGTGCATCTCCACATGCCACACAGGAAGAACAATTTAAACTTCCAAGGGCTCTGTGTTTGCACATCAGGTTAGATACTCTGGGATTTCCAGTGAATTAGATGAGACCTGGCCTGAGCCAACAGCGTGCTCAGTTCACACGTGGTACGGCCGCAGGAGTCTTACTTCTCACCATGACCTTCTCCTTGTCAAACCACAACGTATCTCCATCCAAAAGTATATAGTCCTAAAACCCACCGCAACTTCAGCAACAAAATATTTCTTTGATTATCTTAAATACTATCTTTTGTCCATCACATGGCTTCACGCTGATAAACAGTAACAGCTTGAGGTTGCAAAAATAAAAATAATCACCCTGTTCACTTAACTCATGAAAGTTCTACCTAGAGCCCGTTACTATTTACAGTCAGATTATGGTCTTTAAGAAGAGAGGATTGTTAAAAGAAAGAAGAGAAAGATTTTTGTTTAGGAATTGAGTTAGAGAAAAACACTTTGGAGACCATTGCAAGGGTGGAAATCAGATGATCTCTGTGTTTCTTTAGGAGCAAAAAGAAGCTGTGCAATTCCAAGCAGTCATGTGGTATGGCAGCTGCTAAAGTTACTGCTACTTTTTATGAGAGCTGGCCAGAGCCAGAAGAAGGTCTGCTTTATAAGCAAGACCTTTTAAGAAATAAACTAAATCTTCCTGAGCTGGGAGGCCTGCAAAACTGAGAGAAGAACAAGAAAAAACAGCACTAAAAAGTTATTTCTTTCTCCCCACCCCACTCTCCCCACCATGATTCAGGAAACATTTTCACTCTCCCTTCCTGTTGCTGATTTCTTTCTCGTATTCATAGAATGGTTTGGGTTGGAAGGGACCTTCAAAGCTCATCTAGTCCAACCCCCCTCTGATTCATCCAATCAATCAATCAGATATATACTATTTACTAGTTTTCAGCTCAAATTGTGGCTCAACCTCATGGCCCAAAAGGACTATTCACAGGCACAAGGTGCAGGTGCTTTTATTCACCCAAGGAAGAAACGTGGCTTTAGGTGACTCCGTGGTGAGCGAGGGGGTTGGACCAGATGATCTCCAGAGGTCCTCTCCAACCTCAGCTGCTGGGTGCTCCTGTGAAATATCTAATGGTTTCACTCTATTTGTTAAACTTGAAGATGGGATTTCAAAATTATTAATGTTGTTGTGATATTTTACAGGACTGAGCACCTGTGGCTCATGCCTTTGAAAATCTGTGCATAGATTAAATTGGATCCTAAGCCAAGCTTGACCATGAAAGCTCTTACTTGCTTTGTGTTGCATGCTTTTGTGTGCTCCAAAGTTATGGGGATGATGGCAAAAAATACAAGAATAAAGGCAAGTACTTACAGACAAAATTCACTACACTAACAAGACCAGTCATGACTTTTCATGTGTCATCTAATCTGAGTTTATCCAGGATTAATTCTGTACTGCTGTTAAATGGAGCACGTAATTAAGCTGTGGATACCGCGCTGGGGTTATGGATGATAACTGTCAGTGTAAAAGGGTACATAAGAAAAGCCTCCTCTAGAGTATACTCTTCCTGAGATCCATCAGTCAAGTCCTACAATACAGGCTATATAAATTAATGATTTTTTAAAAAAATATTATTTTAATACCAAGCTTCAGTAGACTATTAAAAAGCAGCTTGCACGAACAAAAGATACCGTTTCCCATATTCTGACTTCTTCCACCTGCTTCACGCAGCTGAGGTACGTCAGATGTGTAATTTACGTTACAGATAGGATGCTTGCACCATTTGCACTGTTTGTGAATTGCGTGGCGCAGAGCACAGTCATCACCTGGTCCTTCACCAGATAACTGTCTCCTGCCACGTACGCAGGGGTGGGATGTGTGTCTCTACCCTCCAGTGACCTACACTCACAGCCCGTTTGTACCACTCCGCCTTCTGCTCGTAACAAACTCTCAACTTTCCTTTTTTGATGTGTTATTCCCCCATTCCGTTTTTAAAACCCACATTCCACTTTCAGAGATAAATTCTCTTTATAGATATAAGACTTTATAGACAGAAGCATCTTAAAAAATGTTTCACCACAATATGAAAGCTAATATAATACAAGTTTACTTTAGATAATAAAATGCATAATAAAGTCTTAAAAGCAACAACCTAAATACTATTCTGATTTAAAAGCCCCAGTGCCGAAGCAAAAAATTCCCAACTACTATTATGGTCAGCCCAGTACCCTTTGTATTTATGAGAGCCTAAAAACTTTACAAGTCCTGTAGTTGCACTTTGTAGTGGAACATGAAATAGTGCAGTTACATTGTTTTAAAATTTATCAAAATGTTGTGCATGAAGTAAAGCAGCAGTCAACAAGGTTGAAATTAACTTCACAATGCTGGTCAGTTTTCACCTCTTAGTGTTTAAAGCACAGAACTGCGGTTAATTGCAAATGGCTTCCAGTTTTTCATGGTGTAAAGAATGAATCGGGTAAAGGAAAAAGCCTTTTGTAGGAGAAAGAATATGAAACTAATGCTATAAGTGCTATACAATTCTATATAGAAAATCTGAACAACTTCTAACGAAGTATCCTCATTTTCCATGTTTTCCTGTTTGTAATGTTGCATGTCTTCTCATAAACTAACATTTAGCTATTTTGAAAAAAGAAACATGCAAAAGCCCATACCCAACACCGGAATATTTTGTTTACTACCATGGCATAAGACCTTATTTGTGCTATTTTGTGCACAGACAAAGGAGGAAAGAAGTGAGGCGCTGTGGGAAGAAGGTTTGCATGCCACGCTCTCCTGAAGAGAAATCCCCCTAACAGACTGAACCAGGTCTGAGCTGCAGGACCAGGGTTTGGGATCCCCAGGAAGATGTGGTCACGCAGGCATTCAGTATTTTTCACATTTGCTGACAAATTTTTAATTGCAAATGAAAAGTTAGGCAAATTTTACTCAAGTGCATTTTGAACAGCAATGGTCTGAGCTTGCTTTTTTGGCAGTTAATTCACGCTTACTTTCTGCGTATCTTAGTACAACTGACATGGTAATGACTGCATATGTACTAAATTAAGGATGATTGTGTCTGATTACTTATTATGAAACAAACAAAATGTGTGAAAATAGCTGATAGGGTATTCTGTGTGTCTTCTCTAAAAAGACTCAGTGCATTCAAAAAATCTAAAAATAAAACCTAACAGTTAATCATAATGGTTTGGCTTCAAATGTGGAAAACTGAACAGGAGATGATTTAAAATGCAAGAATCGTACCACATGTGAAAATAAGATGAGATTGTCCCATTGTTATATGGTCTACATGCATCCTTTTAAAAAAAGTCTTTTGGAGTCTGACACATTTCTCTCTGCTTAGCTCCAGGGAAATGAGACGACTATTTTTCACTTCTTTGAAAGAGTAATAATGCGTAACACCAAAATCTAGATCTCCCAAGTGGTTTGTATTCTCTCTTCAACGCACGTGTCGTAGCCTCATCTGCAGCATCGTGACTGCTCCTGCAGCTGATGAGGGGACAGGCCAGGCTTGTCCTCCGTGCAGGACAACCGTCCCACCGCGCCTTTCCAGGGAGGGAACACCTCCCCTTGCCTCGGCCCTGAGCAGCCTGGCAAAAGCCAGGCCAGGCGCTGACCGACAGCTCTTTTATCCAAGTAATGAGCATGGATTGGGTTAGCAGAAAATGGTCAAGGTAGCTGAGGGAGAATGGATGAGATATTTCATGAGCTACGTGATCAGGCAATACTTGAGTCACCTGAGTGAGTCTCTTGCTTAATGTGAGACTTGACAGGCCTGGAAATCATCAAAGCAGTTTGTATTTCCTTTCCAAGTCCTGTTCCTCATGGTAAACAAGCTAATAACCACACTGAAGAGAAAAAACTTTTTGATGCAGTGCATATAATCCGTGACTGTCACTGTTTTTTAAAGTGTTATAAAATGCTCTCCTATCAGTAGAATTTTTCTCCCATGTTTTCCATCTCCAGCCATGAAAAGTTTGATGCAAGCAAATCTGGCCTGGAAAGCATGTTCTTCATAATTACTTCTCTTCTTTCTCAAGAGCAAGTTCCCTTTTAATTGTGCAATTCCAACACAAACATCAACAACATTAATTCCTCTGCGGTGACTGTGGATGCTACATCCCAGCCTGCTCCAACTGCAGAGCAGCCAGGCTTTCACCCTCCGGAGCCATTTCCCTGTAGCAGGGACGTCAAAGGGTTTCCATGGGGTACAGCTGTCCGTAGAGGGGAACAGGGATTGTAGGTTATTTCCAGAGCTGGGGTCTGGAGAAGACCCACTGCTGGAAGAGCCTCCATATGCAACTGATTCCAACAACAGGCTCTAGGTGTGTCCTCCGTGTCCAATTAACTGAAGTAGTTTATGTAGAGCAGGAATGGCTGCAGGCACTCTGCACATAGGTGAGGAACAAGGACAAAATTCTACAGTTAATCTGTTTCCCCCTCAAATTCAGTGTGAGCAGAGCTCACAAGGGATCCCTCGGTGCCCCCCATGTGCCTCAGACACCCCAGCAATGTTTGCCTTCTGGGTCAAGCTAAAGATTTGTGCTGCTGTAGGGGAAGCTCTTTCACAAATACACCTGCAGCATCTTTAAAGAAAACTGATATTTTTTCCTAATTCCAGTGGCAATTATTTTCAGATTTGTGCACAGTAGTCATGGCCTGCATCTCAAGAGCACTGAAGGTTTTACAGGACAGATTTTACATAAGCTGAAGACTGATACCAGGTTGTTTTCAAGCACACTGTGTTTTGGCAAGGAAGGCAAGAGCAGAGCTAAGTGCAGGGTGGAGGGCTGCGTGCAGAGGGACAAGGGACATGGACACCATGATCTCATTAATTTAAGAAATGTTACACAAGTGATCTATTCCTGAGTTTAAGGTGGCTTTTTTTTTTTTTTTTGGTAATTTAATTACCTCTTTTTCATTCAGCATGTCCTTGAGAGCAGTATTCTGAGCCTCCCTAGATTCAAAATGCCCACATTATGCTTAGGGTTAACATGCTGTGGACCTCTTAAAAAGAAGAAAGAATAAGGTGACGTGGAAATTTGAGGGGAACTCACACTGGACCTTTTCAAAAGTTGCAGCATGAAATGTACTTATACGGAGCTCTGCAGTCTACTTATCAGTGAAGAGGGGGGTCCATAACACTAGAAACAACATCACTTTCTTTGTTTGCAACACTTATATTTCCATCCCATCCAACTTTTTTTTTGTTTTTGTTTTGTTCGTGGGAAGGACAATAGGTCAGTTTTCAGTGTAAAAATCCTTTTGTACCTCTTTGGCTCATTCTCTTTTAGCTGTCTGGCTCGTTCCCTTGCTTCCCCACCTCCCTGCTACAGCTTAGACTGTAGTGCTGGTATGAGATCAGGCAAATAAATTTATGAGAGGAAAAAATGCAGTGATAACCAAGGCTGCCTGTTTTCATTTACATTTTCCTCTTAAGGTTGTTATTATTCCCTTTTGACCAAGCTGTGGGATCTGTATTTTAGCGCAGGCATGATGCTGCTTTGTGATACCATTAACAGATATGGACAAAGGGCTTGGAAAGTTTTCTAGGAGCATAAACTCTAAAAAAAGCTGACTCTGCTATAGCTGCACTCACTGCCCCGTTGTGTTCGCTCTCCACAAATACTCTAATGTGCTTGCATGTCCTGGCAGGAACTTGAACAGCCAATTTTAAGTCACTGTCTGAAAATGTTTTCTAGAAAATTAATTCCTAAGTGTATGTAGCTGCACAATAAATCTTGTTTGCAAAGCTGAACTCTTCCATTCATCAGAATGAAAAAAAACTGCTTAACCTACGTGCCTGTCAGAGTTCAGCTAGTGCTCGCAGGAGGTTTCCTGCAAGTAGCTATAGGCTTAAGTTTATCCTGCTACAGCTGGCATAATTTTAAAAAGGGCTCACCAGCAAATGATAATTGAAGGCTGCGTTCAGTTAATAACTTTATTTACTGATTATTTGCGGCAGTCTCCTGTGAGCTATCTGTGAGTAGTGATAAGCGGAACAGGGCAGTGATAACGGTGCACTGACAGGAAAGCCAGACTGGCAATACAGAGCCCTTTCAGCCTGGAGACTCAGTCCTGTGGAAAAACTAGACCCCATCACGCGCCAGCAGGCCACGTAAAATGTTTCTTCATTATTCATTCACTCAATTTTAAAGCCATCCTTGCCTGAGCAGCAGATTTTTCTTAGCAGGGAAAGGTATGCCATGTGCCTGCTAGCGCATCCTTTCTTGCCATTCTTGTGCAGATGATGTACTTTCTCTGTGCTGATTTGATTTTTCAGAGGTTACGTGGTTATCACAGCTACCAAATTCATTTTGCTGAAAGCCACCTAGCCACCTTGTGTGAGCAGAAAGTTCCTCTCTACCAGAACAGCACCCATACTACAGGGCGAACGGGGAACCCACACCAAAATTACAAATTCTGTTTCTACATTTACAGTAGAAGAATACTTGCTAAAAATTTTCATTGTTCTTAAGTGTAATCTGTGAAGAAATCCATGTAATAGAAAAGCAGCCTATAATTTGTAGCAAATGAGTGTGCTTTGGGAAAAATCAATCAAATTCACTAAGACGTGTTCTCAACTCCTAAACTAATGATCCTTCCTGTGAGCAGCATGAAACGCTGGGCAAGTCCCAGGTGGCATAAATCCTCGAGGTTTCGGTGGAGCTGTGACAGTTTATACTACCTCAACAGTACCCTAATTGTGCTTTAAACTTCTTAAGGTGGCGAGCAGTCAGCGTCTCAAAAGCCTCCTTCTTTCTAAGAGTCCAGAAACTAAACAAAGAAGTTTACTAGTTAGAGAGAAAAGAATGTCATATTTAATTTATCATCTTTCAGAGCTGATGTGCTTAAAAATAAAAACTCTGAAAATCTAATTTTGTCTTAAGAAATGCCAAGCAGCTGTGTAGAAGAGGCATTCATGGCTGGGACTTGAACCAACTTCTGTTAAGAGAGGAAATTAGGACCATTTTGTTACCCTGACAAAAATGACATCTATGAGAACAGTAATTCCTTTGCATAAAAATCAATAGTTTCAGCGTGTTTTTAGCATGGCAATTCGCTATGGAACATCTTAACAAGAAATCAGTAAATCATTAGTACTGCATTAGATCAGCTTTGAATGTATAAGTACAGAACTGCATGAAAAATACACGGTCAAACCAGAGAAAATCTCATAGTATGGCTACTGCCTCACTTCTAAAGCAAAGGTGAAAGAGCTGAAAACAGATACAGGTAAGAAGGGTTGGTTTCCATAGAGCAGCTACAAACAGACCAAGATCCCAGTCTTTAACCCAAATCTGACAGGAACTTCTGGAAGTTGCTTCCTGGTATACTTCAGATTACCCCTTTGCAAAATAAGGATAATAAACAGTGAGGGGAAATTAAGCAGTTAATAGCCCTGACACGATCTTCACAGTCCTATGTAAGCACTAAATATCATCATCATTTCACAGATTCTGTAAAGCAAAATGGATATTTCTCTATTTCTGTTACATGCTGCTTTGAAGACTGAGTAGCACAGATCACGCGATCTTAACTTCTATGTCTTTAGCAGTAGAAACATGTACTTCACAGTGGCATTACTTATGTCAATGATACACAAAGGGTCAAAAAATTGCTTTAACGGAAGATTGAAGACAGTTCTTAAACCCGATTAACCTCTTTGCATTTAATCCTCTAAAAAGATGTAGAACAGGAAATTCAAATCCAAATTACTGAAGGAAAATATGTTTTAAAATGTTTAGGAATTTTATCTCCATATCAATTTGTCAGAATTTGTTAGAATTCACTGGCAAATATCAATATAACAAAGTATTTGCTATCAGCTATAAACAGTACTATGTATGCGTCTAATTTATCCTGCCTAATCCCTGCTCAGTAATTAGAAATGTTGTGACAGTTCTGAAAATGAAAAATGACACTTATTTTATATGTACTCCAGAATGTATCCACCAGAAGATCCACAGCAAAGGAACATTTTCCAAAAGGAAATATAATAATTTATGTTTCACTTCATTGTAAATTCTCTGTGATGGATGCTGGAATTAATTTTGGAGATGTTATGCTCGGCTTATATTGGAATGAGAGTTCTTTGGGAAAGAGTCTATTTAAAATAATGCTGGTGATACATGAAATCTTAATGTTGAATGAACAAGTCAAGTTCTAGAGAGCTAAATTCAGTTCTAGGTAGTTGTTACCGTCTTTCTTTACCATCTTTCATGCTTTTGAAAGCAAATGTGACCCACTGGGCTGCTCTACTCTCTATGCAGAGTTCCATCTGAGTCCCCCAGCTGTGTCCTGCCAGTTACAGCTGAATCTGTACGTGATTTTTCAGCCAAACTGCCAAAACTTTAGCAGAGTGAAGATTATTAAAAAGTTGCCTATGCTACCTAATTTTCATCTAGATCACTTACAGGATATTTCAATTATCTAAGGTAACGGGATTAGTATGATAAAGCTCACTTAGATGCCTTGATGGCAGAAGTATCCCCTTTTCATCCTTAACCCAGACGAGGGTTAGATATCAGCTTAGCACACAAAATATAAATTGCACAGAATACAGAATGAAACAGTTGCTTTCAGGAGCTGATGTCCACGGTACACGTATTTTGAGGGCTCTGTATCAGAGCACTCAAGTGTAGTTCTATGAATTGGATGCTTGCACTGGCGCATTAAATGAATTAATTTTATCTAAAACCAAAAATCCACTCGGAGACTACTCCACAATGAGAACCAAACACCATTAGCTGGGCACCATTCAGACACTGTAATCCAAACTCGGATGCTGATGTTAACTATTGGAAAACAATGTGCTAAATCTACATCAGCATTTTGTGTGTGTTTAGAGGTGAGAACAGCAAATAAGAAAATGAGTTTGTGGTCAGCACAACAAGAGCTGCCAACACATGACTGGTGGGTCCCTGCTACCCTTGGTGTGTTATAAATGCAACACATCGCTCTAGTGTCCTTATTCTGGGGTTTTCTCTGGTGTGAACATGTCACTTGGAACTGTGGAAAAGATCCTGCACAAATGTTGCTCACACAAGCATCACTCAGGCAGGGGACACAGCCAAGCACACAGCAGGAAAGCTCACCCAGCCTGTCGTCTTCTGAGCTCTTCTCGGGTTCTCAGTGGGCGTCCAGTACAGCAGGACTGAGTTGCTCAGCCTGGCCTGCGCTAACGTTGCCAAATGCTAAACTTGTGCAGACATGGAGCAGTAAGGAGAGTAAAAAAAAGTGGGGAAAAACTCCCCAAAAAACCAGTAAGGAGAGAGGTTTCTTGCAACAGAGAGCAGATGCTGCAGAGCCCGTGGAGGTTAGCTGCCCTTGTCACCCGTGCCGCGAGCGTGACAAACGCGGTGACAGACTGAGCTAGAGTGCTCACGCTGAGGGAGACTGAACCGGGCTCGCATAGAGAGACTGGGGCATTTCCTAACTTTGAGGTATTTGATTTTTCCAAAGTTTTGGTTTTCATACAGTTGTTTGGTTTATGTGACTGTACTACTTCAGAAACGGATGTCAGCTTTTCAAATATGCTTTGGGGAAATACATCCTTATGGGAAAATTTGCAGTTCAAACAAAATAGCATAGTTCTCAGAAAATTGTCCAGACCTTTTTGCAGTTATGTTACATCATATATATAGTTTAAGCAACTCTGGATCATTTCATAGCTCAGCTTCTTATCTTTTTATAGTTCTGCTACTGTGGCTCCATTCTTTCCCATACGAAGAAACTTAATTAATATTTTATATCCTTACTAAATTGTGAATACAGTTTACCATAACAGTACAGAAAATAGCAAATACACATTGTCCCCTGCCAACAGAAAATCCTTAACAGCTGTTTATTGCTCATTTGCAAAACATAAGAGCAATGGAATTCCATTACTTAGAGAAACTGGCTGTTCCATGATATCCTTGGCAACAAACACTGCACTTATCTTTTTGAACAATAGACTCGCAAAGTTTCTCCAGCCTACAAAAATAAGACAGTAAAGAATACTTTTTCTTAACTGTAAAATGCTAAACAATGGGAACTGACTCACAATCAGCTGCATTTTGTTTCATGAAAACTAACCTTTCTCTCTTTCCCCCTCCAAAAAAGAAATTTGCTCACTGCAAATTGCGAGAAATGTTTCAAGCAACCATCTCTTTCACAGGAAGGGCTTTTTACTGAGGTCAAGACTTTGGCAAAATGAGAAGAAATTCAGTCTGCAATCTGAACTTATGAACAACACTGAGAGAGTGACTTGGTTTATAATAAACCATACAGAAATTGCAGAGTAGGTTTTTTTCTAACTCTTCAAAACTTGGTTTTAGAAACCAAGAAAAATAAAATCATGGTTTGCCCCACAGATATTTCACATATGGTTTTAACTAAATAACTTACAAGTTTCCAATAGCTTTAAAAAGAAATATCTATGGCATACCAGATAGATGCTGGCTCCTCAGAAAGTCAGGACATGCACATACCATCCATAATCTGGTTTCTATATTTAGGTAAGGACTATACCTAAAGCCATGAAGGTCAGCGCCGAATCAAGCCAAGCATATTTTAACAGACGTGTCTTCTAGGCAGTGTTTACCACGGTACATTTCTCCTAACCCCACACTAAACGTCGTGCCATTGGAAGACCCGAGATGGAACTTGCACTATTAAAAGAGACTGGATAATGTATTCACATACCTCAATAATCCTGTCATGAATCTGTAGCCCTCCTTCCTTAGCAGCAGGCCCTGTGTCAACTATTTTTGATACAAAAATTCCTTCGCTAGATGAACCATCTTGATTGTCCTTTAAGGATGAAAAGGAAAATATATTATTATGCCTTGAACTAACTCTAATTTGGCCTCAGCTAAAACTCATCTATGTCACAACAGCGCATGTAATTTGAAAGAAATATTCTTATCGATGTCTTAATATGGAATTACTCTGTGCTAATGAGAACATCCGATACTCCCATTTTGAAAGATTAAACAACCAGGAATGGCCTGCCATTAGGTAAATTAGTTGCATGATAATTATTTTCCTTTGACTTAGGCCAGCTCAGCAGTAATTATCATTACAATTATTCTTAAGGTAAAACCCAGTGAGACAGCAGCCTGCTTGCACATCAAACATAAGACAGCAGTGCGTTTTTATTTTTAGTTGCACAGCTCTTCTTTGGTAGGCTTAAAAATAAAACTATGAAAAACAACTTATACCTAACAAGGTATTTTCATATTCCTGTGTATTGTGTCACCAGCTTCTACCAGTGCAGAACAATGTTTCAGAAAATTGAAAAACTCTAACTGTAAAGAAAGAATAACTTTCAAGTAAATTTTCTAGGAATAAATCATGATTAGTGTCAGATTTCCGAGCACCCAAGAAATAGTTCTGAATACCTTCTAAATTACTAGGACAAGGTCTAATCCACTTCTTGATCTAATTAAAGTAATATGCAGCAGCTCCAGCCAACAAGCATCCAGAAAAATACATTAGTGTGTGTGTATGGTGCAGGAAACATCTGCTGAAATCATAGAATCCAAAAGTAGGTTGTTTAAGTTACATCTCTTCACCTGCACAGAGGGCTGCTTAATCTCTGGTGGAAAGGAGAGCAAATAACATTTTCTTGAGGAACCGTAAAGGCCCCTGAACTCGTGCACCACCTTCAAAGCAGTATGGTCTGAGAGAGATACCACAGGTTTAACCGTTTTAGGATTGACACTGCACCATCATTTGTGTCGCTACTTAGATGTGCAAGAATAAAGACGTTATGAGAGAAAAGACACCAGAGTTAATAGACATCCAATATAAATCCAAATATAAGCTTTGCTCTGAAAGAATCCCAAGAGAACCAAATGCTTGTCAGCAGCAGTTTTCCTCTAAGTGTTGACCTACATGCTTTTCCCAACTGGAAAGGGCAAACATATTTTAACAATTAACATACCATGCATGGTCGGCCACCAATAATATTAAATCCGAGAGAGCCAGAGTCACGATGAAGGACCAGAGTCAGTGCTTTAGTTTCTTCACCCTACAAAGAACAGATAAACATATTCAAAACATCGGTGTGCATTGCCAAGTAGGATAGATAATACTTCTGTCCAAGTTTGTTGGGTTGATTTCTTATTTTTTTTTTCCCCCATGTAGTTTAGAGAAAAATGTTCAGAACAACTTTGCAGGAGCAAAGTCAGCAGCTCCCAGCCTCTGCGCTCCAGCCACCCCACTGTTCTCCAGCAGCGCTTCTCTGCGAAACCCACCCTGGAAGATTTATGTGTATTTTTTATTGAGATCTACAGTGTGACGCTTAAAAGCAACAGAAGATATTTATATGTAATAATGGTTCCTGCAGCTACTTGACCTAGTCATATGTGACGTGTTATGTAAAATACTCCATGCTTCCAGTAGTCTAATTCCTGACTTTTCCAGTGCTTAAGGGTGACTGAATCTTAGGACTGCATTTTTATGTTGTTTCTCTCTAGTGCTAGCTACATGACATTGTTTTAAACACCATCAAACATGAAGTGTTATACAACAGAAATTCTCTGGTGAGTTTTAGAAAACATCATCAAACAAAACTGCTACAAATTCTGCAAAAAGCCCAGGATGCCAATTGCTATTCACAGCGCCTGCCATGAATACTTTTTACAGGCAAAAAAGAAATCCTCCATTGCTGAAAATCAGTATGTTAATCCCCTAAATATGAAATTCTGCAGTGAGCAGTTCCCTGATTGGACAACAAAGATTGGAGCGATGTACTATTTGGGGGACTGTGCAAACACGATCTGTGTCCTGTCCTCGTACCCCAGCTTGTTCCGAGCTCATACAAAATGCCCTTTATGACACAGCGGTGCTACTTAGGTCTGTTAACTTTCCCTAAGAGAAAAGTAAGTGCATGCACTATTAAAAACAACTAAATCCTCACAATGAACTAACTTCAGTCTCAATCAAGTGGCTGTTATTTACAGCACAACACTATAAAACTATACGACAACAGCAGAACTCTACAAAAAGCCATTTAAAAACCAGTATTTTTAATTTTAGAAATCAGAATAGGATCCATATATTGTGCACCTACAGATATATATAAACCTTGCTACCTCCAAGATCTTTTTCTTTGTTTTATTCAAAGGGTGAAAAAGTTATGAACACAAAAAAGTTTGAGGAAGTTATCTTACAAGTCTGGTTTTCATAACCAATTAATGACAAAAATTACAACAGTTAGGTTGTAATTCGATGCAGATGTTTTTAGTTTGTGCATTTTTCTTCTAACAAGTCAATTTGAAGTTGTCAATCAAATATTAATGTCTATTAAACTCATGAAAAATGTCAGAGTAATCCTGGATTACTCAATTACTCCTACAGATTTGGGGATGATAACAAAGCCCAACTCCCTGCCAGTGTAAACTGACAGAGCTCCAGTGGCCGCACGCTTGGAGCTCCACTGCAGGGGAGCTGCACCAACACGCTCCACCTGAAAATGTGGCTTACAACTTTGTCAGTTTGTGATCATTACCTTTCCTGCAGGTCGAAAAGTAAATGGACTTGGACCTGACACAGAGAAAGGTGAATAAGCTCTGACTGATTTTATCTGAATTTGCCTACATTCGCCATCAGTGAGAATCAGGCACCCAGAAGAGGACTGAAAAATGAAGTAAAGGCTATTTCCCTGCAAGTCTTCAGGACCCAGACCTCAGACTGTTTGTTTCAAGGAACAAATTTCCAGTCCTATGAGACCACTTTCAGGGACCGGTAATTCAGGCTTCGAAAGCCAAGGACAGGCCAGCGCCACTGTTGATTTCCAATATTATGCCTTTTTAAGAAGGCAAATCAATTAGACCAATCAAGAAGCAATTATGACATTGCTCTCAAGACACTTTCCGTAATTAAAGTTGAATGTTTTCATTAAAGCCTCCTTACATGGTGGCGATGATCTGATGCTTTTATACCTGGTAGAACAAGTACTAAACAGGTGAGTCTGAATGAGTCAAAAGTTGGGGCGGGGGGGAAATGAATGCGGTTTTGTAGATACTCCTGAAAAATGTCCACAGGGTCTTTAAAGCAACTTTCCAGCCAGTTCTGATGGATGTGTAGACTGTCTCCACCTTCCCCGCGGCCGCAGAGCCGTGTTACAGAGCACAAGCCACTGCACAGGACCGATCCCACCGCCTGCGCCAGGGAGGCAGCAGTGCGTTTGCTTTAACGCTTGGTTACTTTTTGCAGATTCACATCTCAAGTCTTAACAAATTTCTTTAAGAACCTTCTTCGCTTCAGAAGGAAGCCCCAGTGCAAATGGTTTCTCCAGGGCTCTGCCTTTCTCTTCCCCTCTGACACGTCTGGTGTTCCAGCGAAACAATCGTTAATCGGTGAGGTAACTGGAAATGCGGTGGCCAGCATCCAGCCCTGCCCCGTCACCTGGTTCAGCAGCAGACCTGATGGTTACTGGCACGTCGTATTCCCACAGCTGAACAGAACTCTTAAACGTAATTCTTGAAAGTACTCTACTTCCCAGCTGAGTAATGTGGCGCTAACAGCCTGCCCTTCCCTTTAGATACTGGAAGACTCTCATTTCTTTGGTAGTGGCCAGGAAGGTCTCTCTTCGTCACGGGAGGCGGTTCAGCTCCTTGTTTACTGGCGAAAGGGCTGCCAGGACCGGCCCGGCGGATCCTGCTTGGGGACAGCCCGAGAGAAAAATATCATCTTGTTTTTAAAGGACTTCATCTGGCTCTTATACAGACAAAACTTGTGTTACCATCTCCACAGAGGTATTAAACCAGAGATCCTAAATATCAGATCATGAACCTGTTCCTGTACGTCTGATACGTTTACTCAAAGTCTCTGCCCTTGGGGGTCAGGACAGCAGAAGGGCTTCCACCACAGGCTGCAGCCAGCACCATGAACTGCTGCTCATTCTCCCTTACTTATTTCTTCCCAAAGGACTTTGACAGCCGTGTACATAAAGGAATGACCAGAACAGCTTATCAATAAGGTGTGAACAGTGGTATGTTTCAGCAAGGATTAAGCACTGTTTGAATAGTATGCGGTTTTTCTTGATTATTTAGACTTTGATGTTTCAGGATTGACACGTCTGATCAAAGGAAGTACTAATTTTGAGTAAGACACACCACCTTCCCCACCACTCCCTCCTCAAACTCACCTACAGTAACCCTCACCTCTTCCCATCAAGGAATAAATAGTTGCTCTCTGAATAAACCTTCAAATTTGTCTTTGGAATAAGCACAGATCAGACATCCAGTAAATACACATAAAATTAAAATGCTCCCTCAGTGGCAAAGAATACACATGGAAAACAACTGGAGTCACTCAAGGCACATCTATTTGTTTATGGGACTTATAAAATTGTGAGATATTTACTGATTGTGTGTGTAAAATACACATTCTGTTTCTTCTCTCAATATACTTATGGCAGTGTTGTAAAATTTCAGAAATGGGAGACCGAAGCACAGGAAAGCTATGTGATTCATCTAGTCTATGCTAAGGCAAACCCAGACCTGGGTCTCCAAAGCTGCAGCCAAAACACCACAAATTTGGGTCTTTCATGAATGGCCTAATGTCCCTCAACATCATAGTTTACTTTTAACCAAGCATTTAAACAGAACTGTACGTGGGCATTTTTTCTGTTTTGACTGGAGGATACACCACATGATTTATTCTAGATTGGTTCTACGTCTCTAGCAACAAGCAGCCACCAGGCAGGGAAGTCAGAAGATCCTTTTTTTGTCATCTGCTGAGGAGCCAGAACATCCAAGAGTAAGTTTTGCAAACATCACATCTAACCTACAAACCCTTGTTAGCGCAAGGCCTACTCGTGTTTAACGTAGACTGAACAATTACATCTTGTAGCAAAATACATGAAATATGAATAACAATCACAATTAAATAACGACAGCAAAGGCGCTGCACGCTTTGAATATGCAATTTTGTCTGAAATTGAAATTGGTTACTCCATAAGCATTATCCATGTGTTCAGGGACCTAATCCTTAGGCAAGTGCGTACGCCCGGCTGAGTTACGATCTGCATCACGCACCGCGCAGTCTGTGCTAGCCTCCCTGAGAAAACAGCCCCAGAGTAAAACCCTGGAAGGATGCCACAGCCCAAAATCGGTAAAGCATCCCCTGCACTAGGTGATTACCATGGGTCTTTTAAAAAAAAAAAAAAGAAAACAACTCTCCAGTGCACAAAGATGCAAGTTTCCTGATTGTACTTCTGTGGGAGCTGGGCAGACTAAAGCTGTTAGTATTGGAAAGCTGCCCAAAATGCTGTGAAAGACATGTAATTGATTGACCGCTAGACCACGAGTCTGTGGTGACATGACACCTTCCAGCTTTCTGCAGATTAGGCGCTGCTTCAGAAAACTGCATAACAGCCTTTTGTAATACGGCTGAAAACGAGCACAGTCGTCTCGGCCAGCTGCATCCATAAATTTGATAAAAAGTATTACTGGAAACTTTGTTCCACGCACATTTACAACTATCTGAAGTAGCACCTTCCATCCTAATAGCAGCTCACTACGCTTTACAGAGCTAAATAATGCAAAACTAACATTATCAACACTAGCCACAAAGAAATGAAGGAGGAGCAGCGTGAGAATAAAGGTGTGCTGTTAGGATCGGATCGGAGACGAGGAGGCAGAGATCCAGCGAGACGGTTTCCGGCAGCAGGATGTGTGGAGGGCTTTCCTACCATCAGCAATGCGAGAGGGAGCAAAAGCTGTGGGAGCAGAAAGCTCTGCAGCAAAGTACAGGGGGCTGCAGGAAAAGGAGGAGACGGGAGAGAGCGGTCTTGAATCTTAACATGAATGTGAACACCCAATTTAATAGTTTTACTCAGATTTTAACCAGCACCACACCCAGTATTGCCAGAAGTTAAAACAGCATATTTAGTATTAAAATATTCTTTCTGTTTCGAGTTAGCAAAACATGACGGGTTGTTTTGCCCTGGACTTCTAAAAAAGAAAAAGGAAAAAAAAAAAAAGGGAAAAAGAGACACTCTAACATGAAGTTTTGTTTCCTTTTAGATCCTCAACATTAGCAAAGGTGTGAATACAGACGTTTGACAGTTTTGAACAGTTTAATACTGCTGTGTCTGTGGTAGCACATTCCAGGTCACGGGGAGGACTCAGAATGTCTTCATTTAAAAGATAATTGGCTTCTAGGGCTTCCCTCGCTGGGGAGCCTCATTCCAATTAAAACTTAAGGATTGTTGTAGCTCTGGCTTTTGATTCTGGTCATTTTATAAACGGTCTGAGGGCCTAAAGTCAAGTTAATTTTTCTCCTCCTAAACTGAGCTTTTAAAGAACTTTGTGTGACTCTGGGAAAAAAAAAAAAAAAAAAAAA